>JASFXZ010000009.1:22331645-22893330 GCA_032209605.1 Mactromeris polynyma
CATGCTAAGGTTTGCTAGAAGAGTTATTAATTAACTTTAAAGATATGAGATGGGTTTGAAAAAAAGCAATCTGACACAAAATTAGATAGTTACACCATAATTCAAGTATTAAATGATTCTGTATAGAATGTTGTAATCATATTAGTATTTAAATTTCATTAATCAATAAGAATTTCAGATATCTAGGCTATATGATCAGATTACTTGAACAATTTGAAGGCTGTAATTACAGTGTCTCATTCGAAATATTGTTATGCTCTGGTCCCCAAATATACAACATGACATATCAGTCAAATTCATATATTCAATCTTATCTTTACTGTTTTGAATGCAATTAGTGAGGAAAATATAGTTCAACTTTTGATTATATTGACTTTATATACCTAAAGAATATGCATTAATTCCCACTTTCAATGCATTTTATTGGTATATTTGAGTTCATTTTGAAATATATTGAACTAAAATTCAAATATAATGTGTTATATGTACTATTTTGAATGCAATTACTGAAGAAAATAGAGTTCACATGTTGATTGTATAGACCTAATATACCTAAAGAATATGGACAATATTACACTTTGAATGCAATGTATGTGTATATTTGAGTTCATTTTTGCATATATTGACCTAAATTTCATATATATTGTGCTATATTTACTATTTGAATACAATAACTGAGGAAAATACAGTTCACATGTTGATTGTATGGACCTAATATACCTAAAGAATATGCACACTTTTCCACTTTGAATGCACTTTATGGATGTATAGACTTCATCTTTGAATATATTGAACTAAAATTCATATGTAATAAGTTATATTGACTGTTTTGAATGCAATTAGTGAGGAAAATAGAGTTCACCTATTGATTATATATACCTAAAGAAAATGGACAATTTTCCACTTTGAATGCATTGTATGTGTATATTTTAGTTTATTTTTGCATATATTAATCTCAAATTCATATATAATGTGTTATATTTCCTATTTTGAATGCAATTAGTGAGGAAATTACAGTTCACATGTTGATTGTATGGACCTAATATACCTAAAGGATATGCACAATTTTCCACTTTGAATGCATTTT
Source organism: Mactromeris polynyma (assembly GCA_032209605.1). NCBI lineage: Eukaryota > Metazoa > Mollusca > Bivalvia > Venerida > Mactridae > Mactromeris > Mactromeris polynyma. The sequence goes on from JASFXZ010000009.1 coordinate 22,332,733, forward strand.
ATGGGTGTATTTGAGTTCATTTTTTGAATATATTGAACTAAAATGTATATGTAATAAGTTATATTCACTTCTTTGAATGCAATTTGTGAGGAAAATAGAGTTCATCTATTGATTATATTATAGACCTAATATACCTAAAGAATATGCACAATTTTCCATTTTGAATGCAATGTATGTGTATATTTGAGTTCATTTTTGCATATATTGACCTAAAATTCATATACATTGTATTATAATTACTATTTTGATTGCAATTACCTAGGAAAATACTGTTCATATGTTGATGGTATGGACCTATTATACCTAAAGAATATGCACAATTTTCCACTTTGAATGCACTTTATGGATGTATTAGAGTTCATGTTTGAATATATAGAACTAAAATTCATATGTAATAAGCTATATATACTGTTTTGAATGCAATTAGTGAGGTCAATAGAGTTCACCTAGCGATTATATAGACCTAATATACTTAAAGAATATGGACAATTTTCCACTTTGAATGCAATGTATGTGTATATTTGAGTTCATTTTTGCATATATAGACCTAAAATTCATACATAATGTGATATTTTTACTATTTGAATGCAATTACTGAGGAAAATACAGTTCACCTATTGATTATATAGACCTAATATACCTAGAGTATATGCCTAATTTCATATTTGGAATAATATTTATGGGTATATTTGAGTTCAATTGTCACTATATTGACATAAAATTCATATATAATGTGTTATATTTACTATTTTGAATGCAATTAGTGAGGAAAATACAGTTCACCTGTTGCTTATATGGATCTAATGTACCTAAAGAAAATGCAACATGTACCACTTTGAATGCAATTGATTGGTGTATTAGAGTTCATGTTTGAATACATTTGTATATTGAGCTAAAATTCATATGTGATATGTCATATTCACTGTTTTTAATGCAATTAGTGAGGAAACTAGAGTTCACCTGTTGATTATATTGACCTGATATACCTAAAGAATATGCAAAATTGTCCACTTTGAATGCTGTTCATTGGTATATTTGAGTTTATTTTTGAATATATTGAACTAAAATTCATATGTAATAAGTTATATTCACTGTTTTGAATGCAATTAGCGAGGAATAGAGTACATCTGTTGATTAGATTCACCTAATATACCTAAAGAATATGCACAATTTCCCCTTTGAATGCAATGTATGGGTTTATTTGAGTTCCTTTTTGCATATATTGACCTAAAATTCATATATATTGCGTTATATTTACTATTTTGAATGCAATTACTGAGGAAAATACAGTTCATATGTTGATTGTATGGACCTAATATACCTAAAGAATATGCACAATTTCCACTTTGAATGCAATGTAAGGGTATATTTGTGTTCATTTTTGCATATATTGACCTAAAATAGATAAATAATGGGTTATACATCCAATTTTGAATGCAATTTCTGAGGACAATACAGTTCACATGTTGATTGTATGGATCTAATGTACCTAAAGAATATGCAAAATTGTCAACTTTGAATGCTGTTAATTGGTATATTTGACTTTATTATTGAATATATTGAACTAAAATTCATATGTAATATGTTATATTCACTGTTTTAAATGCAATTAGTGAGGAAAATAGAGTTCACCTGCTAATCATATTGACCTAATATACCTAAAGAATATGCAAAATATTCAACTTTGAATGCAATTTATTGGTGTATTAGAGATCATGTTTGGATATATTGAACTAAAATTCATATGTAATATGTTATATTCACTGTTTTGAATGAAATTAGTGAGGAGAATACAGTTCATCTATTGACTATATAGACCATATATACCTAAAGAATATGCCCAACTTTCCACTTTGAATGCAATGTATGTGTATATTTGAGTTCATTTTTGCATATATTGACCTAAAATTCACATATATATTGTGTTATATTTACTATTTTGAATGCAATTACTGAGGAAAATACAGTTCATATGTTGATTGTATATCTAATATACCTAAAGGATATGCACAGTTTTCCACATTGAATGCAATTTATGGGTGTATTAGAGTTCATGTTTGAATATATTAACCTCAAATTCATATGTAATATGTTATATTCAATGTTTTAAATGCAATTAGTGAGGAAAATAGAGTTCACCTGTTGATTAGATTGACCTAATATACCAAAAGAATATGTAAAATATTCAACTTTGAATGCAATTTATTGGTGTATTAGAGATCATGTTTGGATATATTGAACTAAAATTCATATGTAATATGTTATATTCACTGTTTTGAGTGCAATAAGTGAGGAAAATAGAGTTCACCTGTTGATTATATTGACCTAATATACCAAAAGAATATGTAAAATATTCAAATTTGAATGCAGTTCATTGGTATATTTGAGTTTTTTTTTAAATATAATGAACTAAAATTCATATGTAATAAGTTATATTCACTGTTTTGAATGACATTAGTGAGGAGAATACAGTTCATCTATTGACTATATAGACCTTATATACCTAAAGAATATGCCCAATTTTCCACTTTGAATGCAATGTATGTGTATATTTGAGTTATTTTTGAATATACTGAACTAAAATTCATATGTAATCTGTTGTATTCACTGTTTTAAATGCAATTAGTGAGGAAAATAGAGTACACCTGTTGATTAGATTGACCTAATGTGCCTAAAGAATATGTAAAATATTCAACTTTGAATGCATTTCATTGGTATATTTGAGTTTATTTTTGAATATATTGAACTAAAATTCATATGTAATAAGTTATATTCACTGTTTTGAAAGAAATTAGTGAGGAGAATAAAAAAAAAGTAAAAAGTACAAAATAAAATAAAACCTCAAAACGGAGGAGGAGGAATATAGATAGACGAGTGAGTATTGTATATTTGAGTTCATTTTTGCATATATTGACCTAAAATTCATATATAATGCGTTATATTTACTATTTGAATGCAATTACTGAGGAAATTACAGTTCAAATGTTGATTGTATGGACCTAATATACCTAAAGAATATGCACAATTTTCCACTTTGAATGCAATGTATTGGTATATTTGAGTTCATTTTTGCATATATTGACCTAAAATTCATATATAATGTGTTATATTTACTATTTTGAATGCAGATACTGAGGAAAATACAGTTCACATGTTGATTGTATGGACTTAATATACCTAAAGAATATGCACATTCTTCCTCTTTGAATGCAATTTATGGGTGTATTAGAGTTCATGTTTGAATATATTGACCTAAAATTCAAATATATTGAGTTATATTTACTATTTTGAATGCAAGTACTGAGGAAAATACAGTCCATATGTTGATTGTATGGACCTAATATACCTAAAGGATATGCACAATTGTCCACTTGGAGTGCAATTTATGGGTGTATTAGAGTTCATTTTTGAATATATTAACCTCAAATTCATATGTAATATGTTATATTCACTGTTTTAAATGCAATTAGTGAGGAAAATAGAGTTCACCTGCTAATCATATTGACCTTATATACCTATTGAATATGACTAATTTCCTATTTGGAATAATATGTATGGGTATATTTGAGTTCAATTGTGACTATATTGTCCTAAAAGTCATATATAATGTGTTATATTTACTTTTTATAATGCAATTAGTGAGGAAAATACAGTTCACCTGTTGCTTATATGGATCTAATGTACCAAAAGAAAATGCATAATTTACCACTCTGAATGCAATTTATTGGTGTAATAGAGTTCATGTTTGAATACATTTGTATACTGAACTAAAATTCATATGTGATATGTTATATTCAGTGTTTTAAATGCAATTAGTGAGGAAAATAGAGTTCACCTGTTGATTATATTGACCAAATATACCTTAAGAATATGCACAATTTTCGACTTTGAATGGAATGTATGTGTATATTTGAGTTCATTTTTGCATATATTGACCTAAAATTCATATATAATGGGTTATATTTCCTATTTTGAATGCAATTACTGAGGAAAATACAGTTCAAATGTTGATTGTATGGACCTAATATACCTAAAGAATATGCACAATTTTCCACTTTGAATGCAATTTATTGGTGTATTAAAGTTGTTCATGTTTGGATATATTGAATTAAAATTCATATGTAATATGTAATATTCACTGTTATAAATGCAATAAGTGAGGAAAAAAGAGTACACCTGTTGATTAAATTGACCTAATATACCTAAAGAATATGCCCAATTTTTCACTTTGAATGCAATGTATGTGTATATTTGAGTTATTTTTGAATATACTGAACTAAAATTCATATGTAATCTGTTGTATTCACTGTTTTAAATGCAATAAGTGAGGAAAATAGAGTTCACCTGTTGATTATATTGACCTATTATACCTATAGAATATGCCCAATTTCCTATTTGGAATGCAATTTATGTTATATTTGAGTTCATTTGTAAATCTATTGACCTAAAATTCATATTCAATATGTTATATTGCCAATTTGGATGCAATTAGTGAGGAAAAAAGAGTTCACCTTTTGATTACATTGACCTAATATACCTGAAGAATATACACAATTTCCAACTTTCAATGCATTTTATGGGTATATTTATGTTCAGTTGTGTATCTATTGACCTAAAATCCATATATAATATGTTATGTTCCATGTTTGGAAGCAATTAGTGAGGATAATAGAGTTCTCCTGCTGATTATATTGACCTAAGATACCTAAAGAATATGCACAATTTCCAACTGTCAATGCATTTTATGGGTATATTTATGTTCAGTTGTGTATCTATTGACCTAAAATTCATATCTAATATGTTATATTCACTGTTTAGAAGCAATTAATGAGGATAACAGAGTTCTCCTGCTGATTATATTGACCTAAGATACCTAAAGAATATGCACAATTTCCAACTTTCAATGCATTTTATGGGTATATTTATGTTCAGTTGTGTATCTATTGACCTAAAATGCATATATAATGTGTTATATTCACTGTTTAGAATGCAATTAGTGAGAAAGATATAGTTCAACTTTTGATTATATTGACCTAATATGCATAAAGCATATGCACAATTTCCCACTTTCAATGCATTTTATGGGTATATTTGTGTTCAGTTGTGAATATATTAACCTAATATTCATATACTACGTGTAATATTCACTGTTTTTAATATTTGTGTTCATTTGGGAATATATTGACCTAAAAATCTTATGTAATATGTTATATTCCCTGTTTGGAAGCAATTAGTGAGTAACATAGAGTTCTCCTGTTGATTATATTGATCTTATATACCTAAAGAATATGCACTATTTCCAACTTTCTGTGCAATTTATGGGTATATTTGTGTTCAGTTGTGAATATATTAGCCTAAAATTCATATATTATGTGTTATATTCACGGTTTTGAATGCAATTGGTGAGGAAAATAGAGTTCACCTTTTGATTACATTGACCTAGTATACCTAATGAATATACTCAATTTCCCACTACCAATGCATTTTATGGGTATATTAGTGTTCATTTGTGAATATATTGACCTAAAATTCATATATACTGCGTTATATTTATTATTTTGAATGCAATTAGTGAGAAAAATAGAGTTCACCTGATGATTATTTTGACCTGATATACCTAAATAATTTGGGTATATTTGAGTTCACTTTTGAATATATTGACCTTAAATACATCTCAAATGTGTTAATCTTACTATTACACCTAAGGAATATGCACAATTGCCCACTTTCAATGCAATTGATGGGTATATTTGAGTTCATTTTTGAATATATTGACCTAAAATTCATATATAATGTGTTATATTCACTGTTTTAAATGCAAATAGTCTGGGAAGTATAGTTCACTAGTTGATTATATTGACCTAATATTCCTAAAGAATATGCACAATTTCCGCGATCGTACAGATGAACCATGAGTGCTCTGACATGCGGATACTCGTTACAGCCCCAGTAGGGGAAATATTAGCGACAATAGCGGTAATAACACCAGCAGTAGAAATCAGGAAGGTAAATGCAGAGATTGCAGTCACGGCAGTAGTTGCAGTAACAATAGTAATACGGTTACCAGTGGCAATAGTAAGAACTAACAAGTACAATGCGATGTAATATTAAGTTAACATGGCCGCTCGTGTTGTCTTGATAATTTCCAAGCAAGTATTGTATTGTCTCATATCAAGTACGAACATCAACTGAATGTGGCGAAACGAGTTTTTAGTTGAGCAAACGAAAGCAGTAAAATGTTGCGCATGTATTATGCTTGAAATTTATTGGGATGCCACGGTATAGCGGTATATCGGTATATTACAATATAAGACAGAGATTAGACTATGTACCGGTATCATTTTGATATCGCATTTTTGCGATATTCGGAAAATCAGTAAAATGTGCTTTCTTCGACGACTGTCCATGTTTTAGACCGCGATGGCACACTATCGATAAATGTGTTAGCCCAGTCACAATATTGCGGCGCCGAACGATTTTATTTTTCCATGAATATGTAAAAACCATTGTTCTCACTTGTCATATATATCTATATGAATGAAGCTATTTAAACAGTTATTAATTGTATATAATAATAAATGCAAAATTCATTTCATCAAGCATTAAATGCAAATATTTACGGACTGGTCACAGGGAGATATTCCATGTAATTATAAAGTGGTTAATCCTCAGAGTAATATCAATTGAAACGAAACCAATGCCAAATATGAGAGATAACATATAAGGTCATATAGAAATAAGATCATAGATCTACATGACATTTCTTACTTCAGTAGCTGGTGCGTGTAGAAATGTGAATTCCATATATCTCTAGTGTGTTGAAGTGTGTCTATTTCGCTTTCGTTTCAACATGTAGGGAAAATAAATGATACAAACACTGGAACCGGAGCAACCAATATAAACTATTACGATCTACCATATATATATACTTGCTTAATACTGAACGCAAATATACACATGTACACATACTCAAAATCGAACGTACTTATAAAATGTGCACGTATGACAATATACATTGATGTTTCGAAAATGTCAAGCCCTGTACACGAACTTTATTGACAAACCTCGTATTGCAAAAGCAAGTAAAACGTTTACTTATTTTACAAGTTAGTCAATCCCGACGTTTGTTTCTGTGTTTCTAGTAACCAGTACTCTCGTCTTACTCAGGGGTTATGAAGCTCGTGCCGGTCAACATAAACCAAAGCGAAATTCGCACTCTTGACCTTCTCATCAGGATTCAAGCTCTGGGGTCTTTCTAAAACTTTTTATAACTTAATTACCTTAATTGTAATGCATACGTTTTGGATAATTATATACATACAAATATATATCTAGTATTTCTATATTTGTATAAGCGCCACATTACATGACAATAGCTCACTTTATTTTTTCACGAAACAACGACCAGTTAACATTACCCGACTACTTCTTCTTCCGTTATAAATAAATACGAGAAAAGTTATCCTGAAAAGCATTATGCCCATGTGCAGAAACAATCAAAATAGAAACGCATGTCTCGTCCAGCTTTCGACTAAATTGATAAGCAGGCGAAATTCTTCAGCAAGGAATTCCATGCACCAAACATGTTTTCGCTTTGTTGACAAATTAACATAACAGTAATTTAAGCGGTAGTTTTATTTCGTTAAACCTCAAGTTCCTTTATAAGGAAATAAACGTTTACAAATAATTAGTGGAGAGTATTGGTCTATGAACTTTAACTTTAATTGGAACATACACAAATATATTTATAATATAATCTTAATCACATCAAGGTGACCAGAAAAAAACACAAGCAAGGGACGTGACATTTAGAACATGCAAAACAAGCGGATTTAGTTGCAAATAATCATTAAGACTTACCTGGCCAAAATAGTTGATTATTCAATGCTATTTGTAAGCCATCTGGTAAGACACAAAGTACTCATCAACGACAAGTTACGACAAGTTCCTTAGTTACACATCAACAAGACAGACACCGTCTTTAATACACCAGCGACAATCTACAACATGTCAAGAACATATCGTGATGGTATGTGTCTCAATGGAATAAGTGAAATAAAACAAGTTATAACGCTTCCAGTAGTACAATGTATGAATATGGAAGAAGTACGGTACAATTGTAGTCATAGTTTCTGAGCAAGGACTTAAGTACTAACTACAACAAGATCGTTTACTGTTTTTACCCTAAACATTCTTCTATATAATACAAAAGACGTTACTTATTTAGTCAAAGGTATTTACTCGACTTGATGTGCGTTTTTCATAGAATTGCAACGACACCATGTTCGTAAATTCTGAACCATAATATTTAAGTTTAAAAGGCCAAAAATACAAACCTTTGAAATATGCATACCTACACATACCTATACGTACCTATATGGACCTATTTTCCGCTACAGACTAATGCACTATTTGTATTACCACTGTAATTATCGCAAAGGATGAATGTTGAAGCATCTCTCATGACATTACAGGAAGCTAATTTGTCAGAGTAATAATGCATAATAGATGTAAGTAATAGCAGCCATGAATTAACAATGTACACAAAATAGTCTAGGAAATGTGAAAAGCGCTTTTCTTTTTTACTGATACGAGACATTCATTTAAAAGTCTCCGCCACCGTCTCCCGTGGTTTAGTGGTTAAGGCCTCCGCCTTGGGATCGGAAGGTTGATGGTTCGAATCCCCGTAGGGATCCGTTCCGATATGGCCGGTTGGTCAGCCGCCAGCTAGTTAAATAACTGATACCGTGCGCCTACCTGTCTGGTGCCTGGCATTAAAAGATAGTAAATGTGCTCAGAACATATTTGTCTCATAGGTCAGAAATGGCTGGCCCTTTAAATAGGGGCGACACTATAATAAATAAATACCTTTATTTAAAGGTATTTACGCGACCTTGATGTTCGACTTTCACAGAATTGAAACGACACTTTTTTCATAAATTCTGAATCGTAATTATTTAACTTTAAAATGGAGGCATCATTTTACAACCTGATCCAAAAATACAAGTCTTTTAATTATACGTACCAATACATTCCTATTTTCCGCCTCAGATGAATGCAACTTTTGTATTAAAACTGTAATGATCACAAATGATGAATGTTGATGCACCTTTCAGGATATTACAGTAAGCTAATAATACAGACTGACCTCGATTATTCGACAACCTTCAATCCTAATACTTGGTATCATCCGAAATAAATATCAGATTCCGATGTATTTTCTTAGGCATGTCGAAATGAAATGGGAATTTCGAAACCATATATTATTCGAAATCAAATTTCGGACCCGATGAATTCAAATGAACAAGGTCCGACTGTAGCTGTAATATATAACTACATACATCACAGCCAGCCAAGCAGACCTGACTTTACAACGTACACAAATAGTTTTTCGGCACAGCCGTACTAACTTGGTTTTGCTATTTGCCTATCAGTGTTGTGTAAACCGCTAAAATCTTAGGCTAACCACTTAACATATCTCTCTCTAACAGAAATACGTGTGTTACATTGACCAGCAATCGTTACATCTCAGTAATTTCATATAGTGTACAACACACATTGCTTGCTTCAGATTGCGCCGACCATCTCTTTTAAAGATATGTTTTGTTTTCTAATTATATGCTTACAAAACATGTGAAAATTAAAAGAAGGTTACCATGGTTGCTAAGTTTAAGGTTTTAATATATATTTCATAATAATGCAAAATACAAGTAAGTTGTGCATTCATATATAATTCGCTACATAAGTAAGGAACACTTGTATCTCAGAAAGAAACAGAGGCAATATGTGGATTTCTGTTTAAGAATTCTCAGAGGATGAATATACAGGACAGTTGTAAAGTCAAGACGTTATTTATAATGTTCACAGTGACCGGATCATGCAGGACGTGGAGTGTTATTTAGAGCGTACAGAAATGGTTAATTGCAGAATGATAATTATATCAGACTTACCGATTCGATGTTTTATTCCAAGAATACGAATTAAAATCAGATATGAAAGTTGACACTTTCAAAAAACAACACTTTTCACAAAATGGACACATAAAAACACATTTTCACAGCACACTTTTTACACATTTTAACACTTTAGAGCACAATTTTCCAAAACGAGCTTTCTTCCGTGGGTGTTGCCATTTTGCACATGCTGCTTTAAGGTTCCTTTATGGTAGAGTTAAACCTTTATCTGAAATATAACACATTTCATATCATAAAAAGCCCACCCGGTTAGCTTGGTTGGTACAGTAAAACCTCACTTAAAGAAGACATCAACAATAAGACCACCACAATATTAACACCACCATTTTTAAGTCAATTTTCACTGTTTTACTATTTATTCAACCTCGATATTAAAACCAACTCAATGAGAATACCAGTTTTCAAGGGTCCCAATAGTGGTCTTATTATTAAGGTTTTACTGTAGAAGGCTAGACTGTCATCCGGCAGATCTGGGTTCATTTCCCGGATTGGGCAGGTTATGTTCATCCGTAGCAAGTTGTAAGTTGCTTGAAATATAGTACGTTAATACCGTTTGATAATTAACTCCAGGAAAACTGGTAAAGTCGACTTGGTGCCACATATGACAGAACAATTGTTGAAAAACTGTGTCAAACCCGATGAAAACAATATCAACTTAACCGGGCGGGGTATATTCGTTCAAAATCTTTAGTTTTATGACAACTTATGTTTTATTATATATGTCTGTGGCAGCAAATCGAGTTGTTGTAATATGAAATCGGGTTTATGTTAAGCCCCAGTCACACCGGACATGCGAACAGGTTACGACGTAGCTGCGATAGAAAAGTAATAGAATCCCGGGCAAATAGTAGAAAGAGCGCTCGACGGGACGCAGAGGTCCTGGTTGATCGTTAGAGCAAAATTAGTCGCAGCAAGGTCGAAGGTCATGTTCAAAACTTCAGAACTGCGATTCCAAATCGTAAGAGGTCGCAAACAGGTCTAACATTATCGTATCACTAGTCACGCATGATCGTCGGTCAATTAGTCGCATGATTGATTGTGCTACCGGTCCTGCCACCTGACGATTGGTGGTGCCAACTATTGATTGCTCTTAAGATTGGTGGTAGGTCATCATACGATGGGTGGTGCGCGTGGTCGTGCAATCACCAACGATTGGAGAAGATCGATCACTATATCAAGCGTAGGTAATCGTGCGACATCTGGTTGCGATCGGTCACAAGTCGCCACGATTGATCGTACGATCGGTCACTGATCGCCACCACTAGTCGCACGATTACCTAAGATTGATCTTGCGATCAATCTTCTCCAATTGTTGGTGATCGCACGACCACGCGCACCCCCCATCGTATGATGACCTACCACCAGTCTTAAGAGCAATCGTAGAATGCGATCGCAAATGGATATCGTAGCAAACATTGCCGATTGGTCGTACCTCGGCCAAATTGCCACCAATCGCACGATTCTGAACAGGAACTATCCTGTGTGACTGAGGCATTACTCCTTGGTTTAACTAGTTTTTAGTTTTTTTTAAATGATATTCACTTGTTTGATGGTTTTATGTTCAAGCTTGATACGCTCCTGTATACTTACCTATGTCGCTATTTAACCAATCAGGGCCCGTATTACAGAAGCTTCTTATCCTTAAAATTTTCCTTAAATGACGAAAAAATCTTAAGTTTTACATTTTTATCCTTAAGATTTCAGAAAATTCTTAAGTAGTATAACACAATGTTCTTATCTTATTTTTTCACTTAAGGTAAGCGATTTTCTCCTTAGATTTTAAGGAAAGCTAGACCTCCCTTATCTTGTATAAAAAATCTTAAGTTATAGAATCGCCTCCATTTTCTGAACCAGTGACCAACACAATTATCCGACATCTACGATTTCAACACAACGTTCGTGTCAAATCATCGAAATCACGTTGCGTTCAGATATAAATTTACATAAAGTAGGCCTACCGGTGTTCAGTAAATTCCGTAGAATTATCAAATTTCGCTCTTGAAATTGTGTCAACGCTGTGAGCAAAATCAACAATATTTACCTGATAAAATGCTGTTTTTAGTGTTAATTATACGTACAACCAATTATGTAATAATTCAGGGACGTGATGTAGGCATACAGTGAATATATAAGAACGGAATGATGGAAATTGCACAGTGAATCGGAAAGAGATGTTAAGAATAATATTAGGTTTATATCATAAAGGTTTTTATGTTTCGGATAAGGTAATCATGATGTTTGACTAAGGAAGCAAAAGTGAATCGAAACTGGTCCTGTGTCATGCTGTTAGTTGACCGATATGTTAAACTTGGATCATGACTGAGAATACTTTTTACTATTTTGTTATATCTCTCTTTATATGCTCATTTTAAGATTATAATATTGTTTTTCTCTGAATCTGTGTGTTTCATTTGATAATTGAAATAGTATTTTCATAGATTTTATGTGTCATTTTTTGCATATGTATGTTTATTTCTTTGTATCAGTTGTAGATATGTTTTGCTCTCCAGTTATTGGAGGTAATAAAAGTTTATATTACATTTTCTAGTAGTTTTCAATCATGATTTGAATATTATGCTTTGAAATACACAGTTCTATTGAAATAAAATTGTAATTACTGTTATATTTCGTGTGTATTTATTTTTCAACTTAGTTATCTATATATAGCCCTATATCTGAACTAGACTAGTATTTATACTAATTACAAGTGCTAAGTTCTTGTTTCATTAGGTTCGTATGTGCATGCTTTTGAGCAAAATTTATCAGGGGAAAAGTACCATTTGTGGTGACTTATGATTTTTCTCAACAAGCTTTGTAATACTACACTTAAAAACATAAAACATGCATCTAACCAAAGGATTGATAATAGTGGTTGCTTATTATATTACAGACAGCTGCGAATGTTGGGTTGAAATTCATACAAAATGTCTGTTCTCAGTACACAACTCGTGACAGGACATTATAAGAAAGAGCAAGCATATTGTATCTATATTATTATTGGTATGGATGGACTGGGTGTGTATTGTGCTTGTGCCAAGTCCAAGGACATGCTGGATCCATTCAGTCTGAATTACTGGTACTAATTCGCCTCAACAACTAGATCACGACTTACCGACGGCATTATTCATGTTATATCATACAGATTTACTGAGCAAAACTTCTCACACAACATACAGTCAATTTCCATCAGTTATAATGCAAAGTGTTCAAATATAATGTAACAAAAACAAAGATTTATATGAAATAACGGCTGTACATGTTACAACGTAACTAGGTAAAATCATTTATTTGCTTGGAGTTAGAGTAAAGTCTGCTACATTCTGCGCACGCATTATTTTTTTAATTTCCGGTTCTATTTTTGGAACGGGAAAACCCGATGTACGTTAGCAACAGTCTTAAGAATTTGCTTAAGATGAAAAATAAGGAGAAGGACATTTTAGTTAAAATTCTCTTAAGTTGGATCTGTAATAGTACTTAAGATTTTCTTGAACCTTATCCTTACCGAAGTACAAATCTTAAGATTTCTGTATTTCTTAAGGTATATCTTAAGAAGCTTCTGTAATACGGGCCCAGTGCACGAAATGTGCGTGTTTCTCTGTGTATACCATATAAGGAATGGATGTGCGATGATGAACAAGTAACTCGAGGTCACATGTACTTCTATCTCACCCGCCCGTCATTTTATAGCACGTGACCACAAGATCATAAGTATAGAAAGTAATAAGAAATTCGAACAGTAATTTTCGGTACAGAAACGTATATTGTTTTTGTTAAATCTACGTCAAGTGACAACGCAACAGTACGTGTTTAGTTTGACTGTAAATTAACTTTCAATTACACTTTCTGCTGTTACTCACCGGAAGTGGATATGTCCAATGTTCCATTAGCACTACTGGTGTGGTGACTGGTCGGTGTCCGGTGATAACCGTAACCAGGATGAAACTCAAATATTGCCATTCAACACTCGTTCAACGTAGCGCCACAGTACTTGATATTGCATGATAATCACCACGCAAATAACACCAAAGTTGATTTATCGATGTAAAATATATATTTTACATCTGAACTAAATAAGCCGTCCGGCCTTACATTAGTCACACGAGCATAGCTCCGTATTCTATTACACAATATATCAACGCGTTTACATTTACGGTATTTTCCGCCTCTAATAAATGAAGATTTTATTATTCCCTTTAAAACACAATTACGCGTTGTATTATCAAATCCGCTATAATGAAGTGTCCTTCTATATATATATATATTAACCTCACAGTATTAGTTTAATTGGCTAGAAGTATGTACAAGCCAAATCCTGAATCGTTTGACAAGACAAATTTGGACACGTCCTCGTGTACTACACCGTATACCCACAACGCTTTGTACAAACATTGAAAAAATTCACGAGATACTAGTGATGGTCGCTTTGAATTCCATATATGGTAAATTATTCACAATTAAAGAGGCCTGAGTAAAGTTATATGTTTTCACCAACATTGTTTGCGGCAAGTCGCAAACTCAGACAGGGAATCTGTGATTGTCCGTATTACATAGACATTACACTAAGTGTTAGCAATGTACACAAACCATGTAATGTCGTTGCGTTCTCAATGCATCTAATTAATTTAAAAACATTTGACAAATCACCCTGTTATATACATCAAACAACAATAAAGCGATTATAGCGAGCAGAACATGACTTTACAGTCCGTCCAGTTATTTCAGTCCATAGAGCCTCGTTCCCGCCAGAACAGTAACCTTCAAGCCGGATATTTCTATCCGTACCGAAGCCAGCGACATATTCTTATAGTCTTGTGCGTGACTCATTGAAAAACATAATACAATTTTCTGTAATAATAATAATAAACTTTATTTATCAAAGGTAACTCCTTAAGCTATGAACATAAAAACTGCACACATAAACTAATCTAACAAGAGGCCTTCATTCATACATAAATTATTACAATATAAAGAGAACACAAAGAATATAAGCATTTTTATAATGCTAAACCAATAAATCATAACTCAAATTCAAAATCAAAATCTGCATTAACAAATCTGTACCAAAGAGATAATGTATATCAACGTCTATTACTCACACGGTCATAATACCCCAGTCACAATTAGCTTGTGATGGGTTTGCGAATAGTTTGCGACGGATTTCTAGGCCGGGCCCCACGGAACTCCTTGCAGCTGCCGAGTCATTTTTGGGAATCGGGCGGGCATCGAGTTACTTTTAACTCGGACTTAAAACCTGGTGCAGCGTTTCGCATCGCCAACTGATCGCCAATAAATCGGTCGATGCCTGGCCGATGTCCGGCAGGGCATCGCACAAATCGGGCGGACGTCGGGCCAAATTTTGGACAACCCAGACAATCCATATATCGGTCAGACGCCGCACAGACGCCGATCAAACGCAGGCCGGAAATCAGCCAGACATCGGCCGGGGCCCGGTCGGCGTCTGGGCGAAAACCCACTGGGACTCGCAGGGGTATCGCAGTGACATAGACAGGACATCGGACGAGTGCATTTCGGACACCGGCCGATAAACAGGGGCGAAGAATTCGACCCCATTTTCTGGAAGGTCGGCCGATCATTTTTAAATGTGACCGTGCCCGCCCTATCGCGCGATTTTTCGCCGACCTCTACACGCCGACCGATGCCTAGAAATCGCACACGCCGCTGGTCACCGCTTTAATTGTGATGTATGTATAAGTTGGCCATTGGTACATAATAAGGAAGTTTAACACAGTTGTTATCAACTCACGATTTGTCGACACATAATGTAGGCTTTGAGAAAGACGTTATTTTCTAATTGTCTCCACAGCACAAACAAGTTTAATTCTTCTCTCAGGTCTTGGCAGACTATACTGGGTCTGATTTCAACAACAATTCCATATGTTATTTAAATCATTAAGTTTATTGCTCATTCGATGTTTTCGATCTTGAAACTTTGTTAGAAAAACATATTTGATCAAACTTAATTGCCATGGATACTTCGATAGGAATTCATCATTGTTTATTTGTATAATTAAATAATCATACAGATTGTATTTTCGTTAAATCCGTAATAAAATAATAATATTAAATAATAATAAATTCTGTATTTTCAAAAGGTAATATATTCCGATGAAAAATAAATGTCAACACCTTATTCATGATATGACGTTCTATTAACAAGATAAACAACCAAAGCGCACGCACAAATGAACAAGCACGCACGCACACACGCACGCACTCACGCTCGCGCGCACTTCGGCCTTCGGTCCGAGAAAAAAATCTTGAGAACAGTATCACTGTTCAAATCTCCAATGGGTTTGTAAACATGCAGATTAATTATGTCCCATAGAGTATACCGTATGATTGTTTACATAATCCTAGCACAATTAACATCCAAACATGAACACAAAAATGATATCTGACTTTTGAGAATAATATCAAATATTATGTTCTCAGACAAAGGTCGAGCATGACACGTTGATAATTTCCGCTCTAAGTAATGGAAAAACATCTTCTAACTAGCATTCTTGTTCTTAAACTCGATAGGGAGAAAAACTTTAATCTCTTAGAGAGGTTCCAACCTTTGTCCTAGATTACAAATTGGAGATCAGTCGCCTTGGTCTAACTGTTGTCCTGTCTCAAATTATTTCACTTAAATAAAATATATATTATCTATATTTTTCTTGTGTTTGAAATTATAGAAAATACATAAACTAATTATATCGCCAACGGACTACTGAACGGCAAATGCTACATGTAATTTTAACCCTGTATAGGATATCATGCATTATTGCTTGTAGAAAAAGATTGTGTGTTGTCATTGACACCTCTTTCACATTTCTAAATATTTATGCGTATGTAACATGTACTATGTGTATGGACCTGAGGCCGTTTTGCGCAATAAACTTGCAAACTTGAAACTCGAACCTCATTTGAATTATTACTACAGTTAACTTGAGAGAAAACAAAACACAAATTAAGTTCAACTAGAGTTTTATTATTATTCTCAATTTGTATCACTTGGATACAAAGTAGGAAGTAACCATTATATCTTCGTTTCCTGTACAGATAGCGTACAGATAATAATAGACTGAACTATTTTATTTTTCACGCTCAATATATATGTATGAAATCGTCGGTCAATTAGCATACGTAAATATTATTGTGCCATTATTGTGTGATCTTGGCTCTACTATACCGTACGGTTCAAAAAAGCAGAATAAATATTCAAACATTAACACGAAAGTGATATTTTATGGTTGAGAATAATCTGAAGTTTAATAATCTAAGACAAATTAGAACATTGCGCGTTAATAATTCCGGCTCTAGTAATGGAAACACACCTACTTTGTAACTTAGGTTCTTCTTTTTTTGAAATCATGGGCGAAAAAAGCATTGAATTTATTTCCTCCGGGATTCCAATCTAGGTCCGAAATTCTAAACTTGAGATCAGTATCCGTTCTCTAACTTATATCCTGGTCTAGTTATTTCGGTTGAATAAACTTAATGTATTCTATAGTTTTGTCAGAAGTTAAAAAAGATAAAAATATTCAGATTAGTCATGTCGCCAGACGGAATACTGCAGAGTAATTTCAAAAATAACTAAACTTGAATTGAGAAAATGTATAGCATTGATACCATTATAAAATTGAGTTTGAGTAGGAAGCATCCATCGTATGTGTCAATTTTACAATTTAAAACTATCCTCTATTATATGTAAATACGAAATTAGTTACATATCATTAACCGCATTGAAACGTTATCGCTTTCAGTATGATAACAAAGGAGATAAGAATGTAAACAACGGGTTGAGTCGGCAAGATACATAAAAAGAAATACATATTTAAGTCGACCACGAAATGTCACAAATAAATCGCACAGCCGCTTCAAAAGCACAAGGGACACCAAAATATAAGCATAAACAAATTACGACATTAAGAATATCTGATTAAAACATTTAATTACAAAAATAATCAGTTCCGCTATGTACAGCAGACGATTTGTTTTATTTATTTTAACATTGTTAAATGGGGGTGCGTTACCTTATCGGTTGACGTAATCGTCCATATTTTTCTTAATATGCAATATCTTTCTTAGATTGTTTGCCTGTGCATTTGAATCATCCTATTATTTAATATTATATTACAAAAATAGCATTACATAGCGCAGATGTGGTATTGAAATGGATTTCGGTAAGGTAACGTACGTGGCTGGACTAGGTTGGAAGCATCTAAACATTATGCGGGAGAACATTTGATATTTCCTCTGAAAAATGATGCATCATGAAATTTCCATGTAACCTATATAACTAATGTAATACGATGTAGTGGTGACCAATAATGTTGTTGAACATGATTTTATATTTGATTCCAAACATGATTTTATTTGATTATTTCTTCGATTTGAAGCCACTTGGCGGCAAGGTTTTGTACAATGATAGTTTCGAACAGTTCTAACTTTCCCCATCTGCAAGCAGCTGTAAACTACCCCACAGAATCAATGGTAGAGGACAAATGACTGTAGCCAAATGTCACGGAGGGACATGACTGACCTGCTCAGACCGGGAATCGAACCGGTACTACATGGTTGACATACGGGCAGTCTGCACAATATTTAATATTGTAAATACATATTACATCGTAAGAAAAAAGTACACAGTTGCACTAAATGCAGTAAAACATCAATAATAAGACCACCCTTGCGACCCTTGAAAACTGGTCTTAATATTGAGGTGGTCTTAATATTGAGGTCGTCTTTAAGTGAGGTTTTACTGTATTTCGGAAAATTGTACTGATTTATGTGCATACTAAGCAGCCTAGTTTTTGAGATAACCTTGTGCGTTACTTTCGTTTTTGCGTTTAGTCTAAATTTATTTTGTGTATTTGTTATAATTTTTATCTACTTGACAACAAAATATGAGCCATGAAAGTAAGTTTTCCCAACTTATTTTGATTTGACGGTATTTGAATCAGTATGTATCAATGCCACGACTTTTAAATAAATGAATTGTTCCAATTTATTGGTTCTTGTTTGTGCTTCTGAACACATGAAGTAGTATCATATTACTGTTTAAATAGACCTCCACGCACAAAGAGATGCTTAACGTAGGCCTATTGGTTAACGTACCAGGCAAATCCCATCACGGACGAGGTCAGAAAACGGAAGTGGAGGTGGATTGGACACATACTAAGAAGAGACCAGCCCAACATAGCCCGCCATTCCTTGGATTGGAACCCTCAGGGAACTCGGAAGATATGTCGACCGGTCATAACATGACGCAGGACCCTGAATGCTTAGCTCCAGAAGATACGGATGTCCTGGGGAGAAACAAAACAGGTGGCAATAGACCGTGAAGCTTTGGTGAAGACCCTTTGTCCCAGAGGGGACGAAGAGGATTGAGTAAGTGAGATATCAGTTTGGAAGCTGAATGGTTTGAATTTTTTCCAACAGGCTAAACATCACTGGAGGGAATTTTTCTATCACCGTATCGAGGGATTTTTTGCCCTCTAACAACAATGTGACCATACAGTGTAATTTATATCCCGATAAACTGAGTTGGCTGCAGCTCCAACTGTCCTTAAATCATATTGTGCGGAAATAGACACTTTAACAGTCGCCAAAATTGCCGCGAAATTATTGTAATCGCTACATTGATGAAATCACTAGGGAAAATTAATATCACATATATACAGCTATCGATGTCTTTATTAAGATTTTTATTGTATTAAATTATTTCTGAAATGAAATGCTGTAGATTGGTCATTCCCACGATAATTGAATTAATGTTTCTTTTTCTTCATTACAAAAAGTACATTTTTCTAAATGAGAAATTTCCATTTCAAGTAATAAAATATTTGTAGCTAATTCGTACAACCCCGTGCAGGTGACGTGCAACTGACGTACGGCAAGGTACGGCTCCGCACAACTGTGAACGACTCCGCACGGCTCCGTAAGACGACTGCAAGAAGACCATGCGATGTTCGCACGAAGTGCGTACGTGACCTGCTCGAGTCACGTGCGAATATTTAGAGTGTATATATATATACCAGGCGAGTACAAGAGGTAATTTCGGCTTCAGAAACACTCTATTGAAGATGCCGGTCCGATCTAACCCCATCCATTGCGTTGGCAACTCCTTTTAAAGAAATGAATGCATTCGAGATCACCATTAAATCTTGAACTTGAATATTGTTTTCATACAATTGCAAAGTAATGCTAAGCAATGCCTACATACAGTAAATGTTAAAATTAAGATAATTTAATTGATGTTGTATGTCACATTTATATGATGTTGCCTGTGAAGTTTTGAGCGGAAATGAGCGGAAATTACTAAATAGCTGTACTATTACTATATTATATATTATGATATATTAAGGAATACAATAATTAAATTTTGATTAGGCATCTGCCACCTATAATTAACGAGATGATAAACAAGATGGATAGCTACTGGTGCTTTCATTTTGAAAATGAGGAAATAACAACAAAAGGGAATGTTGCATTAACAGAAAAAAACAACAAAAAAACATTCGTCAGCATTTATCTATTCATAAGTTCGGAAATAAGCCGTATTTAACTGAAATACTGTTGAGAAACGGCGTTAAACCCGATGAAACAAACAAACATAAGTTCGGAAAATGTTTATTTCGGACATCTCGTCACATTCTTTCAGGATGGTCATTTGACATTTTTTGAACACTTATACACTTAACAAAACTTATAAGTGTTCACTTTTTAATGTCGTATAACTTTTTATTGATAAACATTTGTACACGAAATTTTGTATATTGCCTAATGGCTATTTGTATATCATGATTTTCTGGTTGAATTGTTTGAGTTAAATAACACATGAATCTACAAGCGCTAGTGTACTCTCTCCAATCAATCAGATGATCTTTACGTTGGAGCTGAAGTATGGATTGTTCTCGCATCATCATATTTATTGACTGTATTTGTTCAATCTGTGGATTTAAAATAAAAAAGATATTATGCCAGGTATCTACGCTATATATGTTGAAAATTTCAACTAGATCATACATGTACTAATATTAACCGAGATAGGGTCATGTACATACCTGCACACTTCTAAGTTTTGTTATGCGTATACATACAGAAATGACTCTTCCCACCCGAAAACGAGATCATTTTCCACGTGGTCTTAAAATAACTGATTGAATACATTGCTGGTGCTCTGTGGAGACCTTCACCCCCGTTCTAGGCTCGAGTGTTTTTCATCAGACAACTGCATCTGTTTCTTCTTATTAATGGGAGAAGTATTCTACCTAAACTTCATTATTGCTTAGAACGCTGCTTTCATAGGCGCCCAGAGACCTGGCTAGATGAGACAGTGTTTGATTTTGAATTTTCCCCGAGAACAATCACACGTCGAGACAGAAACAGACAGGCGACGGTGTTTGTATGTACATACGAAGCGACTTGACGTTCAACACCCGTGATGGTTAACGACACAAGGAACTGGAAGCAATTTGGATCGAACTGTTACTTCCTAAATCTAAGCCGATATTACTATCTGTTGTGTATAGACCACCAAGACAATCATATGTTTGTAATATTTTAGAGTCAATGTGTGTTAGGTGTTCACATACCTCACATTATGAAAGAGAGAGAGTAAGTTGCTACAGGAAACTCCAAATACATAAGACAATGCCTCCCACACAGATTATTGCATTGTTTGGAGGTCTTCTACCAACATTGTTCAAATTGTACATTTCGGGTCAAAACCCGCCCCGCATAGTTTTATGGAACATTGTCTTGTCCACCAGAACAATACTTTCAAATGGTCCTTTGCATCATGTAGCCAGTAGAGCGTCAGGCCTTCTAGGGCATCTTGTTTCTAAATGGTCACCTTGATTTGTTCATGATTGAAACGATATTGAAATTATCGTGCATTATAAAAATAATTCATTCACAGTCATAATTTATATTTTGAGACAACTATGCGATTTGAAGTGTATACCACCAAAATGAGTAAGTCTTGCTTTTTTTAATGGTGGCGACTTTAAAACGCAGTCATGCAACTTCGAACGTGTAATGCAATACTAATTTAATATAAATGCAGATGGTTAGAGCTGAATAGAAAACAAGAAATATCTTGAAAAAAGATAATCGGCGCATTTGAATATTAAGATTTGTTGTGCAACATAAAAAATGCCGAGATGTTAGGATTGCTGATCACTCTAGATCCAAAATGAATTTCAGTAAATTCAACGAAATTCAGTGGATTTCGGTAAGGTAACATACCCTTTATCGAAAGGTTAACCAATCCGCGTCAAGGTTACACATGTTGTTCGGTTGAAGAGAAATTGCCTTGGTGGTTAACGTAAGATTTGATTGGTTTACACAACACTGAAATGCAAATGGCGAAACCATGTTAGTACGGCGGCGCCGTAAAAAACAGTCCGAAATAAAAAGTAATAGTAATATTAAGTCATTTGATAAGGTCTGCATGGAGATTCGGTAGAGGCGTTAAAAGGGGTCTGCATGGAGATACGGTAGAGGCGTCAATCGGCGTATCTATGGAGTAAGACTTTCTTGGTTTTATGTACCAGTCGCGAACATTTATATTCTTTTAATCAAATAAATCGCTATGTTACAAGTTTATTAACATGGATATGTGAGCTCACGACTGACGCAATAAGTAATGTTGAACTATATTGTAACAGACTATAGTGTGTCTATGATCACACTATGGAGTTATTTATAATGCCATCTCATTCGGAACACCTCGGCATTATTGGCTCCGCCAAGAAGTTACGATCGATAACAGTACTCTCGAGTATTTGTAGTATATCGTAATTGAATGACCTTTAGGCATTTTTTATGTTGTACAACAAAATTTAACCTAGAGATTGCAACCAATTTGCAAACTTCAAGTTGCGCCGACCATCTTTTTTAAAGATACTTCTTGTTACAGTTACAAACGGCAATATATAATAAATCATGTGGACTTCGCTGTTGACCTGCATATGACTATGCGAGCCAATGGCTGATTGATGTCCTGCGCGTAAGTGCTAGAAATAAACAACAAAGTGCAAAATACATTGATTCAATGTGTTCCCAAAACATCCAACGTAAGTTTGTAAAAGCAATGGTATTTTATCAGTTCCGTATTTGTATCAGAAACGTGTGTATGTGACATATTAGCTGTAATAAGTTGTAGTCAACTTCATAGATAGTTATCATGGAAGCATACTATTGGTTGTCATTATTCTATACGTAATTCGGGTCCCGAGATGACGGGGACGGATGATTGCATTCATCTTTAATTTCATTTTGGGTTTCTTGAGAAAACGACAATATCAAATATCTTTCGTAACAGGACAGAAACATTGACGTCTTGAATAATTATTCTCGTTATTTAGATCACAATATTAATGATGAAAATACTCCGTATACGATGAATTAAATATACGCAATCGAGTAACAATGTTTAAAAGCCAACACAATGAAAATGCATGCCTCGTTTCTTGACTTAATATCCTCGTTATCATGAATTACGTAATACCTTTCGATAAATTTGCAAAAATATCTATGGTTATGTACATACATGTATAATATATATGTTTGTTCACGCAGGTTGATAATTACAAAATAAGTTCATCGAATGGACATCAGACAAACTATTTACCAAGGTGACATAGCCCCGAAAACTTAAGTCAGTTTTCCGCGAGGTGAAATTATTTTTGATCCTTCATCGAAACAAACACATCTTGTTTTAATTCTTGCTTTTTCAGCAGGTTTTAAATCGTTAATTGCATTTTATCAACATGCGCTGAATGACAATGTTCTACGTGACGTGATCAGCTATGGCCGCGTAAAAATAACAGTATTTAGGATATAATCAATCGACATTTTCCAGTAAACCACTTAAAAGTATGAAATAAAAATGTTTCTTTTAAAGTCCAATCATGGTAATAATTGTGACTTTAAGTTCACCTTGTAGAATTATTTGGCCTGATGTAAGATGTAGGTCTTCGCCCATTTCTATCCATGTCCACCTTGCTTTCTTAGCTTGTAGTTATGTATTCCCTCCATTCTTCTCCTTCTATTTTAGTCCCCGCCTATTCTTTTTGATCAGCTGATAGCGAATCAGATAAGCCTTTTGATTGGCAGGCGGGCGTTGATCACGCAGAAATTATAACTGAAATACAATTAGTTTAAATGGTTTCCAGTTAGAGGAAAACATGTTCAACATATTTGAACAATACTGGGCTATTCAAAAAGTATCGAAATCTTTTAAAGAAACAACTCATGAATTGTACTATATAAGTTTGTTTCGCAGAAAACATCAACTTATTTATTTAGTGGTCAGACAATATATGTATCTTAGCTATGCTATTCTACATCATTGCAGTAATTAGTATCTGCTGAACTCGTTGAATGCATATGATGTTTTACTGCATACGCGTAGTATGTTCTTAAATATGGTACACATTCGCACTGTATATAAACCTATATACGTCGTGACTACATGTAGTCAAGTGCCCAGGTATGTCAAATATTCAGCATAATACGGATGGTGTAATTGTTTTGCGCGTAAAATATTGACGGGTTCAAATAGTTTTCAATTGTTTTATATGGCCCTCCCTATTGGTGACTCATCCCTTTGCCTTGTACTGTCTAGGTTATCTGATTTGTGAATGACCCCGCCCTGCTTTTCATGGTTTCATCTGTATGCATATATGTGAATACTGTAAAAGCATAAAATGATATCCAAATTACGTTTCCTTACTTTCCGCTCTAATCTGCCTGGAAACATCGAAGCTGAAACTGATATAAATTTGATGTTCAATGCCTCTATGTAAATTAACGTCTGAATTTTGCAAAAACCCATATAAAGTATAATATAGGCATCACTTTGGTTTAAATATATCAAGGATTAGACGCGTAGCGGTAATGACAACTATGGATAAGGATTAGGAAAGAGTTGCCAACCTCGTGCAACATTTATGTCATACAAATATATCGAAGATAAGTTCACACGAACTCGTTACCTTTTCATCACCCCTCAATTAACTTTTGAAATATTGCTGTCATATTAATAGTTAACATAAGTCATTATCTTCACTTCAAATGGTATAACTAGGAGAGAATACGTACCTACACGTAGAGAATATTGTTTGGAAGATACATTGTAACTTGAGTAAAATAACGATTTAAGAATATATTTCGAAAGTGTACATATTTTGTGTTTAAGTAGAAACCTGTATGCTTAGTTTGACAATGATAAACGAATTTATTTGTCTGCTTTTATTGTTTAGCAGGGGCTTAATGTTTTCTATGGACAAACAATGGACATTCCTGCCACAGTTACAGGAGTTGTGTCCCTATTCTTCGTTTTGTGAGGAAAACGCTACTTTGAGTTTACCGGAAAATGACACAAGACGTCCATGCTGTGAATCGTGTTCCTGTAATCCCGGATGTGAAGTATATGGCAATTGCTGTTTTGACTTTGCAAGTTCCGGTAAAACGGAAATATTGCGAAAATGTACATCCCCAGTTGTATCACGTACAAAAATCCAAACTACAAGTTATATTATGATATACTCATGCTCGAAAAGTCTATACCAACCAGATTTTAGTAACAACACAATTTGCTCAGTGAACGACACAGATTATAAATCATTTGCGCCAGTTATGTCACGGAAAACAGGAGATATATACGTAAATTCAGAATGTGCATTTTGCAACAAAGTTTACGACATTATTCCTTGGAAGATTGCAGTTAAATGTCCACGCGACAAAGACGATCACTCGTTTGACACACTTAAACTATTACATGGTGAAGATATCGGAAAAACAGGATGTCACCTGTCTTTCTTTCCTCCGGAACATGCAAACCTGGAGTCACGGGAATGCGTAGCTGATGTGATTCGGGAATGCAATGTTACTGGGGAAGCAATGATATGGGAGCCGCTATGGGATTACTGTCCAATGTTTAACGCTTCATATTCGCAAACTGTCAATAAAGTTTACGGTAATATATTTTGTCTCATATGTAACGGAAATATTTATCCAAATGAAATCAGGAAATCATGTACGGACATGGATCACAAACACCCACTTAGCAGTTCATTCACTGTACTGTTGGATGGATTCAATTTTGCCGAAGTGGATTTCAGTACATCGAATCACAGTAAAGATGAGTGCAGTCCAACTGAAGTATTGGTGCAATCTTTCAAGGTATATTTTATTTTAAGCATATATCAAATATATAATTATTCTGAATTTTAGCTTTAGAGAGCTTATGTTATAGCGTTTTTTCCATCGTGTCTGCGTGCGTCCATGCGTGCGTCAGTCTGTTAACATTTCATTCAAACGACATCTCCTCTAAAACCGCTTGGCCAATATTTCAAAGTTGTTCATTCGGTTACGGTCTGTTGCATACATAGTTCATGCTAAAAATAGGGAAATAACTATAAGAATCACCTTGTCAAGAACCATAAGGACAAGAGCTCTAATAATTAGTAAGTTACAGTGATAAGTGGTCCTCTAACAAGATTATTCAAATCATGCCCCATTGATGTATATTGGCCCCGCCCCAGGAGTCACATGTTTTACATACTTTTATAGGGAACATCTTTGAAAATCTTCTCGTCCGGGACCAAAATACCCAGTTTTTTTACATTTGGTATGTAGCATTGTCTAGTGGTCCCCTACCAAGATTTTGCATTGTGCCCCTGATGTCCAATTTTTATATTGGCCCTGCCCTGGGGGTCACATGATTTCTACAGACTTATATAGGGAAATCTACGAAAATCTTCTTCTCCGAAAACGCACAGACACGAGTTTTAATATTTGGTGATTGTAGCATTGTTAAGTGGTCTTCTACCAACATTGTTCAAATTGTGCATTTCGGGTCAAAACCCGCCCCGCTTAGGGGTCACATGTTTTATGGAACATTGTCTTGTCCAGAACAATACTTATCAAATGTCCATTTGCATCATGTAGCCAGTAGAGCGTCAGGCCCTCTAGGGCATCTTGTTTCTAAATGGTCACCTTGATTTGTTCATGATGGAAACGATATTGAAATTATCGTGCAGTATAAAAATAATTCCTTCACAGTCATAATTTATATATTTTGAGACAACTATGCGATTTGGAGTGTATAACACCAAAGAGAATACGTCTTACATTGAGCCTGTCACAATGGCACAGAAATTTATATTATTGAATGTAAAGAGCGTTTAATTACTTCAATGTTTGGATGTCACAATTAGAATGCCCCGGATTTAGTAAGTTCAATGGCTTGGAGCACATATTTGTGTTCACGCATTCGCGTTTTACTAAGATCCTTAATTATGTTTTGGTCTGCCAAAACTATTCTCATTGCCGTATATATTTGTTCCTCCACTTGGTCAACTCCTACTGGTTTGTGTGCTGATGTTTTCTTGAGATCTAAGCGGGGAGGCTATGTTTTGTGAACGCAGTCATGTAACTTCGAAAGTGTAATGCAATATTAATTCATCATACATGCATATGGTTAGAGCTGAATAGAACAAGATAGTAAATAGTAATATTAAATCATTTAATAAGGAACGACAAGCCCACACTTATAAAACGTATTTCTGTTTTTGATCATTTCAAACTCCTAAAAACTAATCCGTAATACTCTTTCTGCTCCGGTCGTCTTGGATCTGGAGTAAAGCTTAAACACAAGACTTTATTGTACCTACAGGCTGAGTGTCGTCCTGTAGTTTGTCCAATGGGACAGTTCCGACTTGGAGGTAAATGTGGGTTTTACAGTAAGAAGTGGATCGGTGGACCATTTACTGCAGTCTTAAAATTAACGCCGCTGGACAGAACACGAAAGATTGACAGAACGTTGTTAACTGATCTACAACCTGAGCTAAAGTATAGCAAGAAAGCCAGATGGTTAAAACGGAATGCCATGAAAGAATGGAATGTTGAAACATTATATAGACCTTCAGCTGATGGAAAATATGTTGAATATCTGGTTGCCATAGCATCGTATCCGAGCACAACTGTGAATCCATCAATACTATGGGCAATATTGAGACGGACACTGAAAGAAACCTGGCTGTTTAATGTTATGAATAACAAATTTCGCATGCAAGTACAGTTTAATGATCATATAAATGAGAATTATGCGAAAATCCACAAAAGTAAGTTGTTACCCATAGGTATTATTATCGATGAGGAATATGGATATATAAACACTGAATTCTATATAAAGGATCAGAAAGATAGGTATCTGTTTGAATTGCATTATCCGGGTCATGACATTTATTCTGCTACGGCATCTGTATTTCTAAATAAAGTTTTCTTATGCGATCAAATTGAACTTCACCCAGATGAGTTTGAGTTTGAGTCCTCACGTCTATTGTTTAAGGTTACAAACCAAACACTGTATCAAACCGAATACAGGTTGACTGAGGCTGGAGAAGTATGTGTCTGTTTAAACAGATTTCCGCAGAACCATGGTGTCAACATGGTTAATCATTTTCGAATTGTGTGTGTAGCTTTATCAGGGATATGTTTAACAATTACAAACGGCAATATATAATAAATCGTGTAGACTTAGCCGTTGACTTGCGTTTAACTATGTGAGCCAATGGCTGATTGATGTCCTGCGCGTAAGTGCTAGAAATAAAACAACAAAGTTGAAAATACATTGATTTAACGTGTACCCAAAACATCCAACGCAAGTTTGTAAAAACAATGATATTTTATCAGTTCCGTATGTGTATCAGAAACGGGTGTATGTGCTATATTAACTGTAATAAGTTATAGTCAACTTCATAGATAGTTATCATGAAACTAAAGTATTGGTTCTTATTATTCTATACGTTATTCGGGTACCGAGATGCCGGGGATAGATGATTACGTTCATCTCATAATTTCATTTTGGGTTCTTGAGAAAACGACAATATCAAATATCTTTCGTAACAGTATAGAAACATTGACGTTTTCAATAACTCGTTATTTAGCATATGTTTCTTTTTTGCACTTCGTTTTACATTTGTAATGATATACACGACATATATGTGCAGAGAGATGTTATTAAACAAACTTGTATCAAACAGAATTATACACATGTATATTGTGTTCCGGGTAATAAAACATGAAATTTGTCTCCAACTTATAATCTTCTTTTTAAAAAACAACTCGGGTTGATTCCTGTAAGATTATGACGTTAAGCATGCAGTAGTATTTAAACTTACAAAATCATGTAATCAAAATACACATTGGACCAAAATGAGTTGAAGATTAAAATTATCATCGTGCATAGACACTTATCTGATGTTGTATGACCTATGAGTATAATAAGTAGATGCTGTTTTCGTAGTTGCATGGTTATTGTTGTTTTCATGTCATTGGATTATTTATTTATTTATTTCATTTCATTTTTGTTATAACCATAATGTGATTTATTGTTTATACGTTATTTGTGAAATAAAATGTGTAGACATTATGCCGTTTAGTTTTATATTTATTATGATTTCGTAACAAAGTTTATACAATTATCTTTTAAAAAATGCATATCATTATTATTCCGTAATGTATTCCATCCATTAAAAAATCCCCCCCTTGTTGTCCCCCTAAATTCTCCTTAGTTGTTCTTTATGGTCGGCCAGACCATTCCTTGCACCCCTATTTCCAAACATATTTACTCTTGCACCTCCTACGTATAACTCAGATTCGCTATTTCTTTTATTATCGTGTTTACCTAAATATCGATTATAGGGGTGATTTATACAACCCATATACAGCCAGTTAAAATGATATCACATGATTTAAACAACCTTCCCACCCTATACCCAATATAATGGATACATCGATAATTAAAGCCTTATCGAATTGGGTTTATACCGAATGTTTTGAAGAAGTTGTTTACCCTGGGGCCTGTGTTGGGAGGCATTGTCTCGTGCATGAGGTGTTCCCTGTAACAACTTTATCTCTCTTTAATATCACGTTTGGTAAGACGCATAGTGCTTTATCCGACTCGTTCACACTTATGTTATTGTAACGTATGTATTTATTTAGCATGGAATACATCACAGGACAAGTCAACAGTAGGCAACAGTAGGCCGAGAGGGTGCAGATCATAACATGAACACTATATCAAGGGAAAGAATAGCGCACGGGGAATGGGGAATTTAACATCTAAAACACAATTAGAAATAATAAACATACAAGTAACTTAAGTACATGATCAATAATGTTTTCACAAGAGACCAAACAGGAATTACTGTTCTGTATACCGGCATGAGAATAACTTTCCACTCGAGTAACAACAAATACAGAGGTGACGTAACTCTGGATTAGATGTCCATGTTTCTGGATGTTCAACCGATATATAAAGAACGCCCATCAGTCATATACAAAAAATGCATCTATTGATTTCATTTTCTGAGAGGACCAAGGTCAGTCTGAGGCTGCTTGTTTCTTCGTACTGGATTATTTACAATGTATATGTTATTGTATATGTAATGGTAAATTGCTTTGAATGATTCGTTACTGCCTACTTAGTCAATGTATGTATATGAAGTAAATAAATGACAATATATAGCGGTTATAGCTAGCTGTTAAATCGATTTAAACCCCCAGTACTTTTACTGAGCGTTCCAAATCTGT
Organism: Mactromeris polynyma; assembly: GCA_032209605.1. NCBI lineage: Eukaryota > Metazoa > Mollusca > Bivalvia > Venerida > Mactridae > Mactromeris > Mactromeris polynyma. The sequence continues at coordinate 22,363,323 of JASFXZ010000009.1, forward strand.
AAATCGCTGTATGGTTATTATTTGTATTTAAGTCTTAGATGTATGAGTTAGATGTAACTTTCCCTCCCCATGTGCACCTCATCGGTGCCCGATGGGGGTCTGTATGGGGAGCTGTATGGGGAGGCATTGTACGTCTTGTGCATGTGGCGTATACTGAACCATTTAATCTCTCTTGCTTTTTAATAAAACACAACATGTATAAGTTTTATATTTACTTTTATTACATTTACAGTAAACTGTCGGGGTTTTGGCATCGGCTTTATTAATTGTTATGTGAAAATGACCACATTTCCGAATTTAAAACCAAGGTCAAGGAGATCGAAACAGAGAAGCAGTATTTCTGAATCATTTAAACTGAAAAACTATTACAATATATATCCATGTCATATTCAACCCACAAAACCCGTACACGACCTTATGTTATATTTGGAAATATTTGTAACAATATAGAAAACTGAGAAAGAGTAATTCCCTTTGAACATTTTTATGCTGATATGTTGAACACAGATACAATCATTTATTCAAAAGTTAAAATTATACCGTATTGTATCAAGTTTTTTTAATTTAGCAGTTATTTACAAGTCCATATCCATTTTAAGATCTTCGTCCCTTGTGGAGCCGGGATCAATATTTACACACCGTCAATAAGCTCTGTGAGACTGGGTATGCGGTAAATATTAATGTTTAATGATAAATATTATATATATTATTACAGTATGACATACTTGCACACTCAGAAAAGTATCATTATTAAAAAATCATGAAAATATTGGTAGGAATCTACCAACGGCTGGGTACGAAATGACCAAATCGAGGGTACGAATTGACCGAGGCGGGGTACGAGATGGCGCGGGTACGACTTGGCCTAGATCATAAAAAAATCATATCGAGCTATTCTCACGCACACCGAAAGAATGCTGAAAGGCGGTCCATTCAAAACGATTAATTCTAAAGGACAACTAGTATTTGTAGGGGGCGGGACAGTAGGCGGAGTTTCGCTGCCATTTTGGTCTACGTCATTTTACCGCCTTAATAAAATCAAAATGGTGGACACTTGCTATTTCTCCGGCGATGATACCGTTTCAAAGTACAAGAAATACATCTTTGATCATGAGATAAAGTCTTCGACAAGATTTGTGAAGGTACAAACTAAACATGTAACCAAACCAGGTAATTGAAAAAGCTCAAGAAGTAGCCATAATGTATTGGATGTCGTACATCGTATTGCCGCGTAAAAAATACTGAAATTAAAATCATTTTCAGCAGGCAAACTGATTGGCTCATGGTGCATGCAGTGTACGAGTGGCCAATGTATGCGTGACTAGGAGGATACGTTGAGGGAGTCAAGTCATGGTCCAGTCTGTATGGATGCCCATGTAGTGTCTGATTGATCTGTGTAAGTGATCCGGGAGGACAACTGGCTGAGGTAGGTCATGATCCAGTATGTATGCCCATGTAGTGTCTGATTGACCTGTGTAAGGGAGATCAGAAGGACAACTGGTTGAGGGAGAATGACAACAAGATCCAGTTTGTTTCAATTCATAACAATATGACGCCTACAAAACAAATTAAATTGTCTCATCGTTGTTATGGTATTGCTTTCATGGTTGGTAAGCTTCATGTGACAGATTATAATGATTCACTCTATGTTTATGATATGACTGGTACCCTGTTGAAGACGATTTCACAAGACAATGCTGGAAATAATGCTGGAAATAAACTGTAGTCAACATGTTACATTCAATGAAAGTGGAGACAGAATCACACACATTGTGCTTACATTGCTGAAACTATTGTATAGTTGCGTGCAGCGTTAAAATGGGACATTTAAATAAAATTTAGCAGAATGACAGATGGTGGATGTAAACGCTGAGTATGTTTTCCGGAGAGGCTGAATATAATATTTATTACCATGGATTATGGTAGATAACTTTGAACAAATGTACTTGAGATAATATAGCACTCAGTATCTGTCGTATATGTGTGTTTGGTGAGATATTGCAAGTAAAGTAGATATTTCTGTGCTAGAAGAAGTGTCATTGTTATTGAGAGAGTGAGGTGTACAGATGTGTAAAGCAAGTTTAGAGATGCTATATTTTTAAGTTATATTCATGTACATTGTAAATAGGTATGTTGTTGTTTTTTTGGTGTTTTTTTGTGTGGGATGAATGTGTAAATGTGGCTTTTTGTGTTTGCGTCTCGTCCCTTTAAATTTTTAATTGGTTGTTTAAATGTATATTCATGACTTTACGTTAGCTCTTGATGTCGTTGTGTACTTCGTATGTGATATTTCCTGCTCGACTTCAACATTCGATTTTTTCGATGACAGTCCGCACATTTTATTGATAATTCTATGATTTTGCACAATCGTATCTCATTTACCGTTAGGCATTTGTACCTAACGGTGAAGTATTCTTGTAAAATGAAATGCAATTTATATGGTTTGCAGTTGACTTATAACTATCGGATGTATCAATACAAGTTTTGCCGCTTTAAAATGATGTTACATGTCTGTCACTATCGCGTTATTCTGTTATCACTTCAGACAAAGGAGATCCCACCATGAAACACGAAAACCACGTGGTTTCAACTGCATGGCATCATCTTTACAAAATGAGAAATTTGTCTTGAATAATATTTTCGGTTTGATCTTCCTTCCTGCGTGCCTGTCACGTTCAGTGATTATACGTTTTACTGATCGTTATATGTATTACTTTGTATTTGCGTCAGACACTTTCTTTTGTATAGTTGTGACGAGATATTTTGAGAGTGTAAGGGTGTAACATCAACATGTGATTGACATCAGGCGGAGGAGAGATGAGACCTGTATTTTGAATAATCCTCTTGTACTTAAGAAAATGTACGTTTAAGGGAACGTGTCATTATGTATTTAGATATTAACAAAATAAACATGTACTCATCAACGTACTTGTATTGTTTATTGCGGTAAAGTGACTTCAATATGAAGCTTGTTACAAGTACAATTTATATTCTGTGAATATATCTTCATATATGTACAGGGTGTTAAAAAATGTTCGTTCACAAAGTTGGAATTTTAGTATTTATTTAATTGCTCGTTCGATCTATGTCGCTATATACATATAGTTTACTTCTGCGTGAGAGTTCAATATAAAACAGACATTCATAAAAAAGCAGTAGTTTTCACTATGCGAAATAAGTCAGTGTACACAGCATTATTTTTATTTTATCGAAATTTAATTTCGTGAACAAACGTTTTTAACACCCTGTATACTGAGCAAAACTTCAGAGGAAATACATTTACTTTGGCGTTCCCGTTTTTCTGATAGAGTAAATCTATGTTTCTATGAAGTTTTGCTCAGTATATATTAATATATTGGATTAAAATCAGGGGCAATATTACAGAAACATCTTAAGTAAAAGGTTATCATTATCCTTAACATTACACTTTCCTTAACTGGTTTATTTAATATACAGGCTACTATATGGTCAAATCAATAGTGATAATGAGTAGTATTCATATGTTGTTGTCATTACCATTAAAAAGCCTAACAGTGTTAATGTGGTTTTGGAATAACATCCATTTGAAGTAATTACTTAAATGGAAACTTTTAAGATTCATTTAAGATGCTTCTGTAATACGGGCCCCGAAGTTCATAATTATCAATTATCGTACAATAATTGTATATCTTCAACTGTGTCATCCTCCTTGACCCGATATCAACCCGACTGGAGAGTGCGAGGTTTGATACGGGACGAAGATGTGATAAGACATTAATCGTACAGTCGACTCTTGTTTTACTGACATTCGTTACAACGGAATATTCATTTAAGAACACAAATTCGGTGGGAACGAATTTGCTTATTCGGTAATCAAATTCAATATAACGACATATTCAATACAACGACATAAATCCAAGGAACAAACATGGTCCTTATCACGAGAGTTGACTGTATCAAACATTTAATTATCACATTGGGGTCTGAAGATGCAATTTTAAATGAAAGCAGACATAACCTTTAGGAAATATGTGGAACCAGAATATACAGACAGACTTAAACATGAATATAGCTTATACATTAAACTCTTGGTATTGAGTCATAATCTGATCTTAGATGATATATTTGTACGAAATCGTGGCAAAACAAGTCACACTGAAATCGCAGTACATCAGAATCAATTCAGATTTCACTATGTAAATATTATAAAACTATAATATTATTCATAATTTTTAACATTAGCGTATCCATATGTTTTAGTACATATATATATGTACGAGATTGTAATATATTCCAAACACGCGAGTTTAACATTTGTTGATATAAGATATAAAAGATTATACTTTGATTATGGATTAAAGTCAGTGACTTTGACATTGTCCCGTGAACAAATTAAAACATAATGCACAACAATAAACAATAAACTTCGGATGCTTCTAAATACGAAGTATAAACCTAATTCGATAAGGCTTTCATTATCGATTTATCCATTATATTGGGTATAGCGTGGGAAGGATGTTGTTGTTGTTTAAATCATATATTCAATTAGTGTTAGTGAATACGGACCCTGGTGTCATAATATTCAAAACAAATACATAGTAATACAAATTGAATAAACTTGTTGTATTTCTTCCTTGCCTGTACTGTTATCGTTTAAAACCAAACTTTATACAATAAAACCTCACGTACAGACCACCTCAATATTAAGACCACCTCAATATTAAGACCACCCTTTTCATATCAATTTTCACTGTTCCATTCTTTATTCAGCCTCAATATTAAGACCACCTCAATATTAAGACCATCTCACTATTAAGACCACCTCCCTACTAAGACAACACTTTTTAATTACATCCATTTGAAGTTTTGAACTTAAATGTAAATATTTCAGATTTACTCAAGCTGCTTCTGCAATACGGGCCTTGAAGTTCATAATTATCGATTATTGTACAATAATTTTATATATTCACCTGTGTCATCCTCCTTGACCCGATATCAACCCGACAGTAGAGCGCGAGGTTTGATACGGGACGAAGATGTGATAAGACATTTATCGGACAGTCAACTTTCGTTATACTGACATTCGTTACAACGGAATATTCATTTAAGAACACAGATTCGGTGGAAACGAATTTGCTTATTCGGTAATCAAATTCAATATAACGACACATTCAATACAACGACATAAATCCAAGGAACAAACATGGTCGTTATAATGAGAGTTGACTGTATCATAAATTTAATTATCACATTGGGGTCTGAAGATGCAATTTTAAATGAAAGCAGACATAACCTTTAGGAAATATGTGGAACCAGAAAATACAGGCATACTTAAACATGAATATAGCTTATACAGTAAACTCTTGGTTTTGAGGCATAATCTGATCTCAGATGATATATTTGTTCGAAATCGTGGCAAAACAACCCACACTGAAATCGCAGTACATCAGAATCAATTCAGATTTCACTATGTAAATATTATAAAAATATAATATTTTTCATATTTTTTACCATTAGCGTATCCATATGTTTTAGTACATATATGTATGTAACAGAGATTGTATTATATTCCAAACACGCGAGTTTAATGTTTGTTGATATGAGATATAAAAGATTATACTTTGATTATGGATTAAAATCAGTCAATGTTTCATCTCAAGCAATTCGATTAATTATGGTTTATTTAATCATGTATGTCAGAGTCATACACGGCCTCGTGAGCACGTATCCGCTCTACAATAATGCACTGTAAATCAAAGCACATAATTATATCATATATCATAAAGAACAAACATTATTTCAAAATTTACGTTACCGCGTGTCCAGATGTTAAACGATTGTCATAATATGTCAAGTAAGTTCATGAAATGTTTAGTTGTGAAGTTTATCAATCAACTACTTAACTGTACGATGTACATGAAAAAAGTCTCGAGTAGGGCTGCAACTATTAACCGAAGTTCGACTATTTTCAGTTCTTTTTCTCACGCTTCGGTTCAATACTGTCTTACGAATATTCGGTTTGGTTTGTCAGATTGTATTTTTATTCCTGAAGCACTATTCTAGTCGGATAAGCCATAAAGTTATACCCTTAACATTTAGTTGCACAGCTATTGGCATGAAATTTATTTCTAGTCAATGGTCTACTTTATTTTATATTATAACACATGGTTCTAATTATACTTACCTAGTCAAATGCTCATGTCTGGTCATTACAAGTCAATTCGAAACGATCAGTTATTAATAATTTATGTTTTTTCATATATCCATGTATCCGAAGCACATAACCGAAAGATTAGTTCTTGAAACCGATCCGACCTGGTTGTCTATCGATATCAGTGAAACAAATGCATTTTCTGAGGAGACAATCATTTTATTTAGCCAGTGATTTATCAATAATTTCTGGATATATTTTCGACATGTCAATCGAAGGGACGTTGGAAAGCTCGAATGTAGATAAATGAAAGAAAAGTTTCATCATTTACCTGAGCAAGGGAGACAATCAGATCAGAGGGAATATATCTGACATTCACTGATTCTTTGCCCTTGAATTTGACTTTCCAAAGTCTCAACCCGTAGCGAAACAGTCAACAGGTGGGTGGGGCACATTTGGATCCATAGAGACCTTTATCAAAGGAGTCAATGATTCATGTTTCTCCAGGGAAGCTGCACAGCAAGTGAAATACCTTAAAACTTGCTTATAACGAGCACTGGCACCTCTTTCACATGTCTAAATATTTATGCATATGTAACATGTACTTTGTGTATATATGGGTTTGATGCCTTTTTGCGCAAGAAACATGCAAACTTGAAACTTGAACCGTCATTTGAATTATTACTACAGTTAACTTGAGAGAAAACAAAACACAAATTAAGTTAAACTAGAGTTTTATTATTATTCTCAATTTGTATCACTCGGATCCAATGTAGGAAGTAACTATTGTATCTTCTTTTCCTGTTCAGATAACGTACAGATAATAATAGACTGAACTATTTTATTGTTCACGCTTAATATATATGTATGAAACCGTCGGCTAATTAGCATACGTGAATCATTATTGTGCCATCAGATCTTGGCTCTACTATACCGTATGGTTAAAAAAAAGCAGAATAAATATTCAAACATTAACACGAAAGTGATATCTTATGGTTGAGAATAATCTCAAGTTTTATAATCTAAGACAAATTAGAACATTGCACGTTAATAATCCCCGCTCTAAATAATGGAAAACACCTACTTTGTAACCCCTTTCATTCTTCTGTTTAAATCAAGGGCGAGAAAAGCATTGCATTTATTTCCTCAGGGATTCCAACCTAGGTCCGAAATTCTAAACTTGAGATGTATCCGTTCTCTAACTTATATCCTGGTCTAGTTATTTCGGTTGAATAAATTTAATGTATTCTATAGTTTTGTCAGAAGTTTAAAAGATAACATTATTCAGATTAGTCATGTCGCCAGACGGAATACTGCAGAGTAATTTCAAATATAACTAAAATTGAATTGATAGATAGATAGATTTATTTCAGCATAAGATACATATATACATGGTAATTAAGACAAATATGTTTCATTTATAATATAAAACACATGAGTAATATAAAAAGCCATGCCACACACATTCGTACTAAGGATTACACAAAAAAGAGAAAATATCCCTTATTTCCATTGTGGTCCTTGTCATGGATGGTGTGACATAGAGAGTCATGAAACTTCTATCACAGGCACAACATTGCAATTTTATCACAGACAATAATATTGAAAGACAATTATATTTTAATTAACATTGACTAGCTAATTATAATGCGAAGTAAAAACTATAAAAGAGCATAATTTCAGAATACTGCTGTTGATTTAAGAAATTACATGGAACTTTAACATAAAATACTTAAAACACAGATACTCCTGTATAGCATTATCAAAAAGAAATAATTAATTGCTTAGAAAGTGTCTTTTAATTGCAACTTTAAACCCACTGAGTGTATTCATATTTCTTATAGATGGGGTAGTATGTTCCAGAGACTACATACTATGTAGGAGAAGGACTTCAATCCAAAACCTTTTACTTTTGGGACAGAAAAAGAGCCATTTTCTCTAAACCTAGTTTTATGAGAATGAATAGTATCTGTGAGGACAAAATTCTCTCCCATATAATCAGGGGCTAAACCATTCTTTATTTTAAAAACATGACATAAGGTAATTTGTTCCACTCTCTTATTCACTGGTAACCAGTTTAGGGATTTAAAATGTTCATTTTCAATATGTGATCTTTGTTCTAATTTCAGGACAAAACGTATTAGCTTGTTCTGTGTTATTTGGAGTTTATCTTTCCATATTTACCATGATACCAGAAACAACAGGAGTAATCAAAATGACACTGAATAAGGGCCATAACCAAAAGCTTTTTTGTATGTTGTGTAAGATAACAACGTTTCCTATAATGAAATTTTAACTTAGTATTAGCTTTCTTTATAACAGAACGGGCCATGGACTCACAAGTTAAGTTTTGATCTAAAGTAGCACCTAGATATTTGACTGATGAAGTTTGTTCTATGACAGTGCCATTACAATTTATATTTAAAATGGGATCTGATCTTAACTTGGGCTTGGAACCAAACAATATAGACTCTGTTTTACCCAAGTGTAAAGAAAATTTGTTATCAACTAACCACTGACTAACTAATTCAAGATCATCTGATAACTCCTTTTCAATAATTGACTTATTTTTACCTGCAACAAGTATACCAGAATCATCTGCATAAAGTAAAAGTTTGTTTTTGACAACCGCAGACATATCATTTACATAAATCAAAAATAGCAGTGGGCCTAAAATAGATCCTTGAGGAACACCACATGTAATATTGGAAGATGATGAAAAATACCGTCAACACCCACAAGCTGTTGTCTATTTGATAAATATGATGTAAACCATCTGATAATATCGTGATCAAAGCCTAACGCTTCCATTTTCATGAGAAGAATGGAGTGGTCAACAGTATCGAATGCTTTTTGGAGATCGAGAAGAACCATGCCCACAAAATTACCCTTATCCATTTGAAACCTTATAAAATCAGTAAGGTTTATAAGACAGGTATCTGTTGAATAACCACATCTGAAACCATACTGAAATTTATATAGTAAACTTTTTTCTTTAAGATACTGTTCCACCTGATCATACACAACCTTTTCAAATATCTTGGAAACAATACTAAGTATGGAAACAGGCCTATTATTTCCAACTTCAGTTTGAAAACAATTGAGAAAATGTATACCATTGATACCATTATAAAATTCAGTTTGAGTAGGAAGCATCCATCGTATGTGTCAATTTTACAATTTAAAACTATCATCTATTAGATGTAAATACGAAATAAGTTACATATCATTGACCGCACTGATACGTTATCGCTTTTATGATAACAAGGGAGATAAGAATGCAAACAACGGGATTTTTTGATAAACAAAAGAGAGATAATTATTTCCCTTGAACACCAAACACCACACGAAATCGATCTGTTGTCTGAATTATAATAGACGTAATTTGATTATATCTCCAATCCGGAAATAAAGTAACGTAAAATGATAAAATGTCTAGATTATAGTTACCACGTTATATAAGTGTCAACATACACGTAACAACAATAGATGTAATTACGTTTAAGTAATTTGGTATCGTCTTTTTATACGGCGCCGTAATCAACAACAGCAGGTTATCTAGCTTATTTCATTTTAAATACATTAACTGTTATATTACCATAAGAACCAGTAGAATACATAATACAGTTCATTTATACATTTACATAATTATGTTATTTATGCATTGAGCTCATATGTATATCGTATTGGAAAAAAAGTGTCCACATTTGAAATGCCATCCAGCTATTGACTTAGTATATATTTTAGATTTATAGTTATGCACATCTTATTTGAAACTCTTTGCACTGTTCAAACCCTAAACAGATTGAAAACATTCTAATTTTGCACGCTTCTTAATTTACAGTTTGTGTAACCTTAATTCATAGCTCAATAATGTTCAATGAATACTATGTTTAAAACAGGTTTTATATACATCGTGTACCGATCTATACAATACAGTAATACACTAGTCGTCTGACGATAACGCGTTAAATTTATTAGTCGATTTTATAAATACATTACCTAAGCAAGTGGGGAATTTCCACAGTCGACGAAATCGATAGTAGGGTTCAAAGGATAGAAAATGGCGTTTGGAGGGCGTTTTCAGCAGAAAATGTCCGAGGAAACATATGATTTTGTGTGTACTACATGTGCTGAAGACAACAAGACTGTAGAAGCTGTGAAGTATTGTGTAGAATGTAGTGGATATTGTTGTCAATATTGTACCGACGCGCACAAGTTTCCAGCACTCAGAAGTCACAGTCTTCTTGATGTAAGCCAGGGCAAACAAGCGAGCGGCCAGCCATCCAGTTTACCGGAGTTTCCTACAGAGCGATGTAGCATACATAAAGGGAAAGTAGTGGACATGTATTGTGAAGGTCATGATGTTGTTGGCTGCTATGTCTGTATTGCAAAAGATCACAAGTAAGCTTCATCTGTATTTATATGGATTTGAATTATGCCACAGTAGAGCACATCACTGGCATATCTTTTAATGTACATGAAAAGTTCTCCACCTAAATACGTTGTCGTACTTTTTCAAAGTTGATACTTCCTTGTTGTGCACTTTTATAGCACTTATTTATTTTGTTCACATAATCGATTGACATTAAGACAACGTACAGATGTTAACAGACTGAACTAATTCATTTGTCACGCTTAATATTGATGTACGAGTTACGTTTTGGTTATTTTAATATCAATTATATTATTTTCCTAGCAATATATTATTATTATTTTGTGTAATCGAGGTTTATAATATACTAATTTGATGTGGGCAGTACATTTATTGCACTATCGGCTTGGAACATTATTTATTGTGTAAATAACTGATTTCATATACTAATGAGTATTGACCCAAATTGAGACTGTTGACGACGTACACTGGTATTTTTACTATTTAATGGACAAAATATGCATTATATAATGATTGAATGCAATTCTATTACATCATACTATTTCAGGTCTTGTGAAGACAGTCTAATTCATTCCATACCAGATATGATTGACACCATATTTAAGTTGTCTGACTGCAAACAGACGCACAGTCTTCTGAGAGATATTATGGTAGCCATGGAAACTGCAAGTAAAGCTAAAGAAACTAAACTTCAATCATTGAATAAAGCAAAGAAAGAAGTAATGGGTAAAGTCAATGTATTCCAGAAAGCGTTAGAAGCCATCCTGAGTAAAATTGCCGAGTTATCTCGTGAAGAAATAGAAGCTGTATACAAACAACTAGAAATAGAATTTCTGAACGAACAGCGCACTGTTGATAGCATCTGTGCAGCATTGAAGATGACAGATGATAAGCTGATAAAGTCTGAAGGCAATAGAGCCCAACGTTTTGTCTGTACGAAAATTGCTCAGGGAAAGATGAAACAAGCAGACGATGTAAAGGCAAAGTACGATTTGCAACACGATACTGACGTACCGATATCATTCATTCCCAATGAATCATTGATGGGATATATCCAAGCTTTACAAGGTCTTGGTCAAGTACAGAAACAAAACATTCAGAAAAACGACCTCTACAAAATCAATGGAAGAAGCGATATAACTATAAAAATTCCTGATGATTCTAGGTCAAGCTGTTCCCTTGGATGTTGTCTGACACATGATAACCAACTACTTGTCACAGATATAAACAATAAGAAACTAAAACGTATTGATATACAGAAGATGTCAGTTGTTGAATATTGTACTTTAGATTCTGTACCTTATGGTGTATGTTGCATCAGCAAACATGAAGTTGCTGTTGCTTGTCAGAATGTCAACAAGATCCAGTTTGTTTCCATTCATAACAATATGACGCCTACAAAACAAATTAAAATGTCTCATCGTTGTTATGGTATTGCTTTCAATGATGGTAAGCTTCATGTGACAGATTATAATACTTCACTCTATGTCTATGATATGACTGGTACCCTGTTAAAGACGATTTCACAAGACAATGCTGGGAATGAACTGTTCAACCGTAGTCAACATGTTACATTTAATGAAAGTGGAGACAGAATGTTTGTCGGAGGTCGGAACAATGGACTTCTCTGTTTTGATGGGATGGGAAATTATTTGTCCACAATTAACGACACTGACATAAAAGATGCAGATGGAGTATGTGTTGATGGTAGAGGAAACATGTTTGTAGTTGGGTACAAATCAAATAATGTGGTACAAGTCAATGAGAATGGGAAGAAACTTGGTGTAGTTGTGAATCAACTAGATGGATTACAAGGTCCACGCTCAGTGTGTTTTCATCCGGGACTGAATATAATGTTTGTTACCATGAATTGTGTATTGAAAATGTATGAACTCGAGTAATCACACACATTGCGCTAACATTGCTGAAATTATTGTACAGTTGCGTGCAGTGTTGAAATGGGACATTCAAATAAAATTTAGCAGAATGACAGATGATGAATGTAAACGCTGAGTATGTTTTTTGCAGAGGCTGAATATAATATTTGTTACCATGGAGTATGGTAGATAACTTTGAACAAATGCACTTGAGATAATATAATACTCAGTATCTGTCGTATATGTGTGTTTGGTGAGATATTGTAAGTTAAGTAGACATTTCTGTGCTAGAAGAAGTGTCATTGTTATTGAGTGAATGAGGTGTACAGATATGTAAAGAAAGTTTAGAGATGCTATATTCTAAGTTATATTCATGTACATCGTAAGTAGTAATCGCTTCCTATGTTGTGTTTTGTTGTTTTTGATGGGATGAACGTGTACATGTGGCTATTTGTGTTTGCGTCTCGTCCCTTTGAATTTTTTGATTGGTTGTTTAAATGTATATTCATTACTTTACGTTAGCTTTTGAGGTCGTTGTGTACTTCGTATGTGATATTTCGTGCTCGACTTCAACATACCATTTTTCGATCGCAGTACGCACATTTTATTGATAGTTCTATGAATTGATTTTGCACAAGCGCATCTCATTTACCGTTAGGTATTTGTACCTAACGGTGAAGTATTCTTGTAAAATGAAATGCAATTATATAGTTTGCAGTTGACTTATAACTATCGGATGTATCAATACAAGTTTTGCCGCTTTAAAATGATGTTGCATGTCTGTCACTATCGGGTTATTCTGTTATCACTTCAGACAAAGGAGGTCACACCATGAAACACGAACACCACGTGGTTTCAACTGCATGGCATCATCTTTACAAAATGAGAAGTTTGTCTTGAATACTATTTTCGGTGTGATCATACGCTTTACTGATCACTATGTATTACTTTGTATTTGCGTCAGACACTTGCTTTTGTACAGTTGTGACGAAATATGTTGAGAGTTTGTGGGTGTAACATCAAAATGTGATTGAATGACATCCGGTGGAGGGGAGATAATACCTGTATTTTGAATATTCCTCATGTACGTACTTAAGAAAACTTTAAGTTTAAGGGAACGTGTCATTATGTATTTAGATATTGACAAAATAAACTTGTATTCATTAACGTTCTTGTATTGTTTATTGCGGTAAAGTGACTTCAATATAAAGCTTGTTACTAGTACAATACATATTCCATATATGTACAGGGTGTTAAAAAATGTTCGTTTACAAAGTTGGAATTTTGTATTTTTGCTCGTTCCATCTATGTCGCTACATACCTATAGTTTACTTCTGCGTGAGAGTTCAATATAAAACAGACATTCATAAAAAAACAGTAGTTTTCACTATGCGAAATAAAGTCAGTGTACACAGCATTGTTTTTATTTTATCGAAATTTAACTTTTTGAACAAACTTTTTTAACACCCTGTATACTGAGCACAACTTCAGAGGAAACACATTTACTTTGGCCTTCCCGTTTTTCTGATAGAGTAAATCTATGTTTCTATGAAGTTTTGCTCAGTATATATTAATATATTGGATTAAATCAGGGGCAATATTACAGAAACATCTTTAGTAAAATGTTATCATTATCCTTAACACTACACTTTCCTTAACTGTTTTTTTAACATACAGGCTACTAAATGGTCAAATCAAAAGTGATAATTGAGAAGTATCAATATCTTGTTGTCATTACCATTAAAAAGCCTAACAATTTTAATGTGGTTTTGGAATTACATCCATTTGAAGTTTTGAACATAAATGAAAATATTTCAGATTTACTTAAGCTGCTTCTGTAATACGGGCCGTGAAGTTCATAATTATCGATTATTGTACAATAATTTTATATATTCACCTGTGTCATCATCTTTGACCCGATATCAACCCGACAGTAGAGCGCGAGGTTTGATACGGGACGAAGATGTGATAAGACATTTATCGTACAGTCAACTCTTGTTATACTGACATTCGTTACAACGGAATATTCATTTAAGAACACAAATTCGGTGGAAATGAATTTGCTTATTTGGTAATCAAATTCAATATAACGACATATTCAATACAACGACATAAATCCAAGGAACAAACATGGTCGTTATAATGAGAGTTGACTGTATCATACATTTAATTATCATATTTGGGTCTGAAGATGCAATTTTAAATGATAGCAGACATAACCTTTAGGAAATATGTGGAAAAAGAAAATACAGACAGACTTAAACATGAATATAGCTTATACATTAAACTCTTGGTATTGAGGCATAATCTGATCTTAGATGATATATTTGTACGAAATCGTGGCAAAACAAACCACACTGAAATCGCAGTACATTTCAGATTTCACTATGTAAATATTATAAAAATATATTATTATTCATCATTTTTACCATTAGCGTATCCATATGTTTTAGTACATATATATATAGGTAACAGAGATTGTATTATATTCCAAACACGCGAGTTTTGTTGATATAATATATAAAAGATTATACGTTGATTATGGATTAAAGTCTTTGACATTGTCCCGTGAACAAATTAAAACATAATGCACAACAATAAACAATAAACTTCGGATGCTTCTAGTATAAACCCAATTCGATAAGGCTTTCATTATCGATTTATCCATTATATTGGGTATAGCGTGGGAAGGATGTTGTTGTTGTTTAAATCATATTTTCAATTAGTGTTAGTGAATACGGGCCCTGGTGTCATACTATTCAAAAACAAATACATAGTAATACAAATTGAATAAACTTGTTGTATTTCTTCCTTGCCTGTACTGTTATCGTTTAAAACCAAACTTTATACAATAAACCTCACGTAAAGACCACCTCAATAATAAGACCACCTTAATATTAATATCACACTTTTCATGTCCATTTTCACTGTTCCATTCTTTATTCAGACTCAATATTAAGACCACCTCAATATTAAGACCACCTCAATATTAAGACCACATCAATATTAAGACCACCTCACTGCTAAGACAACACTTTTTAAGGGTACCAAGGGTGATCTTATTATTGAGGTTTTACTGCATTTCTTCCTGACTTGTTCTGTAACAGTTTAAAACCAAAATGTATACATGAATTTATATAAACTTCGGCTTATGCTGAGTATGATCACATTGAATATAGAGTTGCATCAAAGTCTGACCAATTTGAAATTGCTTCTGTGAGTAGTGTGTAATATATAAAAAATGTGCAAGAAAAGTGACCATGTAAATATAGCTATAAAAAATAATATTTTTCTGCACCAACATTGTGAAAGATAAAAATGAGGACATTTCAAGAATTCTATTCTTGTCCGGCCATTCTTCAAATGCCGCGAAAAGTTCTATATTCGTGCAAGGGAAATTTAGGTCGTGATTAAAATTTGTATAATGTTTTAGAATGACGGATCCCGTTTTTGGAAATCGCAATGTACGTACAAGCTTGTGATCTGGTAAGGATAGGACATACGGCCGTTCACCAAAGTTTCAATAGAGCGAGTTCATGTTCAAGATAAGTGAGTATCGTGGATTTTATATCGTAACTCGGGATTATAAACATAACTGTGCACTCTGCACTCTTCACTCAGCACTCGTCTCTCTACTATCATCACTCTTCACTCATCACTCATCACTCTGCCCTCTTCACTCTGCACTCTTCTCTCAACACTCTGCAGTCTTCCTTCATAACTCTGAACTCTTCACTTATCACTCTGCACTCTTCTGTCATCACTCTGTCTGCATTCTTCTCTCATCACTCTGCACTCTTCTCTCATCACTCTGCACTCTTCTCTCATCACTCTGCACTCTTCTCTCATCACTCAGCACTCTTCACTCAACACTCTTCACTCTTCACTGTTCTCTCAATACTTTGCACTCATCTCTCATCACTTATCTCTCATCACTCATCTCTCATCACTCAGCACTCTTCATTCTTCACTCATTACTCATCTCTCATCACTCTTTCTCATCACTATGAACTCTGCACTTAGAACTTAAAATATAAATATAAGTGAGTGTTAAGCACATTGAAAGATTTAGAGCACTATTTGCTAAATACTATCTGTGATCCACTGCCTTTGAGATTTGAGCGAGAATTTAAGATTGAGTGTAAGATTTTAAGTGCCGAGTGTAACTGCGATATTCAAAAAATCTTCCTTTAATCCCAAAATGACACTTAACCTCAAACAGATAAGACTTCAAACCATTTAATGTACTTCACACACTCTGATTTGTAGCTAATGTGTTCTGAGTATTGAGTGCAGAGTGCAGAGTGCTAAACAACGGTTATAATTCTATGCCAATTTTTTTTTAGGTGAAAATCAAATTATGTCGATTAGGATACGAGTGCAAGTACTGATTATATCGTTATAATGAACACTATATAAAATTGTAGCTACTTTTATGTGTTTTTGTGTATATTTCGTTCAGGTAAATATGCTTACAATGATATCAAAACATACTTTAAATATTTTCTGGGACCAAACATCTTATTGCAGTTTTGGCCATTTTATTTTGTCGACTTTTCGAAATATGTGTAGGCCGCGGCCTACACGGTCTATAGGAATCTACGCCCCTGTTAATTCCAGATAAAGTCTAAACGTGATCACAAAGGATATACAAGAAATGCGTTGATGCAAAGCATCCAAGGGCGCCGCAAAACTGGTGCACAATGTTTTGGAATAGCGTAATGGCGGAAAAATGTTTTGGAATAGTCCATTTTCATACTATCATTGGCGTGTATTTCCTTTTAAACACCGTAACTTGCATAAATATCCACGTTACAAGTACCAATGTGTTAATATTGATATAAGTAAATTGAAAATGAAGTTTTTTATAATTAATTATTTTTATTTTATCTTCGACACCTAGCACACATGCTGTTTATGTAGAATCGTCCTATTTTTCGGGGATCAGCAAATATTTATCATAAACCTATCGTTTTAACTTTGTAAAAGACATTTATTCGACAATACAAATGCATTAAAAATATTTTATTTCTAAATCATAAAAATACAAAAAGTAACGTGTAATATCTACTGCAGTTTAACCCTTAATAAAAAAATAGATTCAGTTATAAATAGATGCTCCTACCATAGTCTCAAAACTTTCGTGATTCCATTAAAGGCCCTGCCCTCATGGGCGGTGCCAATAACCTTAAGTAAGCACTTAAATATTCACAGCCAGACTCGGCCGAGTTGACTTTGATTTCTAAGTTTTGGGTGACAGTACCAAGATTACGCTAAATTCCACTTGTACGTATTCCCATTGCAAATTTTTTTTTCATCTCAAGCAATTCGATTAATTATGGTTTATTTAATCATGTGTGTCAGAGTCATACACGGCCTCTTGAGCACGTGTCCTCTCTACAATAATACACTGTAAATCAAAGTACTTAATTATATCAAATATCATAAAGAACAAACATTATTTCAAAGTTTATTGTCCACGTTACCGCGTGTCCAGTTGTTAAACGATTGTAACAATTTGTCAAGTAAGTTTCATGTTATTGTTAAGTTTATATAAAGTGTCAATTAACTACTTTACTGTACGATGTACATGTAAAAAGTCTCGCAAAGAGTAGCAACGATTATTTCCGTTCTTTTTTCTCACGGTTCGGTTCAACTCTATCTTACAAATATTCGGATTGGTTCGTCAGATGGCATTTTTATTCCTCAAGTAATTATCTGAGCATTTTCTGAAGAGACAATTATTTTAATTAGCCAGTGATTTGTCAATAATTTCTGGATATATGTTCGACATGTCAGTCGAAGGGACGTTGGAAAGCTCGAATGTAGAAAAATGAAAACGTTTCATCATTTACCTGAGCAAGGGAGACAATCCGATCAGAGGGAATTTATTTGACATTCACTGATTCTTTGCCCTGGAATTTGACTTTCCAAGTCTCAACCCGTAGCGAAACAGTCATCAGGTGGGGGGCACATTTGGCTTTATAGAGACCTTTATCAAGGGAGTCGATGATTCATGTTTCTTCAGGGAAGCTGCACAGAAAGTGAAATACCTTAAAACCACTGACATAAAGAACACTGGAATATAAGGAACTCATTTTATATCCTTATACAAGCATGAACATTTTGGCATTCAAATTACGCACGCATGCACCCACTCACACACGTGCGCACTTCGACCTTCGGTCAGAGAAAACAATCTTGAGAACAGTATCACTGTTCAAATCTCCAATGGGTTTGTAAACATGCGGATTAATTATGTCACATTGAGTGTACCGTATGATTGTTTACATAATCCTTGCACAATTAATATTCAAACATGAACACAAAAATGATATCTGACTTTTGAGAATAATTAATGTAATCTATAGTTTCGTCAGAAGTTTAAAAGATAAAATTATTCAGATTAGTCATGTCGCCAGACGGAATACTGCAGTAATTTCAAATATAACTAAAATTGAATTGAGAAAATTTATACCATTGATACCATTATAAAATTGAGATTGAGTAGGAAGCATCCATCGTATGTGTCAATTTTACAATTTAAAACTATCCTCTATTAGATGTAAATACGAAATTAGTTACAAATCATTGACCGCGCGTTTATGATAACGAGGGAGATAAGAATGCAAACAACGGGATTTTAATAAACAAAAGAGAGAGAATTATTTCCCTTGAACTACGAAACACCACACGCAGTCAATCTGTTGTCTAATTATAATTGACGTAATTTGATTATATCTCCATTTCGCAAATAAAATTAAGTAAAATGATAAAAGGTCTAGATTATAGTTACCACGTTATATATTTGTCAACATAAACGTTACAACCGCGGAATGTATATCATTCTTGTGATGTGGAATTTGATAAAAAAAATAGATGTAATTACTTTTAAGTAATTTGGTATCGTCTTTTTATACGGCGCGCCGTAATCAACAACAGCAGGTTATCTAGCTTATTTCATTTTAAATGCAATAACTGTTAGATTACCTTAAGAACCAGTAGAATACATAATACAGTTCATTTATACATTAACATATGTTATTTATGCATTGAGCTTAAACAATATGTATATCGTATTGAAAAAAAAATATTCACATTTGAAATGTCATCCAGCTATTGACTTAATATATATTTTAGATTTATAGTTATGCACATCTTATTGGAAACGCTTTGCACTGTTCAAACCCTACACAGATTGAAAACATTCACATTTTGCACGCTTCTTAACTAACAGTTATTGTAACCTTATTTCATAACTCAATAATGTTCAATGAATACTATGTTTAAAACAGGTTTTATTTACATCGTGTGCCTATCTATGCAATACAGTAATACACGAGTCGTCTGACGATAACGCGTTAAATTTATTAGTCGCTTTTTTATAGTACATTACCTAAGTAAGTGGGGAATTTCCACAGTCGACGAAATCGAAAGTAGGGTTCAAAGTCAAAGATAGAAAATGGCGTTTGGAGGGCGTTTTCAGCAGAAAATGTCGGAGGAAACATTTGATTTTGTGTGTACTACATGTGCTGAAGACAACAAGACTGTAGAAGCTGTAAAGTATTGTGTAGAATGTAGTGGATATTGTTGTCAATATTGTACCGACGCGCACAAGTTCCCAGCACTCAGAAGTCACAATCTTCTTGATGTAAGCCAAGGCAAACCACCGAGCGGTCAGCCATCCAGTTTACCGGAGTTTCCTACAGAGCGATGTAGCATACATAAAGGGAAAGTATTGGACATGTATTGTGAAGTTCATGATGATGTTGGCTGCTATGTCTGTATTGCGAAAGATCACAAGTAAGCTAAATCTGTATTTATATGGATTTGAATTATGCCACTGTATAGCATATCACTGGCATATGTTTTAATGTACATGAAAAGTTCTCCTCCTTAATACGTTGTCGTACTTTTTCAAAGTGGATACTTCCTTGGTGTGTACTTTTATAGCACTTATTTATTTTGTTCACAGAATCGATTGACATTAAGACAACGTACAGATGTTAACGGACTGAACTAATTCATTGTTCACGCAGAATATTGATTTACGAGTTAAGTTTTGGTTATTTTAATATCAATTATATTATTTTCCTAGCTATATATTATTATTAGTATGTGTAATCGAGGTTTATAATATACTAATTTGATGTGGGCAGTACATTTATTGTACTATCGGCTTGGAACATTATTTATTGTATAAATAATTTATTTCATATACTAATGAGTATTGACCCAAATTGAGACTGTTGACGACGTACACTGGTATTTAAACTATTAAATGGACAAAATATGTATTATATAATGATTGAATGCAATGCTTTTACATCATACCATTTCAGGTCTTGTGAAGACAGTCAAATTCATTCCATACCAGACATGATTGACACCATATTTAAGTTGTCTGACTGCAAACAGACGCACAGTCTTCTGAGAGATATTATGGTATCCATGGAAACAGCAAGTAAATCTAAAGAAACTAAACTTCAATCATTGAATAAAGCAAAGAAAGAAGTAATGGGTAAAGTCAATGTATTCCAGAAAGCGTTAGAAGCCATCTTGAGTAAAATTGCCGAGTTATCACGCGAAGAAATAGAGGTTGTATACAAACAACTAGAAACAGAATTTCTGAACGAACAGCGCACTGTTGATAGCATCTGTGAAGCATTGAAGATGACAGATGATAAGCTGATACAATCGGAAGGCAATAGAGCCCAACGTTTTGTCTGTACGAAAATTGCCCAAGGAAAGATGAAGCAAGCAGACGGTGTAAAGGCAAAGTACGATTTTCAACACGATACAGACGTACAGATATCATTCATTCCCAATGAATCATTGATGGGATATATCCAAGCTTTACAAGGCATTGGTCAAGTACAGAAACACGACCCCTACAATATCCAAGCTTTACAAGGTATTGGTCAAGTACAGAAACATAAAAAGCAGAAAAACGACCTCTACAAAATCATTGGAAGAAGCGATATAACTATAACACTTCCTGATGATTCTATGTCATGCGGTTCCGTTGGATGTTGTCTGACATGTGATAACCAACTACTTGTCACAGATATATACAATAAGAAACTAAAACGTATTGATATACAGAAGATGTCAGTTGTTGAATATTGTACTTTAGATTCTCGACCTCATGGTGTATGTTGTATCAGTAAACATGAAGTTGCTGTTGCTTGTCAGGATGACAACAAAATCCAGTTTGTTTCAATTCATAACAATATGACGCCTACAAAACAAATTAAAATGTCTCATCGTTGTTATGGTATTGCTTTCATGGTTGGTAAGCTTCATGTGACAGATTATAATGATTCACTCTATGTTTATGATATGACTGGTACTCTGTTGAAGACGATTTCACAAGACAATGCTGGAAATAAACTGTTCAACTGTAGTCAACATGTTACATTCAATGAAAGTGGAGACAGAATGTTTGTCGGAGGTCGGAACAATGGACTTCTATGTTTTGATGGGATTGGAAATTATTTGTCCACAATTAACGACAGTGACATAAAAGATGCAGATGGAGTATGTGTTGATGGTAGAGGAAACATGTTTGTAGTTGGGTACGAATCACATAATGTGGTACAAGTCAGTGAGAATGGGAAGAAACTTGGTGTGGTTGTGAATCGAGTAGACGGATTACAAGGTCCACGCTCAGTGTGTTTTCATCCGGGACTGAATAGAATGTTTGTTACCATGAATAATAGTGATGTATTGAAAATGTATGAACTGGAGTAATCACACACATTGTGCTAACATTGCTAAAATTATTGTATAGTTGCGTGTAGTGTTGAAATGGGACATATAAATAAAATTTAGCAGAATGACAGATGATGGATGTAAACGCTGAGTATATTTTCTGCAGAGACTGAATAATATATTTGTTACCATGGAGTATGGTAGATATATTTGAACAAATGCACTTGAGATAATATAGCACTCAGTATATGTCGTATATGTGTGTTTGGTGAGATATTGCAAGTAAAGTAGATATTTTTGTGCTAGAAGAAGTGTCATTGTTTTTGAGTGAATGAAGTGTACAGATATGTAAAGAAAGTTTAGAGATGCTATATTTTTAAGTTATATTCACGTACATTGTAAATAGGTATCGCTTCCTATGTTTTTTTGTTTTTTGTTGGTGGGATGAACGTGTAAATGTGTCTATTTGTGTTTGCGTCTCGTCCCTTTTAATTTTTTAATTGGTTGTTTAAATGTATATTCAGGACTTTACGTTAGCTTTTGAGGTCGTTGTGTACTTCGCATGTGATATTACCTGCTCGACTTCAACATTCGATTTTTTCGATCAATGTACGCACATTTTATTGATAATTCTATGATTTTGCACAAGCGCATCTCATTCACCGTTAGGCAATTTATATTGCAGTTGACTTATAACTATCGGATGTATCAATACAAGTTTTGCCACTTTAAAATGATGTTACATGTCTGTCACTATCGGGTTATTCTGTTATCACTTCAGACAAAGGAGGTCACACCATGAAACACGAACACCACGTGGTTTCAACTGCACGGCATCATCTTTACAAAATGAGAAATTTGTCTTGAATACTATTTTCGGTTTGGTCTTCCTTCCTGCGTGCCTGTCACGTTCAGTGATTATACGTTTTACTGATCGTTATGCATTACTTTGTATTTGCGTCAGACACTTGCTTTTGTACAGTTGTGACGAGATATTTTGAGAGTGTAAGTGTGTTACATCAAAATGTGATTGAATGACATCCAGCGGAGGGGAGATAAGACCTGTATTTGGAATATTCCTCATGTTTACCTTTAGGGGGACCGTGTCATTATGTATTTAGATATTAACAAAATAAACTTGTATGCATCAACGTACTTGTTTTGTTTATTGCGGTAAAGTGACTTCAATATGAAGCTTGTTACTAGTACAATTTATATTCTGTACATATATCTTCATATATGTACAGGGTGTTAAAAAATGTTCGTTCATAAAGTTGGAATTTTAGTGGGGTTTTTTAGTTGCTCATTCCATCTATGTCGCTATATACCTATAGTTTACTTCTGCGTGAGAGTTCAATGTAAAACAGATATTCATGAAAACACAATAGTTTTCACTATGCGAAATAAAATCAGTGTACACAGCATTGTTTTTATTTTATCGAAATTTAACTTTGTGAACAAACTTTTTTAACACCCTGTATACTGAGCAAAACTTCAGAGGAAACACGTTTACTTTGGCGTTCCCGTTTTTCTGATAGAGTAAATCTATGTTTCTATGAAGTTCTGCTCAGTATATATTAATATATTGGATTAGACCTTGGGCAATATTACAGAAACATCTTATGTAAAATATTATCCTTAAAATTACACTTTCTTTAGCTGGTTTATTTAACATTCAGACTACTAAATGGTCAAATCAAGACTGATAAATGAGTAGTATTAATATGTTGTTGTCATTACTATTAAAAAGCCTAACAATTTTAATATGGTTTTGGAATTACATCCATTTGAAGTTTTGAACTTAAATGGAAAATTTTAAGATTCACTTAAGATGCTTCTGTAATACGGGCCCTGAGGTTCATAATTATCAATTATCGTACAATAATTTTATATCTTCACCTGTGTCATCCTCCTTGACCCGATATCAACCCGACAGGAGAACGCGAGGTTTGATACGGGACGTAGATGTGAAAGGAAATTTATCGTACAGTAAACTCTTGTTATACTGACATTCGTGACAACAGAATATTCATTTAAGAACACAAATTCGGTGGGAACGAATTTGCTTATTCGGTAATCAAATTCAATATAACGACATATTCAGTACAACGACATAAATCCAAGGAACAAACATGGTCGTTATAATGAGAGTTGACTGTATCATAAATTTAATTATCACATTGGGGTCTGAAGATGCAGCTTTAAATGAAAGCAGACATAACCTTTAGGAAATATGTGGAAACAGAAAATACAGACATGAATATAGCTTATACATTAAACTCTTGGTATTGATGCATAATCTGATCTCAGATGATATATTTGTACGAAATCGTGGCAAAACAAACCACACTGAAATCGCAGTACATTTCAGATTTCACTATGTAAATATTATAAAAATATAATATTATTCATAATTTTTACCATCAGCGTATCCATATGTTTTAGTACATATACATGTATATATGTACGAGATTGTATTATATTCCAAACACGCGAGTTTAACATTTGTTGATATAAGATATACAATATTATACTTTGGTTATGGATTAAAGTCAGTGACTTTGACATTGTCCCGTAAACAAATTAAAACATAATTCACAACTCTAAACAATAAACTTCGGATGCTTCTAAATATGAAGTAGTAGCAACTATGGAAGAACAACATTTTTTTAGAAAGGTTAATTTATCGTGTTTGTTTTACTGTATATACATGAGTATTGGTATACACTTTAGTCTAACTGTAATCAACCCATGGACCTGAATGTTATCACTAACCTGTGTAAGCGTCAAAATGCATGGGAATAAATTATGGGTGCAAGAAAATGGTAAATTCCCGATACAAAATAAAAACAGTATTGTTTTTAAATCGAAGATTCTCGGTCGATTTCAATAGTTTTATTATCAGTCAAGATGTCTCCATTTAGAGTTCTTTACAATCTCTACGTTTTCTAGCTAACATCGGAATCCTCAAGTTTCGAATAAGTACGAATAGTAAGGTACAACGTACAGCATGGAGAAAACTCGCACACATATACACGCACCCTGCACGCACGCACACACGCACGCACGATTCTTACCTTTTCTGTCGCTTCATTTTGTTTTCAAGCAAGTGGGTGCATCAGGTTCTTTCATGTTCCAGTTTACCTTCTTTAATTTATTACAGGTTTTCTTTTCTCCATGATGCTTGCTATACAGCTATATTGGTGCAAGTTAAAAGCACAGAAGTGCAACTTGCCATAATACCCGAATACACTAGTCAAATGTGCACAGTTTAAGACTATGAATAAATCAACGAGAAAAATGAAAAATTAGTTTCAAAATCAATGTCGCGTGACAAAAAGGACGAAATCTTAATTTCCTCGTGCGCTAATCTCGGGTGTGATTTTTTTTAAATGGATTCGAACACGAGGATCTGACTGGCCAAATTTGCAGTCATGCATGGGTGGATCTGTCATTTTTTTTCAAAACGAACCAATGTCTCATGGATATCTAACTTCTGTCCAAGTTTGGTGAAGATCAAATAAAAAATGGAAGCTCTATTCATAAGCTCTTGTATACCAATTCTGTCATTTTAATCCCGTCATGTACCAGTATGGGCGGACTGGCTGGTTTTCGATAGGAACTGAGCACGTTTGGTTCTCAAACTACTGTATAAGTTTAGTAAACATCGAATAATAAATGAAGGCGCTATTGTGTTCACAAGCTAAATTATACGACTATTTCCATTTTTAAAGGCCATCATTCAGTCACACATGACCGTATAATGCTGGTTTTTGAAAGGAATCGAGATTTGGAGATATCTTACTACTGTTTAAATAAACATTGGATAATACATGAAGGTGCTATTGTGTTCATAAGCTCTTTTAAGCAATTGTGTCAATCTCAATGGCCATAATCCAGTCATGCATGGGCATATCTGGCTGGTTTTCGAGAGGATCCGAGCTCTCGTGAATATCTATCCATTGTATAAGTTTGACTGAGATAAATTCAAATCTAACGACTTTATCTTGTTCACTAGCAATTAATTACGGACGCTCGGACGGACGAATGAGCGACGGAAAAAACGCGCCCTCGCATAAGCTCTTTGAGCATCTGGCCAGTAGACCTAAACTATGATGCGGATGCCAATACAATGGAAAACGCACACGTGCAGTCTGAATGCTTCCATTCGGTAAGTCGCTGTTACTTAATGTTCATGACGTGGTGCTGAATTGGAGAATATCTCTAGATGCGACTCTTATGTTATTTTGAGCAATTGATTCTTGCATCGAATGGTGTATTTTATTACCCGTTTCCCTTCCATTACTTTCCAAGTCACTGTCACATTTCCAGGTGTGCACTTAGAAAATGTGTATAGTGTATATTTTTTATATGGATATAGTTATGTCAATCCTCTTGCCGTTCAGTTTAATTCACTTATGGAAACAAATTTATATGTAATGCTTAGCACAGTCGACAGAGCATCTGATTCTGGACCCCCAGAACAGCAAAGAACTGATCAAGTCGGGGCGGGGAATTTGGAATGTATGTTCATTCGTCTTCCACATCGGAGAAATCATTCGGGAAAAGTAGTCAGTCGTTTAGTTTAAACATATTTTATTGTCATAATATGAAGAACATAATAATACAATACAATACAATATACAACAATTTTCATAAATAAGAGTTTGTTCAGTAGTTAGTGTAAAAAGGAGACCGAAAGCCAATGACTTATATAGGTCTTCTCCTTAACAATATACATTTCCAACAGGTATGTGATTGATTTAAGTGTTTATTATGTTTAAGGGACAATAAGAGCTCCAAAACGTTTGAACTATAAAAAACTAAGGGAAAAGAAACAAAGAGGCCAGTCAATCAATCGTTTGCGGCGGGGACATTCAGTATTGAGATATTGGTTACTAACGAACACAGGTCACTTGGACTGACCGCCTGTATAACGCTAAAATGTCGCTAAAGATGGGCGTAAACGATTTCCTTAACTGTATTTCTATAGAATGATTTTGTACCCGTAACTGGAAAGTCTTTGGTTTCTCATATTTTCAGGCATCCGTGTTGGTTATGCGATGCCATGTTCCAGAGTAGAACTGCTCTGCACACTCATGTGATCTCAGCAGTACACAGACGGTTGTCAGTGATCTGTGATCTGATCTTGGTGCAGCAGACAGGAAATGACGTTCACCAGGGTACAGGATTTGGTTGTCCATGTTCGGTCAGGACATAGTAGCAACATGCCCAATTATTTATTTAGTAGGGCAAATGCTTTTTATTTTTGCAAATATCCTGAGGATTATAGGAAGTTATGTGAGCCGACCAATTACAGGAGTGAGGCTGCATATGAGGCGAGGAAGGCAGTTAGGGTTGGGTCGAGGGATTTAATGATAGGAAGGATAGAATGGAGGCGTGGAATAGGGGCTGGAAGGTTGTAGGTCAGGAAGAAGGGACAGTTAGAGAGGCGAAAGGAAGGAATTATCAAAGGGATGGTATGGGAAGGGATGAAACTGGACTGGATGATATAAATAGGGACAAGGTAGTTACGGATAGTGCACAAGATATGAGGGGTGAAGTTGTGAATTTGAATTGTAGGCTAGAAGGAGAGGGGATAGACAGTACGAGCGATGAGAGGAAGAGGGGTCAGGTTTATGATAGAGGGAGTTCGAAGAGGATTGTTAAGCGGGCACGGAAGGATGGGTATTGGGAAATGGAGTTGGATGAGGATGAGGATGAGATCGAGCTGGTTGAGGAGGCAGTGGTGCTGAACACGGATGACGGTAATAATAAATGTAATCATAATGATATTCCTATAGTGCATAATGCATCCGTTAGTGATAGTTCGTCTAGTTCATCAAGTTCGTCGAGCAGTAGCTCATGTCCGTCGGGGGCTGGTGTTTCCTTAGATCTCAGATCCAGGGCATTGAAGGTGCTATCCCTGGGGTGTATGCCACTGGCTCTGCCTGCCAAAAGGGATTGGAAGGAGGCGAACGTGGACACCAGCCCCGGTCCAGGGTTTTTTACAAAAGGGATGTGCCAAGGGTGGACAGAGACCACAAGTTTCGGTCTCCTTTGCAGAAGGGAAGCGATTTACGTCACCGCCTCAGCAGAAAGAGACAGGAAAGGGACAGTGAGGCAAGTCCAGCACTTGGCCAGAGCAAAGGGAAGGTACGCCTAAAGCACTGCGGGATTTCGAGCTGCAAGTCGACCTTCCGTAATGCTCGGCGGCACATCATGGAAAAACACCTCCCGAGGCCGCTTCAGGATCAAAACATTGCGGACATGGCCTTCAACAATAAAGGATTTAATTGCTCCTCTTTGTTAGGTGCCAATTGCTTGGAGGCGAGGGCTCGTTTTGGGATTTGGTGATGTGTGTGAACAGACAGAGGGCTATCTCAGAAGATACATTTGTACCTGAGACAGACACGGTCTGGCTGACGGAAACCTGTCATCAGCAGAGTTTGGAGGTACCAGAAAAGTTTACGATGTCGCCGGTGAACAGCGAAGCCCTGCTCTTCCACTGGCGGGTACCATGTTGGACAAACTCACAGAAGACGATAGGCAACGGTTCAAGCTAGGGAAGGTCAGCGAGACAGTAGAGTGTGGAGGAGATGACTTCTAAGTTCTTGACAGTGTTGGATATGCAGAATCAACTAGCGCATCAAGAGGCTTCGAAGCGTTCGATTCGCACTTCCATGCAGACCGCCTAAGCAAAGCATTATTCGGCAACAGCAGGGAGGCTTTAGCGGACATGTGGGATGTCGTCTTAAGACCGACATTACCGTAGTAGGTGGGGTCATGGTGTTCTGCGACCCAGTCATTCCCAGAGAAGCTACCTGGTCAGTAGGCACCGAAGCACTTCACTGGCCCACGTCATGGAAGTAACTACCAGGAATGGCCGAGACCTGTACACAATCTAGTGTACCTAGGACCCTGTCTGTTAGCGGAGCAGACGGCTGCACAAAGCAGCCCCTTAATAGGCATTAGATAGTGGAACAGGATGGATGGGTCATCGTGAGTTGGACTCGTCAAACTATGTATACCCCACTGTTCTTTAGAATAGGAAGGAGTGTGGTAATCCCGGAACAGTACGGCGCCGGAGAGTCGGGGAGATAACGATTACGCGCATGCGTAAGAGAGGGAATCTGGTTCTCGTGCTGGATGTCATACCTACAAGATGAACACATTGTTTGCTGCGACTAACCCAGCAACTCACTATTGAAAGCCATTCCAATAGACCACTGGTAGGAGCCATTGTTCCAGGGACTTGCTAAGAAGTTAGGTGAGTGCTTTAACAGACAGGAAAATGTAACTATCTTTTAATTTGCTATTATTCTACGGCTTTATCTAATTTAAACTGTAATCTTGAATTTGATCTTGTTAATTTTGTCGCATTATAGATTATTCCGTTTGCAATTTTAAAACTGTATTGTTGTGATTTGCCCTCGTCTTTATCCTGACACGAACTATAGACGTGTAGGCCCTTTGCAATAATTAAAGACTTGTAACACAACAAAAATTTAATATAAGAATTAAGTACACACAGCGAATTTTTATATAACAAGAGCACCTCTAAGTGCCGCTTAGTACTTCATGATGTAAACGAACAATATAGAGTCGATTATAACCGCTTTTTAGCTTAATTGAATTTTAAACTTTTTAAAATCGTTACGTTTTATTAACAGTTACAGTTTGCGCATTCCAAAGAGTGTTGCATTGTACATTTCTGAAGACTCCATTAATGATTTCTTCGCATGTCTTCAACACATCCGTATAAATATAAAGAGTTATGCAATTATGCATCGTTTTCTCCTTTCATTCCTATTTTAATTATCGATAAAGTCTATCTGACCATTTTCTTGAGTGTATTAATTATCTCGTGTATAAATCTTCAGACATTGAAAGTTAACGTTATGTACGTTCGTTGACACTCGGGCACTATCGGTCATCCGTTTCAGCTCTCACACCTCAGTAGTGGTACGATACAAATTAAGTTTTAGAAACCAATAATACATGATTTAACGGTTCATTGAAGCTTTCCGAGTTTAAACGAACACCATCACTTACTTTTTTCAAGCATGGACTATTAAGATTGACAGGTAAAAACAAACACACAATACCGTAGTCATATATTTGGTCTATTTGACAAAACAGATAAGTAATATACATGTAGACATATTGAGTTCAGGCGTCATATTTCCAGTATCACCAGAAGAGATTTCAGAATCATGAAACATCTGATGGAGACCTTTCCTATATCAGCCGCTTAGTAAGTTTATAGTGAAAAGAAACTTCAAAGATATGGAAGTAGATACTGCAGGTGTTAGAGAAGAAACGACTTGAGATATTAGAAAAGACAAGAATGAGGATGATAGAAAAGACACAACAGTGCTGAGAAGCGGCAAAGGAAAGAAGTTAAACGTTAGAATGGCTTTATACAACAAGTCTGTATTTTATTTCAAACTGCTAGTGTAATGTACTTACAGAATAAAAAAATGTGTAAGAAATGTATGTAAGAAATGGTTACCTAATTATGACGGAATATAGATATCAATTTCATAACTTCATAACATAGTACACTAGCCACCAATTAAATTGTTCAGCTCTCGGCCGAGAGGTTAATGTTGAAACTGCATTGGAACATACAGCAAAGAAGTATATACAAGAGGAATAAAACAGTCCAAGCAAACTTTACACAGTTTTTTAGACTTTCTAAACGACATTGTAACCATACCCCTAGTGCCCTGTTAGGATTTTTTATCGAGCATTAACGATATTAGCATCACTCAAGAGTTTGACAGTGTTGAAGCAACGAGCCAATGCGTTTGCAAGAATTTGAAGAGATTAATTTACTACAGCGAACACCACCTCTTCAGACAGACCTCCGGGAAAACAACAATCCATAAAACATTTGAAAAGGGTCACGGGCACAAACGTAAGGGAACAGAGGCACAAGGAATGGCCTGGACTGATAACTTTGCAACGGAAGTATCATTTACTTGGAGCTAGTGTCAAATCTAAGGTAGTGACTGGAATTACTTAACCTGGTTTTATGTAGCTGCCTGTTCGCATAATACGCCGTTGCGTACACATGGTTATAAAACAGTGATTGAAAGACTTAGAATGCAATAATCAACAGTTATTATCAACAGCACTTGCATTCACTTTTGTGATATAACTTTTCTTAAGTATATAAAACGCTTGAAAAGTTACTCTACTGCTTGTCTACAGTTGGGAAGAGAATTTACAGTGTCTGTCTTTGTGAACAATGTACAAATATTGAACTTCAGCTGAAAGGACTGAACAAAAAGCTAGACCATAAAGATAGTATCAAGAACAAATACGTTGCAAATGAAATGACCTTATGTGAGTACGAAAAGGGAAGTCATGCGAAGCTGCAATGTGTCAAAAGAGAATGTGTGTTGTGTGGAATCAAAACAATCAGAGAGAAACTTCAAGATTTAAGAGATTCAGATGAGGAGGCTGTTTGGTATCAGTGGGAGACAAAACAGATAACATATTCGAAAACAAAATCAGAGCATTCTAGAAAGATGTTAGTGCAAGTTGAAACTTACCAAAAGCTTATTGACAGTCTTGTTAAAAGTTTGGAAACCTTTTAAATGCTCCTGTTCGTAGCACATTGGCAGTACCAGCAGTTTTTGTGGGTATCCTGTCCCCTGGACCCCCTAAATTTATTGCGTACACATTCAACCAGCTCTAGCTACGACACTGTCTATTATACAAAGTTCATAAAATGTATAACAGTTGTAACTTAAATCAGTTGTTAGATAGACTAAGAAATATATTTATTAAAAAAGGGTATAAGAGAGAACAAGTCACAAATATAAGACGATGCCTGTCCACACAGACCACCCGGAAAATAAAACAGTCCATAACACATCAGGCATTTGAGGAGGTGCAAGGGTACATACGCAAGGGAACAGAGGCGCAAAGAATGGCATGGCCGACAATGAAAGACAACTAAGGAGAATTAATGAGGACAATCAGAAGGGGGATTTAATGGATGGGATACATCACAGGACAAGTGGATTTCGGTAAGGTAACGTACCCTTTATCGAAAGGTTAACCAATCCGCGTCAAGGTTACAAACGTTGTTCGGTTGAAGAGCAATTGTCTTGGTGGTTAACGTAATATTTGATTGGTTTACACAACACTGTTATGCAAATAGCAAAACCATGTTAGTACGGCTGCGCCAAAAAATAACCATACAGCGACTTACAGCCTTGGAACACAACTTATCCTCTATGTGGGAACACGATTTGGGAACGATACCAGTAATTAACCGACTGTTGCAAATTACTGTTTCATTTACACCGTCTACAGTCAATATTTAAAAAAATCCAAATAGATAAATATTTCGAATTTTGGAAAGTCTGCACAATAGGTTACGTTTTATGTAAATAGATATTGAAAACTCTATAAGATTACTGAATCCTATTTCTGTGCTATTGTACACAATATTTGATGTCCCTAAAAATTATTATTCAATTTCATTAGTTAGCATCTGGTTGTTTCAAATGTTTTCAGGGGTTATCTCGACTTTTCCCGAGGCGGGAAATTGTAAACCTGATTCTTGCACCAATGTTGAAGTCCCAGGTTCTGATTTTGATATTGTAAATGAAGATGACAATGTAATTGTTGCTGATGACGACGACGATGAAGATGACTTTCCTGGAGGCGTGTTGAGAGTATATTGCAGAAGTGAAATCCATGCGGACTAAAGTGGTACGGTTTTAGTATGTTTCGTAATTATCTGTAAGAAGTGTATCGTTTTACTCAATGGTGGTACTGTAGACAATATGGTGTCGACCGCACATGGAGGTTGTGGATTCGAGCCCCACAAAGGTCACATCCATACCACCTCATGAGACACCAGTATTGGTTTTCCTAGAAGTGGACTTGAGTGTGATGTAAATACACTAAATGTTTTCGTCACAATCGAGTTTAACTAAATCGACATACATTGTTTGCTTGTATACGACCGTTTATCTATTCACTTTATCTGAGGCAATTGTGCTTAAGCATGGAAAACATAAACTAGAACGATATGGTGGGCACGTAAGGATTACCGACGATCTAGCGCGTTCTATTATAAGGCGTATGTGGTTTGTTAAGAGACGAGGCACTTAGAATGTGAAAAGGCTACCTATGGACTTTGAGGAAATTCAAGCGGAGTACGTAAATAAGGTTTCAAATGTTGTGACTAAGCATAGTGTTCCGACAATCTTGCCATTAACTGGAACCAGACTGACTGCGAAATTGTTCACAGGGGTGAATGGACTATGGAGTTTAACTAAATCGACATGCATACATATTTCGCTTGTATACGACCGTTTATCTATTCACTTTGTCTGAGGCAATTGTGCTTAAGCATGGTAAACATAAACTTGAACGATATGGTGGGCACATAAGGATTACCGACGATCTAGCGCGTTCTATTCTAAGGCGTATGTGGTTTGTTAAAAGACGTGGCACGAAGGATGTGAAAAGGCTACCTATGGACTTTGGGGGAAATTCAAGCGGAGTACGTAAATAAGGTTTCAAATGTTGTGACTAAGCATAGTGTTCCGACAATCTTGTCTGGGACCAGACTGACTGCGAAATTGTTCCCAGGGGTGAGTGGACTATGGAGGAGAGAGGTTCCAAACAAGCACCACTCAGTGGGTTGGATGATAAGCGACACTACTTGCGGCCACAAAGAGTGGTTCACTGCTTCCTCCACATGTTATCTACGCTGGAAAAACAGACCGTTGCTTGCCCAAGCGTGTAGACTTTCCCGAAGACTGGGACGTAACTTGCACTGACTCGCATTGTATGTTGAGGTATGTGGAGAAAGTGATTATAACACACGTGAACAGTGTACGTGACTCTTCCGCGTTCGCAGTGCAATCAAACGGCTGTTTGTATCTTCGATGCGTCCAAGGCGCATCGATCAAGCGATCTTATGAAACTGTTGAAGGATAGCAACATAACACCACTCTTTGTCGCTGCTGCATGCACAGACAAACTTCAGCCCTGTTAACAAAGAGTACAAGGGCATTCTCAAATCAAAATTTCACGACTGGTGCTAGAACGATTAAATTCTGACGCAGAAATTGAAAGTGCATGTGTGGACACAAGAACGTCAGTTTTGAAACCAGTCCATGCCAAGTGGCTAATTGCAACTCACGCCTGAACATGGGTATGCCGTGCAACATCTCTTGAACACCACTGCTTTTATGGATTGGCTTTTGCTTTACATGGATTCAATTATTTACTGCAGGAACAATTGTGATGTTTTGTTTTATTCTACTGTTCAGGAATTTATATGAAACATGGAGCGGCCCTGTCTGGAGTAAAGGTCCTTCGTTAAATCGGTGTTTAAGCCCAAACCTGTTTTGTGTAATTTGTGCCCACCTAGTCCCTTGAAGAGGCATTTGCCACAACCCATCTATCCTTTGGCCAAGCATTTTATACCTGACCATGTATGTAAAGAGAACTGTCCACCTGCCCAGATTCCCACCCAGAGTTGTTCCTCCACCAGTGTTGCCTGATTCCCCAGTCTTAACCAAGGAGTTACAGGACCTTTTTGCCAATAATAGCCCATCTCCATCTTACAGTCCCTTATCCTTCTTATTTCCAGACATAGAACCTTCCGACAGTATTCCTCCATGTATTTCCATTCCAGAGAGTGATAGCCCAAAGATTCCACCCAGTTTTCCACCCCTCATATAAACCTTCCTGAGAATAAGTTTGACCCCAGATTTTTGTTCAAAGATGCACCGTCCAAATTTTTGCATGATAGCATGTCTGTTATGGCACAGCTCCAGAATAAGGAGGCCAAGTCCATATCTGACCCAAATGTCTCTTTTGAATCACAAAACTGGACAGTAACCAGAAAG
The DNA here is from genome assembly GCA_032209605.1 of Mactromeris polynyma. Lineage (NCBI taxonomy): Eukaryota > Metazoa > Mollusca > Bivalvia > Venerida > Mactridae > Mactromeris > Mactromeris polynyma. The sequence continues at coordinate 22,398,330 of JASFXZ010000009.1, forward strand.
GAAACTGCAACTTTACGAGGAGGATGAATACACTCAACAAAATTCCTAATCGGTCAGTTTATATTGTATTATTATCTTTCTAATAATGCATGTATTCACACAAAATTTCACATACCGATATTTGAACAGGTAATGCAGTGAATTATTGATTTTTTTAGCCGCCTCGCTATGAAATTAATCGTATTGGGCGTATTGACGTTTATAGCACGTTTTGCACGTGCGGCGCATGGACACATATTTGCACGTGTTCGTGTACACTTTTGTCATTGCTGATGAAAATCCTTTTTGAAAAACACAGAACACGGTGAGAATGACTGTAGAAGAACGCGCCCGAGCCGTCGGAATGATACAGGCCGGAACTCATTTACGACAGGTGGGTTTTATTTTTTGAAATTTCATAAGAATATTGACATTATTTGTTTGTAGCCATTATATTGGTGGTTATTTCCGTTTTCAACTTATTTCAGGTGGCAAGAACCTTCAATCTGCGGCTACAAACAAATAATTTCAATATTGTTATGAAAGTTCAACAACTGATAGATCTATATGCCCCAATGATAAGTACGTAATGCGTAGAGAAATAAGACTGACACTCGGACTTGGGCTTACGTATGTTAAGTGATCTTATACATAGTTCTCACATTTACACTATTTACATGTACCTCCCTTGTTCTGAATTGTCGGCCATTTTGATAGGCAGTTTTGTTTAAAAAATTATACTACATGTATTAAGTATTCCAAATTTCGGGGACGAAATTGAAAGAATGGGGAGGGTAATGTAATGCTTGGCATTACCGTGCTAGCTATATCTAAGTTATGTATCCATATATAGAGTACCATAGATTCTACATCTGAACAGATATTTATCATAATCATTATTGGTAAATATTTTTTATTATTGTAAATTGTTTTATCTAGATTTAGATCTATTTTTATTTGTAAATCCGACTTATCCCTTTGCCATGAGAACGACCGGCATCACCCTCCAGGCTTATCAGAATTACACATGAATATTTGGTGTGCTTTTTTTTTTGTCTGATTCAATCTGGTTGAAACGTTACGCCGCCTTGCGTATTAATTACTGTAGTTAGTTTATTGGCCAGGTAGATAGTATGTCAGAACACATTGTTCCTGTCCATAGTCACGCTACCGCATATATCCATTGGGATATTTATCCACACAGCGGAGAGAAGAAGACAGAGAGCGAGGTGTTACAATATAATAAGACAATACAGGGAAGGACAAGGTAAGGTACGTGGTAGAAGAGAGAGAATAAGTTGCTACAGGGAACGCCACATACAATGACAGTGCCTCTTCACACAGTTCGACCTCCGGGATAACAACAAAATCCCTAAAATATAAAGCACTTGAGAAGGCGCAATGGCACGGACATATATGTCCGTGGCAATGTTAAATACGTAAGGGAAACAGGGGCGCATGGAATGGCCTGACCAACGATAAGGGATAACTAAGGAGAATCAAAGTGGGCAAACAGGGGGAATTTAATGGATGGAATACATCACAGGATAAGTCGAGACAGTAGGCAACAATAGGCCGAAAATGAGGAGAAAATAACATGAACACTATGTAAAGTTGAAGAACCGCTAAGGGGAACCCAACATACATCTAAACATAAATAATAACCATACAGCGATTTACAGCATTGGAACTGTCAGTAACTGTCTTGCTCCCAGTAACTAAATTATTCACACCTGAACGCGAAATTACCACAAAATATCCAATCAATAACCTATTGTGAGGTCAACCGGAAAAATGTGGTTGATCATTAGACATAATCTTACACGTATACCGTTGATAGAGAAGGGAAATTTAAAATAAAGACAAATAAAATATGACATAATAATATATATATATTGAGAAAACGAAAACAAAATGATGACTGTACCAAATGAGTATCAGTTGTGTTATAAAACAGCATTATAGAGAGAAACGTTTCCTTCTTAATCAAAATGACGTCAATTATCATTAAATGACGTCATAATAAAGAAAAAGTAGCTTTGTAAAATCGCGGATATGGTTTATATGTCCATGGTGAAATCTAACTGATAGATGCATATGCCCCAACGATACTTGTACGTAATGCGTAGAGAAATAAGACTGACACTCGGACTTGGGCTTACGTATGTTAAGTGATCTTATACATAGTTCTCACATTTACAATATTTACCTCCTTTCTTCTGCCATTTTGATAGGCAAATTTCCTTGTTGATGGGGAATATAATTTAAACGATGATAAACTAATCCAATATATAAAAAATAACTTATTCGTTATGCTCGTGTGGGCACTTGGCTTAGTAAGTTGAAGAAAAAGTGGTTGTCACATGCAAATTCTCTAGTTATTTTCTCAATTAACACATGTATATTTGGAAATTACTCCTGTAAGGGCTCGTCAGTTTTACCTATCAAAATGGCCAACTGTTAAGAACAAGGGAGGTAAATATTGTAGATGTGGGAACTACGTATTGCTCTTACGTTGTTATAGCATTACAGATTTTAATTAAAAACAAATGTGTACAGTGAATAACAATAATTCAGACGAAATTTCATTTATTTTGCTGTAATGAAAGCACAAGACTTTGGACCAGGTTGTGTTAAGATCTATTTTAAATGTTCGTTCTCAGTTTCGGTATGATAAACATCCCATATAATTATACGTCCGTGGTCTTGTCGAACATAAAAACAAAGGTCTAAGTATAATTTAATTAGGGGGACAACAGAGAGGAAAATGTTTAATGCATGGACAACATCACGGAACAATTCAAGAAAGTCAGTAATAACGGGTCGGAAGGGTGAAGAACATGAATAGTATATCCAGTAAAGTACTGCACGTGTGGAAATTAGTTTTTCACCCATTTTAAGGACACAGTTCGATTACACAAAGTGAAACATGTGGAACTATATAAAAATGATAAAATATCTACTAATTATTCTTATATTTTTGAAATACCGACGCTTTCCACAAAAACTCTATATATACGTAGGCCTAAATGTTTATTTGGTAATGTCTGGGAACGGGTTGAGGTAATCAATCAAGAATAGAGCTACATTATTATTAAGAGCGTATTAACATTGATCAATGCATCGTTTCCATAGATTTACAATCAAAGCCTTTTTGAAAGTATGTACAACTTATTATCTGTATGTTGTATAATAAAGACTCAAATATTAGTCACAACTTTATTCAGTATGGTGTAGGTTCAGAAAGCGTAGAGAGGTTGGAAACTAATCCATGCCGTGTTCAGCCGTTCTGTGCAGAGTTATCGTTCGTTGGTAACGCGAAATTAAGAGAGACGATGGTAGATATACTGTTATAAAACATGAAGAGGACAAAGTACGAACATTTGCATTCGACAATCAACAATTATTTAAAAAGAAGACAATATCCGGTAAATTTGAGATGGTGTTTCTTTATGTAGGCTTCTGTCATTCTTTATTTGTGATTCGCACCAAATCATTTCGTACTCAGTCAGCCAGTGTCGATTAAAAATGTAATTTGAACGGAATATGTCTGACATATAGACCGGGTTCTCACCATGATTTGCAAGAAAGGAGTCCAATTAGCCGTTTCTACTAAATTTTAGAATTCTATGTTATTTTAAGACAAAATAGAGAGTATCCAGCTTTTTCTCACCCTAGACGTTTCTCCCCCAAATCATTTCTCCCCTAGTCATTTCTCACCTAGGACGTTTCTCCCCCAATATATGTAAGAAAAAGGTGCTAAAATGATTTTACAGTATTACAATTTGTTTTTAATTTACAAAATTTAAATTAAAAGTACCAGAAGTATAAATTATTTATTTAGATTATTTATTTACTCCATTTAATTATAACCACTTGATTTTCAGTATAAGGTTATTTTGAAAACCATTGTATGTTTCAAAGAACCTTTTGTTATATTTTGTAATGTGTTGTGTAATTGTTGCACATGAAGAAGACAAAAGAAATAAAGTCTAAAGTAACAAAAATAACAACATAAGGATATTTATTTGTTTGTGTAACAACTCCAAGTTCTATGGGGGAAAATAACACGAGGTCAGCTCAACAATTTTTAATCCCACAGTATTCAATAATATACCCAACACGCAATAACGGACTAAGAGACTGAGTGACTCGTTACTTCATAATGACAATGCCTTCTATACTGTGTAAAGAGTCCAACTAATCCTTAAATATAACTAGATCCTAATGTAAAGATAAATCCACATGGTCCTTTAGGTCCTAAGTTTCCTTTAACTCCAAAGTTGCTACATTTGTTTATTTATTCACTCAGTCACTCATTTTTTCACTCACTCATTCAGTCATTTATTTATTTAACAAAGGCAATAATAATAAAGGCATATAACGGTTCAACAATCAATAATTATACAACAATGTTCAAGTTAATTTCAGCTGAGCCATCCATACAACATTATACATCAAGCACATATCACTGTTCAAGTTAATTTCAGCTGGGCCATACACAATTATACATCAAGCACATATAACTGTCCAAGTTAAATTCAACTGGGCCATACAAAATTACACATGAAAGACTAAAATATCACTGTCCCAGTGCAATACTCAATTATCATTCAGCTGGGCCATACAGTCTATTACATGCTCTCAATAGATCGGCTGTGGATATTTTATGGTCTGTGTAGTCCTTCCACAATACCTCAATCTTGTCGTCCAGGTTCCTGTAAATCTTACGACCAATCAGGTCAATACCACATTCCACCAACAACTGAACGTTGAACACAGCAATGTCAGCCTCTTTCCTGAGGACTGGCACCAGTCTATAAAACGTAAGACCCCGGTTGCCTGCCCTATTATTCAGTCTGTGGTGCCAGCCCTCAGTGTCAAAATCTCAGAATATCACAAATACCGTTTTCCATCCAGGTGGACTGTATGTAACCTACCAGCTGTTACAATAAATTACAGAATACAGAATAGTTTATTTGGCTTAAGCATATACATCTTATCGCCATGAACATAATGTATACATACAATTATAAATACAATCACATGCATGCATTCAAACAGCTAAGCAAACATATTTACAATGTAACGTCAATAAGTGTTTGTTCAAAGGCAACACTACAAAAACATTATACTCCCTACAACAACAAAATATTACATGTATCCCAATATATCCAAACGGTTAATTCATTATATTGAATGTACATGTTGTTCAATACAAAATTGAACGTCTTCTTTCAAGTGCTTTGATGATAAAAGACCCAAGATTACTAAACTCCTTTTTGTTGTTTGAACACAGCAATTGAACAAATAGTATTTGCTCTGCCAGTCAGTCTTTGATCAATTACTCAAAACAAATGTGTGAAAGCAGTTTGTTTAAATGCATCAGATTTCACACCATGTATTGAGTCATCAATTTTGAATTGAATAAATTAAATTGTTAAATGTAAATAAACTATTATATTTCAATTTATAATATGTTTAATTGTAATGAAAAGTACTAATTAATACTATAAATCACATACTATTATACATATCTTTCACAAAAATACAAGTAAAAATCAAGATTGCAACACTTTTTTCACAACTAAATTATCGTACATTAAATTACTATTGTCATATTGGGGAGAAATTAATTTGATCTTTAAACCAACTACATAATAATTAATATGAGATGTTAATCCAATAACATGATACTTTTTCTATAATTTGTAACACCCATTAGCACCTTTGTCTTTATACTTTAATATTGGGGGAGAAAGATCCTGGGTGAGAAATGACTAGGGGAGAAGCGTCTAGGGTGAGAAATTCTGTAAACCAAATAGAGCCAGCTACAACTTATAGTTGCCTAGAAAACGGAGATGTTTTCTGAGGACTTTCCTATTCTGCAGCCAAGCTGTCAATTGTAATACTAATAGGTGTTCATTGGAGTTGATTGCTATATTTGATTTTGAGATATATACTAGCGGAAAAAAGAAACTGTGCATGTGTAAAATGTTCATATATCCTTCAATTTTATAAATTAAAGCTTGAAACTTTACACAGGTAAGTTGTGTATCCCTCTCGGTCATTTACACTGGCCAGTGCATGAGTTGCACGGGTAGTTTGCCTGTCAGGCTAACGTCTTCGTTTTCACGTTTTTTTCGTGCAGCAGTCAATTGCAAACACGTTTGTCGCCTAAACCTGTGTTAAAACATAGTGTTGTTACAGGTAAGACACAAAACCAGGATAATTTTGAAAAACGTCGTTGATACGCCATGCCAAGGTTGAATGAAACTGACAGATGCCGCGCCGTAGGCATGATTGAAGCTGGTATACGTCATACTGACGTTGCCAGACAATTTGGCGTTCACCGAAATACTGTAGACGCCTTGTGGAGACGGTACCAACAGTTTGGGGCAACCAGAGACCGGCCTCGATCAGGACGTCCACGCGTAACGTCTATTCGCCAGGATACGTACATCCGGGTGGTTCATCTCCGTGACCGACTCAGAACTGCTTCTTTGACGGCTAGAAGTATTCCTGGCCTTAGAAGAATCAGTCCCCGAACGGTACGTAATCGATTGCGTGAACGAGGCATACGTCCACGACGTCCTGCCATACGTCCTGTTCTGCAGCAACGTCATCGTGTAGCACGTTTTGCCTGGTGTATAAGACACATACACTTCACGCAACATGACTGGGCACGTATTCTTTTCACGGATGAGTCCAGGTTCCATCTCGACAGCAGCGACGGCCGTTCTAGAGTGTACCGTCGTGTTGGTGAACGTTTCCATGACAGTTGTGCGATTGAACTACGTCCATTCGGCGGAGGTAGTGTCATGGTGTGGGGTGGCATCTCATCCCGTGGTAGAACAGCACTTGTGGTTGCAGACGGCACACTTACAGGCATCAGATATCGTGACGAAATCATACGGCCTCACGTCCTTCCATTTGTGCAGCAACGTAACGCCACGTTGCAACAGGATAACGCTCGCCCGCACGTCGCGCGGGTTGTCACCGACTTTTGGACCCAGAACAATGTGAATGTGCTGCCCTGGCCTGCAATATCACCGGATTTGTCGCCTATAGAACACGTGTGGGATGAGATGCAGCGACGGTTACGTGGCCTCCAAAATCAGCCGTTGACGTAACCTCACCTATCACGTGCGCTTGTCAGAATCTGGAATGGTATTCCCCAGGCATTTTTCAGAACACTTGTCACATCAATGCGGCGTCGTTGTCAAGCATGCATCGATTCCAATGGTGGACATACACGGTATTGATGCGCCTGAAAACTGATCTCTATCTAAGACGCAGCTGATTCAATAACCATATCAATTGAGCTGGTGTTAAATAAAGGTAAGATAAAACCCTGTTGAAATTTTTATAGCGATTCCTTACATACCTCCTAAGTTATAGCATATTATACACATGCACAGTTTCTTTTTTCCGCTAGTATATATATAGTAACAGCTTTGCTGTTTCTCAGGTTCATTGTATTTATAATGTATTCATACTAACTTAAATTGACTACAACTTCTACAAATAAGGATTCAATGATTTATTTCTTGCACACTAATATTTTAAGCATTAGTTTACATATAATAATAAGCACAATTTCAAGTACCCTACATAAAAGCAATAAATTTATGAAGAGATGAAACAGAATTTTGACTTTACTAATTTGGACCCCGCCCAAAAGTAACAAAATAGACCCTTAGTTTATATCTAAAGAGGTGGAACAGTGACAAGGGTAAAATCTATCTTGTGAACTGAGCACAGAGTGTTGGCAACTCTGCCTTTTATACCCTTTTTGAAGACAAAAGCATGAGATTTTCATGAAGCATGAAAATCTCATTGAACAAGATACACAACGACTAACATTATGACTATATGAAAATGTTACCAGAAGATGTGTAATGAACCACACAATATAAACATCTACATGTATACTGTAAAACCAATAATTATTACATAGTGTTGATATTTGATGACCAGGGACTAGAATTAATCTTGAAATTGACCCATCCCTGCCACACTATGGCAACTGTTTTATTGTGACACTACAAAATGAAATAAAATTTGGTTCTTTTTGTTGTTTTACAATGTACATGTATAGCCCATGAAATAATTTTATGCAATTTAGTGTAATTTGAGAGCAGGGTTTATTTTGGCTATTTTAGGAAGATAACTTATACCCTTCAAATTGGGAAATTAGTGTGTAAAAAATAGAAATTGGGGGAAAAGTCTAGAAATTACAGCAACACTTGAGGAATAAAAGTCTAGGAAGTTGTGATTAATTAATAAACAATTGCTATTTATATGAACTGTCTGTGAGAGAAAACCTTGTACCTTCGTAAATTTTTAGTTAAATTGAACCAAAACCTTTTCTCAAGATTTATTGGGAACTTTTACATGAAAATTGGGAAAATATAAGTCGTTTTGGCATTGGGAATAACGGCTATAAAATACAGCTGACAAAAAACTGGAGAGATGTAAGATTATGAAATGCATTTCAGTTGTGAATTGTCAGACTAAAATAAAAGTGAAGTTCTTTTAATCTCATCTACCAATCAACACCTATTAACACGCACTAAAATTGACCACAGGGGAGCGCAATGTTGGCCACAGTATAAGGATGTCCTTTTTATGTGTTGCTCGGCTAATTGACTGAAATGTGCCAAATAGAAAAACTAATTGTCAGTGTGAATTGATCTGGGCATGCTGTAGTTTCTTCAAATTGACAACACTTGATCAAATACTTACTAGTTTTATTACAGTGGTAGTTTCTGTTCTTTCACAATCATGTTAAATTTGGTAAGATTACAGAATTTGACCTATGACAATCTGTAACTTTGACAATTGTAGATATGACCATTCAGAAAAATGCAATTGTGTAAGATATGATTAACTATACAATTGGGCTACATATTTTTCTGGCTATCAATAAAATCTGCCTCCAGTGGCTGATATTAGCTTCATGGCGTGTTTCATTGCTAAATATTAAGAGTACTTGCAGTCATACCAGAAATTTTATTTTGCAATATACATTGTTTTGAATATTTGTTTTGGATGATACCAATTTTTTTCGGAAAGAGTGTTGTTGAATGAATGAATGTTTTTAATTTTCTATACAGGACAGTGAAACTAGTCAAAAGAAAGAATGTAGATGGAATCAGAAGTTGCCTAATATGGCTTTAAAGGGTTCTTCATCAGGGGAGACAACTCAGGACAACTCGTTATCGTACAGTAGCATCTCTGGTGATGCTACAATATGTGAGACTCAGTATACAAGGTTTGTTAGCTGCTCAATTTATTTGACTCACATATATACAGGGATATCAATAAGAGCCGGGAGCCGGTAAAATTACCCGGTAACTTAAGCATCATCAAACGGCTACTTTTCTTGTATGAGTGATCTTAATAAAGGGTAATTACCTCAGACCCCCACCTACTTTTGGTGACTTTCCTGCTAATTCAAAAAATAGTGACACCCCTGTATATATGACTTTTGAACACTTCCATGACAACACATGGGTCCATATTCACAAACTTTTTAAGACTGAATCTCAGACTTGGACTTTAAAATTGCAAAAAAATAAAACTACAAGCATTTCATTTTCATTATATTTAAACAGATAAATTTTTGCATGAATATTTCTTATTACTCGCTCTACACTTTTGCCACTTTTTATCAAAATATATTGTGTAACAATAAGGTAGGAACATAATGAAAATTTACCATTTTAATGTCTAAGTCTGAGATTCAGTCTTAAAACGTTTACGAATATAGGCCCTGTATTAGATGACGTTGGGTATGACGTCATGTATTTCCCAATCTAAGTTTTGATGTCACAAAATCAGTACTTCGTCCGTATATGTTTTTGTGGGTTAATTGTGATTAATAGAATTAAATGAACGTGGAAATATTTATAGTTTTGTATAATTTGTTTTATTCCATTTGAAGGACAGAATGCACATGCTGCTGCGACATCATCATTTGGTAGCTTACTTTTGCATATTGTTCTAAATATTGGAATTGCTATATAAAGAAAAGTAAACATCATATTTTAATATTTTTTGGTTTTAAATGAAAGTTGAAAAATATATCTGTTGGGGTTGAGGTACCTTAAGCCATTGATAAGTTGAATAAACTGAGTGCTAAGCAGTATTTTCAGAGTGGTGTTAACCAATTAATAATCTGTGATTTTATTGGTTTTTCCAAACCAATGATAGATCATGATTTTTGAACCAATTCCCAACTCTACTACCTACTCACCTTCACTAAGTAGGGTAGGTCCACAAAGTAGGGTTGGGGGACAGCATTCAGAAACTTAAAACAACATTTGTAGAAAATGGCATTCGCTAAAAGACTGCATGATGACTTTTCTTAAAAATTTTCTGGAACTGCTAAGTATGAGTCAGATACATGTATTTTTCATACTAGCGCTAACTCAGCGCGTAGGTCAGGATAGAAAATACCTGCATCGGACTCTCGTATTTGTTGGGTTATATTACCTACTATTCTCATTTTTATGACTAAGCCTTTTTTTATGAGGGGAAATATTTCTATTTTCCTCATAAATAAGTACATGGAGGTCAAGGTCATCCCACTCCATACTTTACAACATAGCAGTTAGTGTGCGTAAGAAAAGTTTCAAGGTTAGTATTTCATATTCAAGATTCAATGATTTAAGACTAAGCATATTTAGACAAAAAATTAGGAGTATGTACCATCAAATGTTGCCTGAACATCTGAAAGACAAAACTGTGACAGACTTCTTTGGTTGGCATGGAAACAGTTCAAATTTCAATTGTTTTACTGTGGTTAGTCTTGGTGTCTTATGACGTAAATGATGTTTTTTTTATTTGCAGACTGAAGACATTTTTATCTGATACTATAGCATTGTCTGGTGAAGATTATAACAATGCATTATTTCCAGTATTTGTTCATATCTATGTGGAACTATTGAGCAATGGACTTAAAACACAAGGTAAATAAATGTAGGGATATTTTGAAAAAGTAAATATTTTCAGATTTAATTTGAAACCTTTAAGGTGATTTGTATATTTCTATAAGTAAAAAGTTGATCTTATAAGTTTGGCTCAACATTTAGGTTTGTATTTTCTAAAGGCACAAAATTCCTCCAGTTTTAGGGGCGAGTATCAGAATCCAGAACCTCTCTAGTTCCCTTGTACTAGGGCTGCCACAATACAGGTGTCTCTCTGTTCAGTTTGATTTAATACTACCGTTTTGGTTATTGGTGATATATGAATATATGAAATTCAGAAAACTCTCAATTACTGATATATTCAAAGAAATATACATGGTCACTGGTGACATCACATGTGACTTTTTCTGTAAATGACGTTGCTTAAAGAAGAGGTTGGAAATCGTACAGCAGTCCTCAAGTTATTATAATTGCTAATTAATATGTTCTATTAGAATTATAAACCCTATTTCGCCGTAATTTATTTTAGAAATACACAAGTGTATGTATATCTCATATTGTTATTCCTGTATCTTCTATATTGTTTAACCCACAATAATAGAATTTACATACTTATATAGAAAATTTGATTCCCTAGAACTTTTACATTCATGTAAAAATGATTAAACCAATACTTAACATTATTATTTCATATTGAATGAAGATAGTTTGGAGATAGTGTAGGCTATGTGACCAGTCGGTTGTTTCCCGCCCAGTTTCGGCATGTTGCGGCCAGTTGTCTTGACTTGTCCTGTGATCTTTTCCATCCATTAATCCCCTCTCCCCCTTCATTCACTGTCCACTTTGATTCTCCTAGTTGTTCCTTGTGGTCTGCAGGGCCATCCTTGTGCCTCTGTTCCTTAACAAGTGTGCCCTTTGACCTCCTTAAGTGCCTTATGTTTTGTGGATTGTTGTTTTCCCGAAGGTCTGCGTGGGGAGGCACTGTCTTGTGTATGTGACGTTCCCTGTTGTTAAGTATTATCTCTTTCTTATAGGTAAATGGGATATATGTCAATGGAGTAAAGAGTTAAGGAAGTAGAACAATGCGTTATAATATAAAGTAGAGCAATCCCTAGAAATAGAACTTCACATCCCATAATAAAACTTTACAGTTCCAATAGTGGTGTAACTACAAGATATTGAGTATAAATTGACTAGAATATTGCTGTAGGAATAAAAACGTCTTCTGATGTACCAAACCGAATATTCGTAAGACAGTACCAAACTGAACAGTGTGAAAAAAAGTACTGAAAATAATTGAACTTCAGTTAATTGTTGCAGCCCTTCCTAGTACACCGCATATCTGTATTCTCGCGGTACTTATTGAATAATGAATAATAATAAAAGAATACAATGTAGTTAACTTGAAATCAAATACCAGCACATAATCATACATTTCAATCCTATACAAATTCCAAACAGCTTAAAATTACTGTTATAATGGCAAAGAAAAGCAGACGAACATGAATTATTATTTTTTATACAAATTTTTTATTAGGGATTGCATGCTGTTTTGATAGAAAATGATTTTAAAAGCATTTTATCGCAAATGCTTACCAAAAGATGGTTCATATTGATTGAGATTGTTTTTTATTTGAGAAAAAAAGTAGGTCAACCACGTTATTTCATAATCACCGGTTGGTGGCGGACGGCAATTGCTGCGAGATTTGTGATATCGTAAGAATAGTGATGATGACTATACTGTTAAAACGTTTGTCTTATTTTTTAGCTCATAAATTCTTTAGTCGACACTGCACCTTATTCAAAACAACCACAGATCATCTGCAGCTTCTAGAGCAGTTATCTAAACTCTACTCAAAAGCTGATATGATATCGTGCAAGGAAGTTCAAGCATTTAAGTAAGTTATCATTTGAAACTTTGGAGCATATTTTTTTTAAATTATAGGCTTTAATATTACTTAAATCATCTTGTATAATTATTGATGGTTAATTTTGTTGTTTGGAAAGTGACCCATAACTAGAGCTGTTTTTGATAGCTATGATATATATCTTTGATATTTTTCCGTTGATCGATTATCGATATATATTTTGAAAAATCAATGCGTATGGATAATAAATATTGGTCTGAATATGAAAAAAAATCACCCAAAATAAAAATGGAAGCTGGCGCGCTATCGAAAGAGGCTATGTCTCAAACTTGCCATACCTATCAAATGTGTTAAAGGAAATATTTTTCTTATTTACTTTTCAAAATCACTTCATAATAGTGAGGAGCAAGATGGTCAAAGTAACACATAGGCATGTGAAAGACATAACTAGAAGTGAACATATATGAAATCATGAACTGCAAGCATGTAAAATGCATTTTGTAAATAATTCTTGATATATTGATGTGTCATTGATGTTTCTTGTCCTATATATCGATATCATCAATATGCAGTTTACCTAATCAATGACAGCTCTACCCCTAACCATTATACCATTGGCCGGTAAATACTTGTTCTGTTTGAATAATTCAATATTAAAAGCGCTATTTTTAAGCCCATTTTCAATTTTTTCCACTCTTTATTTAACCTCAATATTAAGACCACCTCAATAATAAGACCAGTTTCCAAGGGTGGTCGCATTATCGAGGTGTTACTGTACTATTTCAGCGGATACTTTTGCGAGTGAGGAAGTTAGTGAATCAGCCATTTTAGATGTTTCATAAGTGATAATGTTTGCAAATCACTGTAAAGAATATTTATACATTTTAGAGTCTAGCATGTAAATATATACTTCTGTGTATGAGGAAATTTATACTGATCGATATTTTCGCAACTTTCCTGAATTCTCAAAGGCGTTAAAGAAAAATATGTTTGTTTCAGGTTTCTCGACCGACCCTATTTTTTTTGCCCCGACCTTAGAACATTTTTGGCGTGTTAACTTTTTTTTCTTTTTGGTTAAATTACTTTGAGTGAATTCGTCTTTAGATTCATTTCTGCCCAGTTTTTAAACGCTTTACGAATATTCAAGCTATAGAGCATTACTCACCTCGAATAAACATTATCCATGTTAAAAAGGAAAGGGGATTTGTCTTTTAACATATATTCATTTAAATCTATGTTGCTTCATTTGAAAAAAAAATCTCCACAAAAAAATCCGACCTACCTACCCTATTTTTTTGGGCACGAAACCTGAAACAAACATATATTTTATTTAAGCCTAAAAGAGTAATGCGTACATTGTTTTCCAATATCACAATGTGGATGGAATGTCATGGCCTACATTCTAGAGGAAAAGTTATGTCTAGAATCTGTCACAGACACGGGGTATTATTTGTGGTATTCTGATACCAGAGTCCTTGTAATTATGGTTGCAATCTGGTCCAACTTGAAAATATGGAATATCAGATATCTCTAGTGGCAACGTATTTCTCTGATTTTATTTGTCTTTGAAATGTGAGGGAAGGTCGAAAAATACCCAGACTTCGGTGATACTGTCTTTCCACGTGCAACAAAGTACATATATTGTACATGAGCGGGAACTACATTCTTTCGACAATATTTCGATCATATTCAAGTTTGTATACACATTTTGGACATTATTTATAATGATTGGTGATTCAGCTAATTTGTACTGGCAGAGGTCATGCATGAGGTAGCCCATCCCTCGTACATCTGTGAAAACAATACATAATCATGTAGTGCTGATGAATTGTGGTGGTTTACTAATATATTGCTGTCTAACTGTGTAACATATTTGTGATCATATTTTTCAGAGACATGAAATATCAATTAGTTTTGACAAAGGACAGGTTTGATTCTCTGATGAGATATTTGAAGGTATTGAAATGCATATCTATCTACAATAATTTATACATGTATACTCAGCACATTTAAAAACACATAATACAAATTTTCTCAAGTTTTTTTACTTACACAGTGGTACTAGAAAAAGCATAAGTCGTGATATTATTTCATGGTAATGCAATATATATAATTACATATTTTATGAACAGGTATTTTCATATCAGATGAAATTCACATTAACATAAAATTCGGTCTAAAACTGTGCGTTTTTAAATGGACTGAGTACATATATAAACAAGTTAAGTAGTTTTTTGCTGTTGTTTGTTTCAAATATCAAATACATCAATAACATGTTATACATGTAATCAGTCAAGTAAAGAAAATATTTAAATATGTCGCATCTGTGCACAAAGAAACATAAGCTCAGTAAAGCTATTTAGTGACAAACTTGAGTGCAATTTAAGAATTAACTATTTACAATTAAGATCATAAACCTACATTCCCAGCAAGTAGTGTGAGTAGCGATGCAGAGTGTCTTACTTAAGGACAAACGCCAAGGTGAGTGGCGCAACTAGGGATTGAACTGAGGACCCTTCCATCTGAAATCTGACACATTAATACTACTCCACAAAAGTTGTTTTTAATCACTGTGAGAGTTTAAGGTGTTTACTATTAATATTTCCCTCTCCAGAGGAGATGATGGGCACTCCAAGGGGGTTAAGACACACGTCAGTATTTGTTGTTTAAATTGCACCCTTTTTTATTAGTTTTGTCATATCCCCCAGGGTCAAGGGTGTCATAGGCATTATGAATTCCCTACAGAAAAGCCTTGCCAAGTCATATTTCTCCCATAGCGACCACAAAAGGGCCTGTCAAGATTGCACTTATCTTGAATCATTGTCTTTCTTTGAGTCTCCTGCATGCTTCCTTCCCCTGAAACATCGATATGTGCACTAGGAGTAGCGAGTCTGACTCCTGATCCAAAGTTCATGAGTTTGAACCCCGCAATGAGCCGAGTCTGACCACGAACTTCACTGTCCCTAAATTTGGCACAAGCACTGGTTGGTAGCCAGGAAGCAGTCATCAAGACTGATGTATATAAGTTGTAAGAACTCGTTTCACAATTGATGTTAAATCAATGACAATGAGTTTATTTGTTTTTGGCCTCAGACCCATAACAAGATGATTGTTGTTGATGTAAAATCCATAAGTTTAAACCTAATCTACATGAAATCATTTAAAACGACCACAAATTGGCCTTGAGTTGTTTTCAATCTAGTGAATCAGGTCTGTATTTAGATGTGATGTTTTGTGATGATGTTTTCTCAATTAATTTTCTCTACTGCTGTTTTTTCTTTGCATAGGCTGATGATAATATGATACTCCTGCAAGTTTTCAATCAAAACATACAGTTGCTAGGTAACTATTGTACTAGATCAATCTGATACTAAAATTATCTGTTTGTTGTGCTCATAATTATACTGATGTTTTATGCTTAGTAGTTACATGCTTGTAAAATGGTGATTCCTAGCTGAATGCGAGTGACCTAACCACAGGGTGTGGTCTAAAATTGCAAGCACTGCACTATACTTGCCAAAAGTTCTAAGTCCACTCATGCTTGGTTGGGTGAAATGTTAGCTGAAGTTAGATCTCACCTTGAGAAAAGTGTAAATAGATAAGTATGTGTGTTGTAGTTCAATAAAGGTAAGAAATGCCTTTTGAATTGCTCTGCTAGAAGCATAGTGGAATAAATTATTCCATAGATAATTCCCAAATTTACAATATTTACCTCCCATGTTCTGAATAGTCTGCTATATTGATAGGCACATTTCCTTAATTTTTACAGGGAATATAATGTAAATGATGATAAAATAATCAGATAAATATAACAATGACTAATTCATTATGCCCATGAGGGCAATACCGCGACCTGTCCAGTCTATGATGTTTATAGTTATGTTTGAATTTTCGGAATTATCTTGTCAATATCCTGTATGTTTATACAATGTTGGTATGCTTGTGTACATACTGTGTATTTAAAAAAAATGATGTTGAACACAGCGTTGGTTGACTAGAACCATGCTTTGCTCCAACCCATTTTGTCAGTCCCTACGAGTTTGAGCCAACAGGATTCCGCTGTATGTATGACATGGCTTTGCTATTTGCATATCAGTGTTGTCTAGACCAATCAAATCTTACGTTAACCACTAAACCAACTTCTCTTTAGACAAACCATGTTTGTAACCTTGATGCAGATTGGTTAACCTGTCTATAGGGGTAACGTTACTATACTGAAATCCACTGAATTCCGATGAATTTACCTAAATCCTTTTTGGATCTGGAGTGAACAGCAATCATAACATCTCAGCAATTTTTTATAATGCACAACAAATCTTAACCTTCAAATTGCGCTGACCATCGTTTTTCAAGATTTTTCTTGTTTCCACTACAATAAATTGTACACATGTAAGCTGACATTATTTTATCAATTTATTCAAACAGACATGGAAATGATCAAACATTAAAGAAACTCAAAAAGCGTGGACTTAGAACTGTTGTTAAGTTTACATTGGTTGAAATTATTAGTCCAAGACCCTGTGGACCCTCAGAATTATGTCAGCAATTTAAAAAAGTGTAATGTCCGTAGTTTATTTCTAATTTGAACTTCTTGTTAGTTGTTAAATATCTAAGCCTATAAGAAATTCATAATGCCAGTTTCGGTCAAAAGGTTTTGGCATTACTGAATTATGAGAGATATATTTCATACACATGTTACAACTTCTTTGGTCTATTTCATGTCCAAGTCTCCCATAATCTTACAAAATGACTTTCTGCTTGATGTAAAACTCACAGGAAAGGACATTTCTTTTCGGTGCAGCCGTACTAACATGGATTTGCTATTTGCATATCAGTGTTGTGTAAACCAATCCAATCTTACGTTAACCACTACAGCAATTTCTCTTTAACTGAATAACGTTTGTAACCTTGACGCAGATTGGTTAACCTTTCGATAAATGGTACGTTACCTTACCAAAATCCACTGAATTTCGGTGAATTTACCATAATCCATTTTGGATCTTGAGTGACCAGCGATCATAACATCTCGGCATTTTTAAGTTGAACAACAAATCTTAGCCTTCAAATTGCGCCAAACATCTTTTTTTCAAGATATTTCTTGTTTAACAATGTTGACCTATCCACCAAAGGCAGTTCATGCGATATCCTTCATCACAGATTACATCAGATGATGTAGCGCAGCAGACATTTAGTTTTAATGAATTGCCTTTATAGTTTTACTTATATATTATACTATTTGCATGATTGCTTTTTGTAGCTGAAGTATAGATTTAGTAGAATTTACTACATGTAGATGTTTTATGCTCAAATAATGTCTTGAAGTGTTACTCAAAGGATTGATTGATTTAAACAGAATTTGGGCTCTCCGGGTTTTCCCTAGGATTTTTCAGCTAGGGGTCCTTGTACCTTCGTGTTTGACATATTGGGGGTCTTCAGTAAATTTGTAGGGTCCAAGATATCCAATTTATGCTTGACAAAGGTTTATTTTAGGGGTCCAGGGATGCACAGTATCTGGAAAATTGTAGTCCCTAGAAAGAAAAGGGAGTCAGGGATTCAAGATTTCTGCCAATTTTAAATCTTTAAAACCTATTTCTTTCTAAGTATCATTATTCTATAAGGGTCAACTACATATACCATAAGTAGCTTTCATGAAATCAATAATGAGGTTTCTGGCACAATTTTTAAGCAAATATAAAAACATTGAATTTTTGTTGAGCTTTCTAGATGACAAGTGACAATATTTATTTCAATTTGAGTTGTTTCTTTTTATTTTCTAGCTTTGGCCATTGTTAACTAATTGCTAGATTATCATCAGTATATTGTATTGTATAATATACAGTCGGACCTTGTTCAAATTCACCGTGTCCGAAAATTTATTTCGAATGATACATCGTTTCAAATTGCCCATTTCAATTTGATGTGCATAAGAAGATTCACCGGAACCTGATATTTAATTCGGATGATACCAAATATTTGAATAAGAGGTTATCGAAAAAACTAGGTTCGACTGTATTGTTTATATACTGGTCAAGGGTACTGACCGGCCATTTTGTGCTTTGAGAATATACGTTACATTATGACAGTGGTCTGAAATGATTACTGTGATTTTGACGTGTTTACGTTGACTTTTATCCGACAGTTTGATTCATGTAAGTCATAAAGCTATAGGTGACTGCAGTCAAATCAATATAAGATGTCTGTCAAGTAGCATATTGAAAACTTCACGGAAAAGTACACAATTTATGGATTAGTACTTCGACCATTATAGTGATGTCTGTATTGGACTTGGCATGCTACTTTCAGTGCCTTTTGCACTTAATAAGAAGTAGAAGTTTTAATTGACATGAAAAAAGGTATTCGAAGCAATAGAAATTTCAGTTGACATGAAAAAAAGGAAAGAAATAGAACTTTCGGTTGATATGAAAAAGGGCACTTGGCCCCAAATAAGATGATAGTTAAACAGTTAGTTTGCAATGGCCTTATGATTTGTGACTAGATGTTATAATATGTAGTTACAGGATTATACAGTAAAGCTTCTTCACCGTTTGAGCAGGGTAACTCGTTCTATATCCTAGTTTCGCTTACATGCATGCTTTGTTTTGTTTCACCTGTTATGTTATCTAACGGTCAGTGAAATACTGTATAAACTTAACTGTCCTGCGTTCAGTTACGGCTAACAGTTGCAAACATTTTGTTTTGTATCCCTTGCCCACCGTATCCCATTGACTGCACACTGGGAACCAAATTGAAAAACGTTATGAAATGTGAGCCGTCAATACCTTTTTACTGAACACAGGGCAGGTGCTAGTTTTCAAAAGTTTGAAGCCAGATTTGATACATTAAATAATTGTTTGCAGTATGATTATTAAAAGTGGCTATTTTAAACATTATTGGGAAATTTTAGTAACCAGATTGGATTTTTTAATAGCCAATTTCTAGATACATGCATTTTTTGTGAGTCAAAAAGTACAGAAATTGGTGATTTCAGTTATTAAGTCAGAAGAAATGATTTTGTTCATAATATGTAGATCTATATGCTGTGAAAGTATAATTGTTTATGGGCCTGTTGATGTTTCCATTGAATTAGAATAAGAAACCAGCCACATTGCATATATGTAAGTATGTATACTTCTGTGGGCAAGAAAACTCATGCTGGCTGAAAACTTGACAGGACAGTATTGCTCTGATCGAAATGATTCATGTTGCTGCTTCGCTTTTGATTCTTCCTGTTTAAATACATACTGTACCTGCAACAGGGTGGAATGTTGCCTTTAATCCTAAAGGTTGCAGTGTAAGGTGTATAAAAACAAAAAAGATTTGGTAGAGTTGACATAAGATCTGTTTATTCTTAGACCATAGACGTTTATACATAGATCTATGGTCTAGACTAAACAGATCTTCAGTCAACTCTACCAGATCTTTGTTTTAAACTGTTGTATATTTGTTACTTGTTTGCAATACTACTGTAATTACATACAGAAATAAAAAGTGCAAGTGAATAACAGTATTTTCGTGCATGATGCATCATGAAATATACTTGTTATTATATCACGATTATGTGATGGCTGTATGTCTATTACCTATGTTGAATGCTTGTAATATAAATAAAAACCCTGTGGTTGTTAGAAATCATATCCATCGTGTTGGTATATATTCAAATAACTGTGCTATTGTCCTGACTTGTGTTTGGACTTCAAACTGTCATGGCTCAGCCCTTCTGTAACTGTGAGTGGCAGGTGTAAGTTTTCACTATTTTTATAGTGCAATTTTATTAACTGCAAACATTTGAATATATTACCTGGTCCATTGCATTTCAAAATAGCGATTCTGTTTTGTACACAGAGCATTTCCTTACCTAAATTGAAATGGATTGGTCCTGAAAGTTCATATACCAGAAATGTCATTGTGAGAATAGCCTTGTGAACATTCAAAATGCAAAATACATGTACATGTATATACACGGGTGTCAATACAAGCTGATAGCTGGTAAAATTACCCAGTTACTCAAGCATCATCACCCGGCTACTTTTCTTGTATGAATGATCATAATTAAGGGGAGAACCCCCAGACTTCTGCCTACTTTTGGTGGTAACCCTGCTAATTCAAGCATAGTGACACCCTTGCTATATGCTGCTTAGTTCGTTTTCACCAGATTACATTATATTCACAGATACAGTAAAGGGGTTGAAAGCTTGAGGAGTCCATATCAATGGATCAGTACAACACTATCGCTACGTCTATAAAAATACATAGAGGAGTTACGATAGTCTTGCATTTGACCCTCGATATTATTTAATGTATAGAAGCGGTTATAGACCAGTTTTGCTGTCACTCTATGTATTATCAATAATTCAAGTAAAACCAGGGATTTTATTTATTGATCTATAATAGAGCACTTGTTATGTTCTGTACTTCGCATGTTCAGTTTTGATGTCTTTAATACTGACACAATTTTTGTTTCACATGATTACCACCAATTTGAACCTTTATGTATATGGATGAGACATTATGTTACTATCAAAGAATTAATCATAGCTACTGCATTTTACTTGTCAACTGCTGTTATTTTGCTATAATTTGACTAATACAGAGTTATATTAAGGCCATATTAAAAGTTACAGTGGTCTGTAATGGTGGAATGCTTTTAAAAGCTCGTCATATTTGAATTACAGTATTCATATAAAAGCAGAGCAATCTTTTGAGGAATATGATGAACAGTCCAAAATAGTCAAAAACAGACTTGTAAGGGACTAACTTCAACTCAACTGTTGGTAGCTTTATTCAGCATAAGACTAGCCCAGGATGTCGGGCTGGTGGATTTCTGGAGCTCTGCGAGTATAACTGGTCTATTTAATACTCAGCCTTAAAAACTCAGAGTTAATGGCAAACTGAATGTAAACTGTATTTGAATCCATTTCTCACTCTTAAACCTCCACTCTTGGACTCGGAAGAGTAGCTTCGTTCTGAGTCATGAGTGCTGAGTACATAGTAATGGTTATGAGTGCTGGCTCTTGAATGTGTATTCTTGTATTCCTGTATACATTACATCCATTGTATCCAATGAAGAGTTCCTCCTATACAGATTGCTAGCATGATATCCACACTATATATCCTGTAAGTCTGGTTGCCCATTCTGTTAGAAGATGTAAACCTGAATGTACCATACATGTATTCCACTCCTCAATCAGTTATTGGGTTGTATTGTCTGCCTTTATTGTCTTTGTTCACCAGAGCAATGTTTGCCATGTTGTGATCAATGTTGGATGTTTTACTCTACAAAACTACTATGCAACCACTTTTGAGCAACACCGTTTGAGAGATGCAAATTTCGGCTGTTGCTGGGAGCTAGTTCCTCTTGAACAGTGATAGTAAATTCTTTCTACTATTGTTGTAGACAGATTGTTGCTCAAGAGAGGGCTGAGTAAATTCTTAGACTATCGTTGTAGACAGATTGTTGCTCAAGAGAGGGCTGCAGTCTGAAGAAATTAAACATCTATGTAACTTGTAGTTGGCTTACACGTGTTGGTGGGTGTCATCAAGTTTGGTATGGGTTGGTCATTGTTCTAACACTGTTTTTATCAGGCTATTGAAGTATTGGTACCTACAAGACTTACACTGACAATACAATATTTTCCTGTCATTTGTATTGATGGAAAGAAGCAATGAAGCTCACAGTGTCATTGTTAAATGTTCTGTCATAAATGCTTGATCAAAGTCACAGGAGACTGTCACGAGTTCTCTCCCTTTGTCCATGCTAGAGTTCTATAGTAGCAGGGATAAAGGGAGACAACTTGTGACAATCTCCAGTGATCACGGCCAACATTTCTGACTTGTTTCTTGATTAAGTATCATTATACAAGTAGATATTCAAATTCTGTACTGTGTTACCTATTCACTGAGCTACATTCTTTGGCTAACACACATTCTGTTGTTTAAAGGTTGTTGTTTTAACGAGGTTAAATTGGTTGTAAATATTCTTACTATAGAAAAAAATAATTGTGTTATTGAAACTTTAACGAGGTTAAATTAGTAGTAAATATTCTTACTGTAGAAAAGAATAATTGTGTTGTTGAAGAGAGGTTGTTGCTTAAGAGAGGGGTTTTGTGGAGAGGGTATGTTATATAACTAAATACTCTCCATTAGCAAAGGTGATAAAAAACTTGTCAACTTCATAGTTTTATGGACACAATTATATAAAAAAATGGAACAATAATGTTTTGAGCTGGTGGTTAAAAAAACCCATTTGTTTTTATGATGGAAATTTACACAGCTATGATTCTGTATTATTTTAGTAAGGACTGATGCAAGTTTGACGTTAGGACTTCAAGACGATCAGCTGGAGCATCGCCAACAACAACCAATATCGCCGGCAGTTATACCGGATAATAAAGTGGTACAGAATGACCAGGAATTGTCGTGTTTGAAGCAGATTATCAAGGAAATACGAGACAGTCCCCCAGGATTACCTTCTATATGCTTCTATTCTTTTCTCAATGCTTATCAAGGGTGAGATGTTTTATCTTCTTCATACGTTCTCTCATACCTGAGGTCTATACTGCTCCACTCGATTCTACAAGCCTTATTACAAAAAAAGTAATTGTGTTGTTGACAGGAATTCTAAGGTATCCACAGATTTGAGACAAATTATCAATATCAGACTAATAAGAGTAAAATTATATTATTTGAGATTTGAGTGCTGAGTGTTTTACTGTAAGTATCCGTTATAATGATGAACCATGTTCTTGTGTACTATAGCATAATCAGGCTGAGAAGTCACCATTAAAATGTCATCTTGTTGAATTTCATAATATGACTTATATATATCTTTTTGTATTACAGGTTATGTTGTGCGTCTACATCTAGTAATGGAATGTATTTAAGTGGAGGATTTGAGGATAGTTCTGTACGATTATGGAAGTTGACTCCTGGCTTGTTCCCAGCTGTAGATAACAGTGATGGACCGTCCGTGATCTCCCTAGCTGCTGATTATCTTAAAGTATTGGAAGACGAAGAAGATAAAAAGTGGTCAGTTATATGCATACAGTCATTCAAATTCATCGGGTCCGAAATTTTATTTAGAATAATTTATGGTTTAGAATACCCTATTCAAATTCAATGTGACTTAGAAGATACAAAATGTTCATCGGGACCTGACATTTATTCGGATGAAACCAAGCTGGAGACAAGGTCCAACTGTATTAAACCAACTGGGAAACAATTCTAAATATCGCACCAGTGTAAAATAAGACATGCACAAACACATAGAAATGTAATCAACTGATTGTCCAGACGTTTGTACATACAGGATACATAGAGCGTTATGTTTAACGTGTTAAATCCACATAATACCACTCATAAATTCTTCTAGAGGTAAAATAAGGGTAAAAAAAAGATCGCCTACCTCTTTTTTTCATTTTTTATCATTTTCAATTTGAAATACTCTGGCATCCAAATTTTTCATAAGCACCATTGGTGTGGTGACTTATTGTTTCCCAAAGATTTTAAAAGAAATTTGGTCTGTTTTTAATTGAGTGATGAAAAAGGGTAATTGGTCAGGTAATCTGTAAATTTAAATTTACATTTTTTAATGTATTACAATTTTTAAGATAAAGAGTATATGAGTGCCGCTGTACGATTTCCAACCTCTTTTTTAAGTGACGTCATTTCCAAAAACGTCACATGTGGCATCACCATGTACTGACAGTGAGCAATAATTGCTCACTATGGCAATATGAAAACGAAGTGACCATATGGAGTAAATATTGTTTCCTGCTTGCATATAGTGACATCACTGACTGCGTTTTCTTGAAATGACGTCACATACAAAAGAGGTTGTAAATCCCATAGCAGCGCTCATATACGTATGAGGTCTCTGATTAGAATATTGCTTTAGGAACAAAAGGGCATCTGGCGTACTGAACCAATATTCGTAAGATACTACCTAACTGTGAGAAAGAAGAATCGACAACAAGTGAATTTCTGTTAGTTGTTGCAGCCCTATTAAACAGCGCTTTAGTTCTGTATCAGCTGGTTGTCATAATGTTATAATGAAATGTATTTCAGTGAAGAAAAGGAATGTGTTGTACTGAAGGGTCACACAGGAAATGTTTATCAATCGAGATTCTCTTGGAATTCTAAACTTCTGTTTACGTGCTCCGATGATACAACTGGTATACCATTTCTTATATCCTAGTCAATGAATACTAATGTACCTCATATCATGCTTATATTCTAAATTTTATATTTGAATATTTGCAGAATTATGAATATATGCTATGTATTATATTTAGGGATGTCAACGAATATTCGGATATTCGTTTGTACGTCCTAATATTCGAATACTGATTCGGCATTCGAATATTCGATAAAATATATATTTTCAAAATAAAAGCTTAAGTGTATTAAATTTCAATGATGTTCATTATCGCATTGAATGACATTTTACGTGTGAAAATAATATCTACAGGTGTTAATATTGACATTTCATATTGTATATTTGGGGGCAAGAGAGATATAACATTCTCGTGATGACACTTAGGCTCTGAAAATATTAGTAATCGTCGGGATTTTTACAACTTAAGTGATGAGTTTAAAACACAAAATTGATAAGCATAAGGTCAAACTTTGAATTTCAATTGTATTATTATTAAATAAGAAGGTCGAATGTTCAAATATTTGAATATTCTTTCAGAAGGTTGACCGAATATTCTATAACCAAAATTGCCATTAGTTGACATCCCTAATTTGATTCACTAAATAGATCAATCATTTAGTATGTATCAGAATGCAAAATTTCAATCTGTATCTTAATATAGAAAAATCTCTTTTAAGACCACTTCAAATTAAGATCACTTCATTAATAAGATGGTATTTTTATGGACATATTTTCAAACTGATGATAAATCATAATTTTGAAACTAATTCCCAACACTACTTCTTGTCTTGAAGAATATTTGCTGTGAATCTGTAAAGATGAATTGATATTGATGTTTATATTTCCCTATTTCAGTACGACTGTGGGACGTTGATAAACAAACTAATGCTGCAGTATTCAGGGGACATAATTATCCAGTCTGGGACCTTGACACTAGGTACTTTTTGTAATATTCTATTTCTATTAGCTCACCTGAGCACTAAGTTGATCGTTGGCTGTCCAGCGTCGGTCATGCATCAACGTCTATAGAACATCTCCTCCTAAACTGCTGAATGGATGTAGGAATGATCGTTCAATGTGGGTCACAGGAGCTAAAAATAGATTTTAAAGTGCTGAATTGGTAAATAGCACTTGTTATTGTGGGCAAGGGATCTCATACATGTGAACCTTTTCGGAAGGCAAATCCGGAGATTGCACCCCGAAAAGCAGGAGATTGAAACTCAAAAAGGATTTTTTCTGTGGCTAAAATTTTGTCAGTATTCTTGTATTTATCCATATCATAAGCTGTTAATAGCAATATTCTGCAAATTAACTCATAATCTTGGGGTCTTCCCTATATCAGAGTCACCAATCAACAACTTTATTGCCAATTGTCATATCTGAATACAATAGAAACGCGTGAAACTTGAAAAATATCATGACAAGCGTGAGTCGCTTCGTACGGTAGTCACACATCGGTAATATTGACATGTCGATGTGTTTTGTCTGGCCCAAAGATTGTTTTCACACCTTAATGTCGACATCCGCGCGACGTGATTGAAACTGAAAAGGTGTCGGTTAACCCTGAAGAGATTAACAATTTTATCTCGACCTATTGTTTGTGTCGCAATTAATTTGTTCACAGTTTGTAAAACTGATTTATAAAGTAACATCGAAGTTTGCAATCTCATTGATAAGACTGATAAATTCAGCCCCTTGCCGTATATGATTGAATATTGTTGAAACAAGGGCACAACCAAAAAAAACAAGCATACATATATATTATGTCTGTGATATTATTTATTTAAAGTATACCAAATATCACGAGTCAATTAGTTTTACAACACCTGCAGCATAACACACAAATGGTAAGTTTTACAAAATTGCCATAGCAAAAATGCGTACATACACGACAAGTAAGTTTGCCGTACTGGAATCGGATATGTCGACATTGGTTTCGACTGTATTATGATCAGTGTCGCCAAGTGCTTAATCCCATGGTTGAGAGCGTCTATAAAACTCCAAAAATGTGGTATATAAGATTTTCGGACTGGTATCCCGAATTTACCACTTTCGGTCGTCAATTTGACAAGTAATTTCAGCGAAGCAGTCAAGAATGAGCTAAAAATTACCCTGTAACAAAAATTCACGATGTTTACTTTGAAAATTGGGGGATTGCGGCTCCGGGCTGTGAGAGCGTGAGTTGGCTGTCAAATCCGGGAGTCTCCTGCAGAAATCGATATAGTTCACATGTATGGGATCTTCGTCTTGGAAATTATGTTTAACTTGTAAATGTTGTCTGAATTACTTCTAAATCTTAACAATTAACAGCGAGTCATTTGTGACTTTCATTTATATAACAATGACATAAATCGTTGCTAATTGATAAGGTATTTTTGGATTGCAGAAGATCAATTTCCGAAAATAAAGTCAATTCAGTGTTTAGCACATTTCAACATATGTACGTACATACAGCAGTTGACGTGTGTGTTGTATAAGTCTGACAAAATGACAAAATTCTGCTGACCTCTATTGGTTTGATTTCACAGCTGACTATATTCAATGACACTTTTATTCTGTTTATGGCAGATATGAACCAATATTGTATGATTTGCTTGCAGAAAGTGATAAATATATATCCAGTAATTCTGCCAGATATGATTTAGCGTAATTGCTCTATATATATACTCAGTACATTTAATAACGCACTGTGTAGGATTTCTAAATTTTCATTAAATGACTTTTAGGATACAAGAAAAGAACTTGATACGATATTATTATGCTAAATTTCATGCCAATCGACAAGTATGTTCTTAAAAAATGAGTTTCAAATGTAATACAATGAAATTTAAATTAGTGTGGTTGGGAAAAATGTGTGTTTTTAAATGTACTGAGTGTATATTCATGTATAAATGTGAGGATCAGGTTATTTCTTGGACGATACTTCAGATCAACAGTGTTAATATCTCTCAATTGGTTTCGTATTACAGTTATTAACTGTTTAATACAGATCAACCTGTGTTATATCTCACCTGAATTAAACAATCACCTGTCTTATGCAGCCATTAATAATAAATCCCATTTTAAATTTAATTCCCCAGTATTTAACAACCATCTACGTTAAGTGGCCATATTTGAGTTATCCCTTGTAGGGTTGTAGGGGTGTCCTGGTATACCCATATGAATGCTGCTATCGGATTTACAACCTCTTCTGTAAGTGACATCATTTCAAGAAAACACCACATGTGATGTCACTATTTGCAAGCAGGAAACAATTTTTACTCCATATGGTTACTTCGTTTTCATATTGCCATATGGGGCAAATATTGTTTACTGTCAGTGCATGGTGACGTCACGTGTGACATTTTCTGGAAATGACGTCACTTAAAGAAGAGGTTGGAATTCGTACAGCGACGCTCATATATTGGTATGTTGCAATATGCACCCAAACTCTATTGTACCATGATATGAAATGAATGTACGGGTTGTTCACAATACATTTTAATCCTTCTTCGAGAAAGTTACTGACTACAAACTCTCTCTATATATTTATACTTTACACCATTAAAGCAGCAACAATGTCACTTTAGCCTTCATTGTGTTCCAAGTGTTATAACTGTTTTATTGTTACAAATGTGTTAATCATTCTTTAAAAAGACATTAAACTATGGCCCTCTTTATAATGTCACTGTGCTGATGCGGACAATATTTAGTTTCGTTATTAATGGCGTGGAGTATATTTATGAAATTATCTAGTTATGAAAACCTTGTGTTAGTCAGCAAAATGATGTGTATTCAAAACTATCTCAAACACACATCTACTTGGGTTTGAAATTTGAAACTAACCATAACTCAAATATTAGAATCTTTTTTTGTGGAATGTAATGTTAAAGATATGATTGTTAGTGCAGATTTGTATGTATTGTATGTTTATGTTATAGCGGCGTTGGAGATTATTTTGCAAGCTGTTCACACGACCAGACAGCCAAACTCTGGTCTACAGAAAGAACTTACCCTATAAGAAGTTTTGTTGGACATACATATGACGTTGATGTAAGTGGTTCGAATCCCTTGAGCACCATGGACCGATTTTTCGTGTTCCTCAAAACATGATTTAATTTCTTACTATAGCCTTATACCATTTGTTACATACAGTGCAACTGAACAACTCTCCTTGGGAGACACAAATTTTGACTGTTGATTTGGCTCCCTGAAGGAAGATCATATAGCCGCCCCTTGGTCGGTCGATGTGTTACCTTTTTTTGTAGATGTGCATAATGCCGCCATGTTCTAGTTGGATGACATTTCACATAAGGTTTTTTCCTCATGTACATACTTTGGGGAGCATCCATCAGTTCTGCTTTTATTAACCAGGTTTTTGAAAAAAACCAGGTTATTAGAATGGTGTATGTCGTTGGGCGGGCGGGCGGGCGTCAAACTGGGTGGTTTCCGGCGAATAACTCGAGTTCTGTTGATCATATTGTAACCAAACTTGGTGTACAGTAAGAACATGTGGAGAGCTCGCTTGGGATTGCTTTTGGGTTCGGTCCGACAAAGGTCAAGGTCACCGTTACTAAAAATAGAAATTTGGTTTCCGGCGAATAACTTGAGTTACATTGATCATATTGACATCAAACTTGGTGTATAGTAAGAACATGTGGAGAGCTCGCTTGGGATTGCTTTTGGGTTCGGTCCGACAAAGGTCAAGGTCACCGTTACTAAAAATAGAAATTTGGTTTCCGGCGAATGACTTGAGTTACATTGATCATATTGACATCAAACTTGGTGTATAGTAAGAACATGTGGAGAGCTCGCTTGGGATTGCTTTTGGGTTTGGTCCGACAAAGGTCAAGGTCACCGTTACTAAAAATAGAAATTTGGTTTCCGGCGAATAACTTGAGTTACATTGATCATATTGACATCAAACTTGGTGTATAGTAAGAACATGTGGAGAGCTCGCTTGGGATTGCTTTTGGGTTCGGTCCGACAAAGGTCAAGGTCACCATTACTAAATATAGCAATTTGGTTTCCGGCGAATAACTTGAGTTACATTGATCATATTGACATCAAACTGGGTGTATAGTAAGAACATGTGGAGAGCTTGCTTGGGATTGCTTTTGGGTTCGGTCCGACAAAGGTCAAGGTCACCGTTACTAAATATAGCAATTTGGTTTCTGGCGAATAACTTGAGTTTCGTTGATCATATTGACATCAAACTTGGTGTACAGTAAGAACATGTGGAGAGCTCGCTTGGGATTGCTTTTGGACTTGTTCCGCCAAAGGTCAAGGTCACAGTTACTAAAAGTAGCAATTTGGTTTCCGGCGAATAACTTTAGATTTGTTGGTCATATTGACATCAAACTTGGTGTACAGTAAGAACATGTAGAGAGCTTGCTTGGGATTGCTTTTGGAATCGTTACGTCAAAGGTCAAGGTCACCTTAACTAAAAATTGCAATTTGCTCTCCCGCTAATAACTTTAGATTTGTTGGTCATATTGACATCAAACTTGGTGTATAGTAAGAACATGTGAAGATCTCGCTTGGGAATGCTTTTGGGTTCGTTCTGTCCAAGGTCAAGGTCACTTAAAATTTAAAAATCAGTTTCCACTTAATATCTTCGCTATTCGTGGGTGTATTGACATCAAAGTTGTTGTATAGTTGTTGCATATATATATAATATATCTAAGTTTGAGTGTTTGTATGCATGTATCACCTCTGGCACCTTTGCAGCATTGATGATCATCATGTATTCATTATACAAATAGAGCCTTGGTTACAAATAATTAGGTTTAAAACCTGGTTTGTGGGCATTGCCCATTTCTTGTTCTTGTTGAGAGGTTGTTGCTCAAGAGAGGTTAATTTTGATATCTTACAACAGGAAAAATTTATCCTGTTGTTATAGAGCGCTGCTGTGGGATTTCCAACCTCTACTGTAAGTGACGTCATTTCAAGAAAACCCAGCATGCGATGACACTATTTGCAAGCAGGAAACTATATTTACTCCATATGGTCACTTCGTTTTCATATTGTCATGTTGGGCAAAAATTGCTTACTGTCAGGACATGGTGACACCTCATGTGATGTTTTCTGGAAATGACATCGCTTATAGTGTAGGTTGGAAAAATCATACAGCGGCACTCAAATTGTCAAAACTTGTTCCACCATCAATGAAAATAAAATAAGTTTCAAGTAATTACTGATAAATTTGACGAATTGTTTTTGTTTGTTTTCTGTTAATCACCATGTTGATACATGTATTTGTCTTACTTACCTTATCAGTACGTTGTTATTTCAGTGTGTCAAGTTTCACCCGAATTCTAACTACATAGCAACAGGTTCTGGAGACAAGACAGTACGAATGTGGAGTATACAGGACGGTAAATCAGTTCGGCTTCTCCCCGGACATAAAAGTTGCATCTTGTCATTGGCTTTCTCTCCGAATGGCTTATATCTAGCCTCTGCAGGTATTGTTTGAATCCATCTTTTTATTACATAACAATATTTGGGTTCCATTGATGTGAAACAAGTGGGGATGTCATTGATACAATTAATATCAATATATCGATAATATTTTTTGTTGATAGATATTTGCTGCATGCTTATTAATATTGATATTATGGCGGGAAAATACAGGAGAATGGGTACAGTCTAAAATTATGCCAATACAGCATAACATCGCTCTGTAGTCGGCTGCTTGTTAAACAGTGCTCTAGACATTCGAAATGTCAGCAATATGATATAATACTGTGAAGCTAAAACTATGGATAAATTACTTAAATGTATTGTCATCATATAAATTGTTGAGCATTTAAATATGTTGGGCATACACACATAAAACATACAGAAAAATAGGTGTAAATAGCATGTTAAAGAAATTAAAAAACATAATATACGTTATATTGTTGATATTTGTCATTTAATACATCAATATCTTTGATATGCAAAACTTGGAATCAATGACAGCCCTAGACACAAGGATATGTGCATATAAATAAAGTGGCTACTAGACTTTGTGGGCTTAAAAAGAACAGCCATAACTGTAAGACAATTGTGACGCCACATTAAGTGTTATTTACTTGTGAATTATTGAAAATGATACATGTGTTATTACACATCTGTGACTTAATGTCTGATAAAAAATAACCAATTATTTCACAGTCTTTTCTTTTGATATATTAAAGATTGATAATCATATTTTTTATCAAAATAGGCTAAGATTTAATTCAGAGAAGAATACATGTTGATGTCTTCATATAGTTACACTCTAATACATAGCATTATCACTTTTCTTAAACGTTTCCTGGAACTGCAAAACATGTGTCTGATACAGGTATTTCCCATGTTAGTGCCAAATTGGCGTGTAGGTGTGGACGGAAATTACGGGTATTAGACTCTTGTATCTGTTGCTTCTGGAAACATGTTAGAAAAGTGACAATGCAGTGTTGTAGAGTACATCTGTATGAAGGCTACTGCCACCAATTTTTCATATTTATAAGTGATGATATTCTGTCATATAAATAAGCCACTGTACCTTTAAGCATAGAAATATATAATAAACATTTATATATTGAGCGCTGCTATGGGACTTACAACCTCTTCTGTAAATGACGTCATTTCAAAAAACTGCAACAATGTGATGTCACTATTTGCAAGCAGGAAACAATATTTGCTCAATATGGTCACTTTGTTTTCATATTGCCATTATATTGCAAATATTGCTACTGTCAGTACATGGTGACGTCACATGTGACATTTTCTGGAAATGACGTCACTGAAAGAAGAGGATGGAAATCGTACAGCAGCGCTCTATGTAGTATTTCACATCAATTTATTCACATGGTATTCAATGACACAAAACACCTACATAATATTTTCACATTTATATCTAGGTGAAGATAGAAGAATCCGAGTTAGTGATCTGCGTACAGGACAATTATTCAAAGAATTCCGAGGACACACTGATACTATCTATTCACTGAGTTTCAATGAGAATAGTTCCATGCTTGTATCAGGTACTGTATTAATTGCTAATAAAATAAATATAAAAATCGATCATATTGTATAACATTGTTTATTGGCAGTAAATATGATTAAAATAGTTTTCTTTGAAAACTCCAATTATGTAGATATTAAATATCGACTTCGAATCAACAGATCAATTTTATCCTGAAAAATACTAGCCATTTATTCAATACTTCTCATGAAAGAACTCAAAAATACCAAAATATCTTCTAAATGACTTTGTGAAAACATTTAAACCGTTGACCGTAACAAAATATATAACTGAAATATCATTGAGAAACGGCGTTAAACCCGATGAAACAAACAAAAAAATATGGGTGACTGGCGGCCATCTTGGATTTTCGATTTTTAAAGACAAAAATTTGATCACTCAAGATTTGGATTTTCTCTATTTTTTTTATTTAAGACAGTGGTAATGCGGGAGTATTAATCACCTTCAATAATAGCTCCAGTTTAGTCTGGTCTTCCACTGCCTTTATCAGATTTATGTAAAATTTGTCAAATAAGAAATAGAGTTCCTAGTCTTGATGATGTAACATTAATAGTTTCCAACTGTAGTATGGAGGCTTAACTGTGTTATATTTTTTACCCTAGGTGGATTGGACAGTTGTATACGAGTTTGGGATCTCAGAAAAACTGCTGGCAGTTCTTTATCAACGTATGTTACATTTACATAATACAGTGCAACCTCTCCATAGCAATACCTTTTGGAAGATGCAAATTTTGACTGTTGTCAAGAGGTTTTCAGTGAAGTGAGATTGAAGTCATTGTAAATTCTTACTACAGGAAAATTGATATCATTGAAAAGAGGTTGTTGCTCAACAGAGAGGTTTCCCAAACACCCTAATTTTCACGACTTCAGTTCAAAACAATATTTCACAAATTAATTATGCTCGATTTTTTAGATCAGGATTTTCAGGAGTTTTCATGACTTGAACACTCCAAAGTTAAATCAAGTTGTTATATAGTACATGTAGTTAAATAATGCTCCTTCTTAAATATTTCTCACAGGTAAACATGACTTTGTTCTTCTAGGTAGAGAGTAATTGGTATGAAGATATTAACAGCTTGCCACGCTAATATTTTAAGAGCATGGTTATATTGTTGTTGATTGTACAGGATTGTAATCTAAGGATAACATAAAAAATTCTTTCCTTTGTAGGTCAGAAAATCATAATTCAAGTGAACTACTTGGAGCGTTTCCTACCAAATCAATACCTGTCATATACCTCAACTTCACTACCCATAATGTGCTACAAGCTGCTGGAGCGGTCTGACAGGTGATGACATGTAGCATGTTCAACACAGTGATAACAGGATGTATTCCAGAGTGCTGAAATTGACATATTTGATGCTCGGTGCCAACTGCAAATGTTGGGATGCTGTATTGATGTCATCATACATCAGTACAATGCATCCTCTCCATAGCAACACCCTTTAGGAGACACAAATATTGGCTGTTGTTGAGAGGTTGTTGCTTTACAGAGGTATAAAATGGATAGTAAATTATTTCAGCAGGAACAATTGATCCCGTTGTTGAAGAGCAGTGCTCTAGAAATCCAACAAGTCTTATTGGCCGATTGGGGCTACCAACAGTTGAGTTGGACAAGTGTGTTATGCACGCCTACTTAACTTTTAATCCATACCCCATAATGCTTGGAGATATGTACTGTTGATTCTTCACAAAACAAATGATAATGTGCTATATGTATCAGACAGATTACATGTACTTTTTGTACATGTATATCAATTCAAATTCGGTTTACAGATTTTAATCAAGCTTTGTATGAAGTGGCTGATGTGAATAGTAACATGAAGAAAAAAAATTCAACAAATAAAGAACACTGTCTGACAGATGCACTCGCACATCATTGACAATGAAATTGAATAACTGTGTAAGTGGTAAAGTTTGTGAAGTGTAAATGTTCGTGAATTTTGCAAATTCCAGAGTTACGAAATTTCTGCGTTCAGTTAAGGTGTTTGCAGGTAATGTTTCGTAACATTGGCAATTTGGTTCCCATGTGCAGCATGCCAGTAAATGTGATATGGTGAGTCAGGGTTACAAAACAAAACAGTTTCGTAATGTTCGCATTTGTTATCAGTAACTGAACACGGGGCAAGTCTTGTTGCCTGTGAAGATTTTTTATGTGTGTAATTAAACATGGAATTTTGTTGAGAACAAGATAAGTAACCGACAAAGAAAACTGTTAGTAATTTGCAAAACTGTGAAGTTTCATAGATGTGACAATGAGTGCTAAACAGGAACCCTATGATTTATATAAGTGTGTGTATCAGAGATATTTGTTTGTTTTGGTGGAAGATCGAAAAGTTATTTCATTAAGGTGATACCCTTGACATATGTTATGACAAGTTTATCAAAACACACTGACAGGGATTTACTGTATTTACTGTATAGTAAACTTGTACATGTAGAATGACTTTCAATGATGTTTTACATTATGGTAAATGTACACACAATTTTGTACAGTATTTTTTAAAATCAAAAGTATTTTTGGAATGGAGAAAAAGTATACTAGATCATGCTATCCATTTTTTTTTCAAAATGATATCAATAAATTATAAAATCAAGATATTTCTTGCCCATCCCTTGACTCTGGTGGTGGTTTTTTTGGAATAAAATCTTTACATGAGGTAGATTTGTTCATTACCTTTGTATCCATGTGTTTCTTTTGCAAAACTAGGCATTGTGCAATTAGCCTGATTTACCGGACTAAATGCACAATTTGACAGTACCAAAAGTTCAAAAAACTTAATTATTTTTTCAATAATTTTTCAAAATTATAGCAGTATTAGTTGAAAGACTGTATAACGAAAAAACACTGTACATTTCACCTTGCTATAATATGTAGTTTCAAAAATATTGCTAAAAAGCAAATAAGGCTATTTTCTAGGGCAGTTATCGCCTTAAGTGAACATCAGACACTTGTGAAAATTTAAGTCAGGTGTTCATGAGATAATTTCATTTTAGATTATTCACCAAAACAAACAAATTATCTTTTTATTTCATTCTTTTCGCAGGTTTTCAATCTTTCAATCAATAAATGTTTTACTGTTATCAAGATTTGTGTTTAGTTTGTTCCTATACATAAACCTACATTGTGTTCAGTTTGATGAAAGAATTAAATGCTAATATGAACCCACTGATCTTTTTGAGTTTCCACCGAGTACACACATACGGTAGATCTTTGATGTGGGAGTCATTGGAATCCTGTTTGAGTCAGTTTCCTACAAATACCTGTGGCGTTTTTTTAAAGGTAGGAAAAATGGAATTCTACCTAGCGCTACGTAGGGAAAGTAGTGGTGCAGTTTCTTAAACATAGAAAAATAAGTAGCGTGATCTGACAGTGTTAGCTTTGCTAAACAAAATGGCGTCCATTCAGAACAGTATCGTCTGGTCTGGCGCACGCCATATGGTAGCTAGTGAAATGTTCAAGTTTTATTTTAGACAGCTACATTTTCAACATTGGCCAACTTCTCGCTTACTTCCATTACCTCTAAATAAGGCACATCATTACTGTTGTGTCCTTATGTCATACAAGGAATGTTATACATGATCATGACTGATAAGCAGCCTACTCTTATCAACTACACTACAGATGTCTGTGTTTGTTACGATTACACCACAAGTGAAATTATTTATGAATCGCTCACTCCATTCCAATGCTTTGGAAGACATGAAATACAAAACATATTAATAAAAAAAACAACGAATACATGCATTTAATTTTAAAGTGTTGTAAACCTGTTCTGTCAGGGGGTTTTTATTTATAATTTTTCAAAGAAGTCGCCAAATTATGCACATTGTATTTTTATTAATTGTTGACATCTTACCTGAAAGTATGTTATTATATAACCTGCTGGTGACAGTCTGTCATGCCCTGACCAAAACATGGTTTCCTTTTATTTATATGAAAATTACTCAACAGTTATAATAAATGTTACTATATGTGCAATTACTAAAGAAGGAATTCATTAGACTGGAAATTATCTAATAATTACTAAGAATGAATCTATTAGACAGGATATTACCTAATAATTGCTAAAGAAGGAATACATTAGACTGGAAATTATCTAATAATTACTAAGAATGAATCTATTAGACAGGATATTACCTAATAATTGCTAAAGAAGGAATACATTAGACTGGAAATTACCTTATAATTACTAAAGAAGGAATTCATGAGACTGGAAATTACTAAATAATTGCTAAAGAAGGAATACATTAGACTGGAAATTACCTAATAATTGCTAAAGAAGGAATCAATTAGATGGGATATTACCTAATAATTACTAAAGATGGAATACATTAGACTTGAAATTACTTAATAATTGCTAAAGAAGGAATCCATTAGACTGGAAATTACCTAATAATTACTAAAGACCAGATTTACTAAACTGAAAATTACTAGAAAAGTGACTTACTAGACTGGAAATTACAGAATAATTACTACAAAAGTGATAAACTAGATTGCATGAATGTTTACTAGACATGTCTAACATGACTGATATAAATCTGGAGACATTGTAGCATTAGATACTCAATATAGGCATAATCTAAAGGCAACTGTATAAGCAGAAGTTCAAATTAAAAACAATTCATTTCGTCAAAACACAGAAACATGTGAATCTACAACTTTAGAAATATCATGTGGCTTAAAAAATATTTAATTTTTTTTGTTTTGACGGAATTCAATGCAATTCAACATCAAAGGGCAGTGTAGCGGTTTGAGCAGGGCATAGCGGTCGAAAGGTAAAGCGGCCGACACCTGATCCAAGGTTTTGGATTCGAGCCCGCACTGTATGGTTATTATGTGGCACGAATTCTGTTTAGCAACCAGGGAAGATGTCATCGAGAGTGATTAATGTAAATTGTAAGAACTTGTTTCCCAATCGATGTAAAAAAAATAAGTTTAAATAAATTCAAACCGTACATCTTATTATAAGCAACTATTCTAAATGATACCTTCAGTGCTTTGATTATGTACTTGTGATTGTGATATTTAAAGCGTGTGGAAATCGATAACCGTTTTATATAACCATGATATTTTCGCGTAGAACAGTAACTTATTAGTCTTGGATTAATCGATATCACACGACTTAGTTATCGTGGAATATATGTGCCAAGTGTACCAATCTTTGTTGACATTGTTGACAGTATTTACTTTAGTCGCGATTCGGTCTGCCACACCTCGCTTGTCACAGAGACTTATCATAGACGACTGACAAACTGGTATCGGATTTCTCGTGTTTTGCAATTTTGATATTGAATTTCTGGACGTTTTGCAGCTCTGAACAAATAAAAGAGTCACGATGTAAAGATATAGGGCACTTGTTGAACGTAAGAAGATCTTCTTAATCAGTTTACCTGTGCTCTATTTTCGAGCAGCGCTGTATACAATCAATGAATACATGTGCTAGCTTATGACCTCTATTTACGATTATGTATTCAACAATATGTCACGGTGATTACAAGCGACGATAGTTTTGGTGTACTAAGGCAACTTTTATACTAGCTAGGTCAAATTTGTTGATAAAGTACATAGGAATATACTGTTCTGTATACTGTGTATACATAGTGTGTGCAACGATTGTACAAGCGTCATGGTGTGAGTGTCAAGTGAATTATTCTACGCGTGTGTTTTTACTCGACTTGGAAAAGAACCGGTGCGTATGTACTTATATCTTTATTTTCCTTCCGTTTCCTTGAGATTTACATGCATAATATACTATGGCAAATATATAGTTTGTAAACGTGAATATATTTATTAGTGAAGAAATAATTGCCAGGTGTATAAGCCTAGCTCAGTAGTGGATCTAGGTTATATTTAAATATGTCAATATTGAAGGACTTTGGCATATAGCATTATCCAGCAAAATTTTATACCAAAAACTTAGGTAAGGTAGGTAATTTGTATGCCCCCACTCTGAAAAGGGGGAGCGTATAGATTTGCCCTTGTCTGTCTGTCCGTCCTTCCGTCCATCACCACATTTTGTGTCACTCATATCTCCAAAACAATATGAGCCAGAGTCATTAAATTTTACAGGAATGTTCACCAGCATGTGAAGTTGTGCACCTGGGGTTTCATGTTTGGCTGTGCCCAGTAAGTGCAGAGTTATGTCCCTTGACTTAGTTAAAATATATCATACAGAGTATGCAATCTTGTGTTACTCATATCACCAAAACTATATGAGCCAGTGTCATAAGACTTTACTTGAATGTTCACCAACCTGTATAGTTGTGGACCTGGGGTTTCATGTATGGTTACGCACAGTAAGTGCAAAGTTATGGCCCTTGACTTATCACAATAATCAGTACAGTTGTTCACTTGGTAATTTTGATATCCATTCACAAACTATGAGCAGAATAATAGCATTTGCTTTTGTGGCAAAGGCAGCAAGTGGGGGCATCTGTGTCCTATGGACGCATTCTAGTGGGGGCATCTGTGTCCTATGGACGCATTCTAGTTTATTCTATTTCCTGTTATAGCCATTCACGTTTCAACTACAGTAAAATCTCAACTAACGACAACATCAATAATAAGACCACCTCAAAATTGAGATCTCAATTTTCAAGTCCATTTTGGCTGTTTTGCTTTTTATTCAACATCAATATTAAGACCACCTCAATAATAAGACCAGTTTTCAAGAATCCCAAGGGTGGTCTTATTGTTGAGGTTTTGCTGTATTTAATACACAGACCTAAATACTCACACCACTCGTACTCCTCAATTGTTTTGATCGGTGGCCATTTTCAGGAGTAAATAAGGGTTATGCCTTGCACACAATATTTTAAGGATAGCCAAATAAAAAAAGTACTGGGCCTTCTGGGGTTGCCTTAATTTACAACTCTGAAACTATTAATTAATATATAAAAAACAAAAATCATATATTAATTATTACCAATTCTCTGTGATGATACAAGTTTTTTTCTGGCTAAATTTTATAGCTGTTATTTTGCTATATTCCCATTGCCAAAAAGTCTATATTCTTCCCAATTTGAATGTAAAAAATTCCCAATAAATCTGAAGAAAATGTTTTGGTTCAATTTAGCCCAAAACTGACAAAGTTACAGGCTTTTATCTCGCAGGCAGTTTATATAAACAGCAATTGTTGATTAAAAGTAATCACTGCATCCTTTCCTTTTGCTGTAATTTCTAGACTTTTTCCTCAATGTCCAAGTTTAACATGCAAAAATTCCCAATTTGAAGCGTATGGGTGATCTTCCCAAAGTAGCCAAAATAATGTTTCATCGGGTTTAACGCCATTTCTCAACGATGTTTCAGTTATATATGGCGGCCGGTTCACCTAACCAGTTTTTCCTGGACTGAAATCTAACCAGTACTAACTTACCCTTCCACAAGGAGCCTGCAACTTCTCCACATGTGGAGGAAAATCGACATTTTTGTCAAATTTTCATGGAAGGGTATGACCTGCTGCGACCGGGAATCGAACCCGGATCGCCGGATTTCAAGTCCAGCGGACTAACCACTGGACATCGGCCGTGGCTATGTAGCCAAAATAAACCCTGTGATATTAATTTTGTACACTAAAAGAACATCACATTTATATGAAAGTAAGGCATTCCACCCACTATGAATGGTCAATGCAAATGGTGTATTGTATAACGTGTGAACAATGTCAAACATTTAGCAATTAGCAAATGAAGTAAGGTTTACTATTTTAATAAATGAATTACCCTATGAAAGGTGCAGTGTAATGTATATGTGACTTAAATAATGTTACTAGGTCACATGAAGGTGGGTGTGCCCGCAAACATTTTTTGGACCTGCATGCATGGCTGAAAGTTAAACATGCACAATGTTAATGCCTCGATAAGATGAGACCTAGCTGTAGGTGGTCCTGGGACTGTAAGACTAGGGGAACCGTATGGGCCTATAGCCTGTCGAAAATCATGTGACCTAGTCATAACTTGGAACAATTATGTCTATGGTACTTATTCATTACCTTATAATGGTAAATACTTGTGTGTCTATTGAGAGAATGCATTTAATTATCACTATAGGATCATAGGGGGTCCCCCCTCCCCCAAATACAAATATTCCCCTACCTTACATGTATGTCGGAGTATAAATTATAAAAAAGTGCAGAGATCTTTATTCATAAGATTTATGATGATGTTAGAATTAACAAAGAAAAAAACACAGTCATTGCCATTTTATTAAGACTCAAGCAAAACCAAAAATTTATCAAAAAGTACTACACCACCCCTTAAAGCCCAAATCCTGGATCTGCCCCTGATTAAGCATTCAATTTGGGCCACCACATGCTTTTAGTTATGTTAGATATTAATAAATTTTATAGGATGGTGTGAAAGCATTCCAGCACTGCATGGGATAGTTCCATTATAGATAGTTCCAACATATACAATATTTACCTCCCTTGTTCTTAACCATCAGCCTGTATGATAGGCAAAACTGACAAGCACTTAAAGGAGTAATTCTCAAATACATGTATGTGATAATTGAGAAAATATCAAGAG
Source organism: Mactromeris polynyma (assembly GCA_032209605.1). Classification (NCBI taxonomy): domain Eukaryota; kingdom Metazoa; phylum Mollusca; class Bivalvia; order Venerida; family Mactridae; genus Mactromeris; species Mactromeris polynyma. The sequence goes on from JASFXZ010000009.1 coordinate 22,439,787, forward strand.
AATTTACATGTGACAACCACTTTTTCTTCAACTTTCTGAGCCATCTTCCAACACGAGTAATTAATGAATAAGTTATTTTTATATATGTCTGATTATGAATTTATCATCATTTACATTATATTCCCTATAAACTTTAAGGAAATTTGCCAATCAATATGGCTGACTAATCAGAACAAGGGAGGTAAATATCGTAAATGGAGAAATTGTCTATTGGTTGATAATGTGCATATTATGACATGATGATCAAACTGATAATGATGCATTTCTATACCTTAATTCACCTGTTATTTTATTATCGTCAATTTATGACATGTTTTATCTCATAAATGAAGATATTATATGTGTTATAACCTATATTTTATTATATGATAAGTGCTTCACTCATATTTTTATAATAGTTGAGACAAATGTAAGTACAGTAAAACTTCGAAACGTCAAACTACCGTCGGATCTAGCAATTAGTTTGAGCCATCTATTGTTCGAGGAATCTATGGTATACATGACTGTGTATGTATGAACTGACTGTTTCCGGTGGGTACGAGTGTACTATGCATTATGAAAATGATTAAGCTAATAAATTACGAGTCGAGTTTATACCAATTTTGACACATCGACAGACTTTACTCAATGAAGTTTGCACTTCTGTTTAAGAAATAGATAATTAACAATTAAAAATTCCCATTTGGTGTTCATTTAATATTTAATAGATCTGTTAAGTTTAGTTTAGTACTGTATTGTTTGACCTATCTATGGTAGCGGATCCGTAGTCCAGTGTCAAACGCACTGGAATACTGGACTAGTAATCCAGGGATCGCAGGTTCGAGTCCGCACTCCATTACTGACAGTACTAACAGTCTTTCGGGCGAGACTTTGAAAAACCGAGGTCCCGTGTCGATACTTTACATTGGGCGCGTAAAAGCTTCTGGAACTGGAGTATCCTCCAAAACTCTAAAATGACTAACATTCTACCGGAGGCGTCGCCCATATGGGAAATAGGTGGCGACGATAAATAAACACAACTATCTTTGGTCAAAAATGAATGAAACAGTAGCTAGGGATCGTGTTCGAGTGTTTGACCTATCTCTGTTCGGGTGATCTACTGTTAGAGAACATGAAATAAGAAAGGTTTTCGCCAGGACTTAAGAACCTGTATGAGGTATCTATTGTGTTTGAGCCAATTCTAATTGAGGTTTCGAAGTTCTACTGTAATAACATTATTAAACATATAATCAAATTAATTTCTGTAGTGATCATGTATCTTGTTCTTATCATGTCATGATATAATGCTGAGATAAAATTCTCTTGATTTGTTTTATAATTGTTTTATAATTTATTCACTATCAGAATTACTGACTGTAGTTAAATAAGTTTATCACTCACATTCCTTCAAATTTAAGGTAAACAAGGCTCTGTCTATTCTACTTATTGAGCTGTTGTTGTGTCATGAATTCAAAATATAAGACCTGCAAACGCTTTACCCCCATTACCCCTCAGTTTTTATTTAATTATAAGCCTGTAATATTTTTTAGTCCAATGATGAAATGTACGCACGGGCGTATTATGCATAACAGCAGCTACTGCCTGCTCTTTTGTTTCATAACTACCTGGCTTGGATACTGTTATTAACTTTAAAAAAAATTATGTCTATAATATTTTGCTACTGTATAAAATTACTCAAGGAAAATATATCTGTCTTGCCAATTCAAGAAACAAAACCTAGCTAGGCTTGCATTAAGCATAATTAACCAAATGAACCATAATGTACGTCTGATACAAATCAAATTTTGCAAAGAGAGAATAGTCTGTTTCATATCAATTTAGACAAAATGATTTTTTCTGTAAAAAATATTCAAATTTAGGGGCATTCAAATCAGTTTGCCTAAAAGAACTTTTGACCTTTGCCAAAGTTTGGTTAGTCAGTACAAGCTCAGGATATAACCATACAAAGACCATATAATTAAAGAATTAATGATAGGAAATATTAGGCCTAAATAAAAGATATATTATGCTCATTTTTTGTTCATTTGTTTACTGAAACAAACATGAAAAATATACTTTATCTAGTTAAGACTTCTATAAATATGCATTATCACAGAGTACATTTATAATGTATTTCTCTGTATTTGTCATGGCAATGGTTCTTATAAATGATGTTTTAGACTATGTAACAACAATACTGGATGAAGCCCATTAAACAATTTAGGTTCAGATGAGCCAGATACATATTTTTACAAAACCAGGCATAACCATAATCAGGCATGTTCTGAAAGAAAACTGTAAAAATGTTTTACCTATCTACCAACCTATCTCTTACTGACCTGGTTCGAGGGATGGATACCGCGCTATCTTTTGACATACTTGACTATGAAGTGTAACTCTGCTCATTTTGGCGATTTGCATACGTTTCTGCTCACAAAACGCCTGATATCGACGCTTCACTTTTTTGTCTCTCCATAAATCAGAACATAAATTTTCCTTTACATATTACAGCAGACAGAATTAACCATGGAAGTTAATTACGCGGACACGAAAAGTGATTTGATGAATGCATCAGATGAGGAGAAAGCTGGTCTGGTATCGAGACGGCCACTTCTACCACCATGTAGAATATGTGGGGGAAATGCATCGGGATTCCATTATGGTGTGAATACCTGTGAAGCTTGCAAGGTAGGTTTGGTATTTCCATGTACAGGGGTGCAGGCTCGCGATCATGAACAACAATTTGTGCCCTTATTGTCGCTTCATATAATTTATGGAGTAAAGGCCTGGCTATGTAAATAATATATTTTTAACGAGATATTATTTCACTGTATTATATCAGTTTTTAGACATATTTTGTGAAGATTTATGAAAACTAGGGTCAGATTACTTTAGCCCTTTACCCAGTTTATGATAAGAAGCGATAATAAGGTCAGAAGTCTGATGTTCCATGATCCAGAGTGCCTATTGCGTATACATAGTTCCCACATCTACAATATTTACCTCCCTTGTTCCTAACTGTTGGCCATTTTGATAGGCAAAACTGATAAGCCCTTATAGGAGTAATTTCCAAATATACACAAATGTTTAGTGGGGTGGGATGTTGCACACCTTGTCTTTATACTGGACAAGTGTCTCCAGAGTTATGGCCCTTGATTTTGTTATGACAAGTTTGTGACACATTGCTCCTTAAGTAGTTGACTGTTACCAATCTTTACACACATGTTTATTGGAATCAAAAGTTGTGCTCCTGGAATTTAGTTTTATATCAATAACAGTAGAGTTATGGTCCTTGATTTAGTCAAATATGGGTGTTCCGTATGCAGCAGGTACTGCTCTTTAATTAATTGACCTACGGTCACCCAATTTTGCAGAAATGTTAAATAGGAAGTGAAAATTTGTGAGTTGCAGAATTATTTCCCTTGGCTTTACTAAAATCACTTTCATGTTTGCTAATCAAGCTTGACAGGGTTTTGTTTGTATCATCACAGTAAGAGCAAAGTTAGGGAAATCTGCTCTTGTTTGTGACAGAGGTGGAAAGTGTGGAGGGACACTATTCTAGTTTTTTTGGTTAAGGTTTAGATATTATGAGTGTTACGAGTCTTGACAGACATAATGTGCTTTTAGAATTTATTATGATTGCTGCAAAAAATGTCTAATACTTCTTGTGCTATTTACAGGGATTTTTTCGTCGGTCATTTTCAAGAGCTGCGGTGTATAAATGTGCAGGAAGCAATGATTGTGTTCTTCTACCGAAACGGAGAAATAATTGTCCGTCATGTCGATTGAAGAAATGCCAAGCTGTAGGGATGTCGAAAGAAGGTTTTGTAGCATAGAGTTTTTATTCACTTAAGGATATATAAATCCTACCCTGAAACTTTATACTGTTCCTGTGGCCATAATGTATTAATATGTGTCGAATTTGCGAGCACACAAAAGTTGGATGTCGATCATAATATATTTTTGGTTATAAAAGCAGGTAAAGTTTTGTCGTGGGAAACCTGGCCGATTTTTAATATCAAAGTCCGAAGCCACATATTTGTTTTGTTTTTTCAACCTTGACACAGCAAAAAAATTATTTTGAAAACTTAATTTAATTTAAACCCCTCGTCATCGTGTAGCGAATAAAGATACATATATGAAAGTATGTATGTAATACAGTAACTACAGTTCATATTAAAAGCTGGAAATTCTTGAAAAATATTCTGCCTATTGTTATTAATGCAGTTTAAAATGCTATAATGTAGAAAAATGTACAAAACAGTTGGGAAGTATATTTAAGCTGCTTTGCTATTTTGTATGAAATAATCTTTATAAAAAGCTGTAATGCCAGATATTGCTAAAACTCCTTCATATCACGGAAAATGTTGAGATATGTTCAGTAGGATAAATTAAGTTTCGGTAACTCCATGTTGTGAAAATGAGGATTAAGTTTTGCGTAAGCTAAACAACCATAACGGTGATGAACGAATTGTATTGTTTGAAAGGAAAAGAATCAAATTATGCTTTCATACAAAAAATTATTTTTTGTATCCAGTTTTCTGTTTTGGCTATTAGCACTTGATACAATGGTATATGTTTCAATATATTATAGGTTTTCACCAAAACACTGCTGGCTTTTGTGAGCTCAAAAGTTTGTTTAATTACATTGCTGTTGTCCATTTGCAAAATACTACCATTTGTTTCATAGATCTGATGGATACAAGTGTATTAATGACAACAATCATCTCAAGAATTTTTTCAATCCGAATAATTTTGTCAATGTTCGACACCCTCTGACCTCAATGACAACTTTGCATGTCTTGGCTTTTATGATCCACTGACAATTTTATACCTTCACATGTGATATTTATACAACAATATTTGTTACCAAATTTTCTTTATTTCAGCCATCAAGACAGGTCGTTATTCATACGAAAAGAAAACTCAGTATATTGAAGAAGTTAAATCTACAAATTGCAAAGGTGATTTTACTGGACAGGACGTTCCAAGATATTCCCCCGACTCGTCGGGGATCAGTTACGATGGATCTCCCTCCAAACGAAGATGCTCAAGAGATGACCAAAACATCGCAAGTCCAGGAGAGTGCAGCTATAAATTCAATGGAATTAATTCCTACACAGATGACAATAAACAAGAATTGTGTATGATATCTAGTGATCCTAAAGATACAAATAGATTCAACTCTGAACATTATTTTTCTGAAACAAATCTTTCTGCGACAAACGATGGAAGTAAAATCAAATGTAAACATGAAGAAAACAAATTCATGAATGAGAAAGAAAACCAGAAAATTGTTGACCTACTTTTGGCGTCGCAGGATCGACTTATCGAAGACTTAGATTCATTCCTTGATGAGATAAAAATGAAAAAACGGCAAAAAGAATTCCACGTAAGTATGGCTTAGGCTTATATTATACATGTCAACTTTTACAATTTTTCATAATTCTTATGATTTATCCATTTTTAAGAAGGATAAAGCTCAAATTAGGTTACAAATCAATGATTAGTTCTGTATATATATCTGTTCGGTTTGAAGGGGTGATTTATAATGGAAATACCCATTTTGGGCCAAAACTCTTGTCCAGTTTCCTGAATTAGGGGTTTCCAGATTAAAGGGGTGATTTATAAAGTAAAATATGGGACTGGACTATTTGTCCAGTTTAAAGGGGTTTACGGATTAAAGGGGTTATGGTTTAAAGGGGTTTCGAGGTATGTAGCTTATAAGTCATAAATTCCCCTGTTATCATTTATGATGCTTCTGCCCATTGCATTATTTCCTGCCGTGAAAACTTGTACTATTTTGAATCTGAAAAGGTTGACGCGTATGGCTTATATTGTGTAACTTATACACAGGACTTTTTGTTGAGAATTGTAGAAAAGGGCTACTAGTCAAATTGGGATATTTTTCACTATCAACTGTCAGTTTCCAAAATAATGTATCGGCAAATTTCCTGGTGGGGGGATGATAAATATTGGTAGTTTACATCTGTAACCATTTGCAGTTTGGTGGATTTTCTAGCATCTTCCTGGACTACCCCGGCATCAAGGATTTAGCAGCCATAAGATGCAACAATGTGACTGTACAGGGTATGCGTACCCATGGTGATAAATGTTCTGTACACTTCATGTGTCAGCAAGAACTTTATACAAACATAAGTCCAAGTTACTCAAAGATTGCGAATTACTATGATGCGTGCTAAATCACATATAGCACAATAGCAGGTGTCACCAATTTTTGAATTTGCAGGAAAATCATCAAAGTAAGCTCATAAAGTTGCATGGTAAACATATACAACAGTGTGACATTTGCATGATTTGGCGATCATGACGTCGGGGTGCTCATCGATATTCTGCACTTTGAGAGCAAAGATGTGCAAATATTCCATGATGTATTATAAAGTTAGCATCTCTTTCATTTATGTCATCCTCTGTTCCCAGGCTAATTATAACATATATGATACCCTGGGAAAATTGGAAAGTGAAACTTTGTAATGCATGAATATTCATTAGCATTTCTCGACCAATGAAATGGACGCTAACAAAACAGAAGGAATCTCCTTTGTGAACAGCTATCGCTCAGAACCGCGATTTCATCCGTAACTCCTTGGCAATTAACTCATGGTTTTATAGCCTAACTGACTAGCTGAGTTAGTAGAGCACTAGACTGTCACCCGGCAGATGCAGGTTCTTTTCCCGGGTTGGCCAGGTTATGTTCTTCCATCACAGTGATGTCGTCCACATGATAACTGATATACAAACTGGTTGCCGTGTATGACTGGAAAATGGTTGAAAAATCAGCGTTAACCCAGATGAAAAGTTGAAATCATGATTACATTGTCTTTGTGTTAACAGCAGTATTTATTTTTCAGCATCGTGTCAAAACGTCAATGAGTGAACCTTTAGCCTGTTCTTTAACTCCTACACCAGATACTGTAGGTACAGATTCAACAAGGTATGTACAGTGATACCTCAGTGAATTAATGTTCTAAGTGTGTATAAGAAAACAAATACAGTAGTGGGGCAATATTACAGAAACATCTTTAAGTAAAATTTCATCCTTATCCTTCAATTTACATTTTCCTTAACTGGTTGATTTAACATACAGGCCATTATATGGTCAAATCAAGAGTGATAGGTGAGTAGTATGAATATGTTGTTGTCATTACCATTAAAAAGCCTAACAGTTTAATGTGGCTTTGGAATTACATCCATTTGAAGTTTTGAACTTAAATGACAATATTTAAGATTCACTTAAGATGCTTCTGTAATACGGGCCCTGGTAACCTTCAACGATACTTTGACTATATTATTTGCTGAAATGTTAATTGTTGTTAACACAATCACACCTCGTGCTCATGCAGGTGGGCTTTTCTGATCGGTCTTCGTTCGTCTGATGTTCATCCGTCAACAATTGTTTAAAAAACATCTCCGCTTGAAACCACAAGGCAGAATTTCTTGAAACTTTGCTGGAAGCTTTATATGGCAACACTCTACAAAAAATACAACAAGGTGTTGTGATTGATCAACAACAACAACAACAAATGGCTGACTTCCTGTTTTTGTTTTTCTTCTAAAAACATCTTGTCCGAAACTGCTTTGTGGAATTTCACAAAAGTTTGTGAAAGGTTACCAGGGAGACACTCTGCAAAAGTACAATGAGGGGTATGGATTGGTAAAAAAACACCCTTTTCCTATACATTATATAGTGGAAACTTCAAGAATATGATATAACTTCATACAAATATGCCTTTGTGACCCTTTAAAAAATTCTAAAGTCCTGCTTCATGGAAAAATTGACATCACAAACTAAATTTGGCTGCTAAGTATTTATTTAGGAGCAATATTTACTCTCAGGCAATATCTATTTGAATAGGTAGCAGGCTTAACTGTGTATGTTATCGATAAGGCAAATATTAATATTGATGCCTGAATTCTAGCTGGCTTTAAGTGTGATAATATCAGATGAATTTAATTCAGTGATTTTTGATGCAAAAAAATTCAAGTGATGTTGTCATTTGTATAGGTTTTTGTTATTTTAATTAAATTCTCTTTCAATGTGTCTTATTGGATGAACACAGGTCTTGAATAAATACATGTATAATCAGTGATAGGGAAACCATGGCTGTGGACGCTTTGAGAGGGGGAAAATAGCATTGTGAAGGGAAAGTAGGGGAATAGGAATATTTCTGTTGTCAAACCCACTTCTGAAAATATCTAGTATCAGGATTTTCCCTTGGATTTTTCAAATGGGGATCTGGGAACTCCAACATTTGCAAATAGTGAGTCCCTGGTAAGTTTTAGGGGTCCCTTGTGTTATTACTTTTGGCTGTGACATTTTCTCCATTTTGATCATGTATTACCAAGATGCTTGAAAGGTACAAGCACTGTGGCGATATTGGATGAAAGTATTTACCACAAAGGCGTTTAAATAATAAAAAGTGTCAATTTACCAAAATGAGCTAATCGGACACTTTCTGGTCCTGTAGATGCATCGGCCTGTAAACTGTGTCAGAGACGCTGAAAACCTGCATCCAGGAACTCCCTGTATAATACAGTAGGATGGGAATTGAACAAAACATAGGGGAAATATTTCCTTTTCTGAGAGGGGATTGAGGGCCAAATATCAGCCCCTTATATGTCTGAAAGCACTGGTCATTAAGTGTAATGGTGTATGGCGTTTCACTGTCTTCATTGTCTTAATTTTTCTAAGTTATAGTCTTCTCTTTTCCTCATTATAATTGTTCTGTATAAATCAAATAATGGATGCATTGTTGTCATAGATACAATGTTTAAATGAATATTCTGTGTAACATTGTTACATGTTATTGGCTGTTTTATTTGACAACTGAGTTATATCATTCTGTTTGTTGATATTAGGTTATGGTATTGTAATCAAAAGTATAACTATTGATAATTTCATTGATCCTGATAGAAAACTAGGGTAATTATATTTGACTGAAACAGAGAAGGTTTTCCAGTCTGAAGACTGGTAAATGATTAACGGCAATATTTCAGAGTAACATTAAACAAAATGAAACTAATATAGACCTATAGAATTGCAGCAAATTAAAATATACATACATAAAACAAGAAATATCTTGAAAAAAGATGGTCGGCGCAATTTGAAGGTTAAGTTTTGTTGTGTTCAACATAAAAAATGCTGAAATGTTACGATTGCTGGTCACTCCAGATCAAAAATGGATTTCGGTAAATTCAGTAAATTTTTAATATCATGTTCTACTGATAATGCATAACTATATAAACACAATACAGTGCAAGCTTTCGGAGATTCAGATGTAGGCTTAGTTGTAGAGATGTTGTTGCTGATGCGAGGCTAAATTGTAAATAGTAAATTCTATTACTGTAAATACTGATAATGTTTTTGAGCAGAGGTTATTGTTCAAGAGAGGGACGCTTTGGGGAGACAATTGAAAAACTGCATAACTGGACTCTCATTTTACCCCCAGATATGAAGTACATGGGGGCTATATTGGAGTCATGTCCGTCCATTGGTTGGTCCGTCTGTAAACAAAATTTGTCAGTGCCATGCTCGGATAAATTGTCCGCACTAATTCTCTGCTACCCTTGGTCAGATTTCTGCGAAACTTCACAGACTTATTAGTACCAAGCCAACTTGTGCATAAAATGGGGTCATCACACTTGGAGGATTTATGGCCCTTCACTATTTTTCATGCATTTTTTACCACAACTGGGATGATAACCACTATTTCTTTTGTCTTACTACTACATGTACTTACCACTTGAAGTTCTTAAGCTTTTCCTGTGATAAAGCTAATTTCAAAATAGTAATACATCATCATGTATAACTGTTTTGTCAGAAATTTCCAGCTGTATACAGTCAACCCTCATTGTAACGACCATGTTTGTTCCTTGGTTTCAGAATGGACCAAATGATGAAGGTAGCAGAACTAATGGATTCGGAGTTTCGTAACACCATCTCATTCATAAAAGCAATTCCAGGATGGAAGACATTTGATATGGAAGATCAAGTTAATCTCATAAAAGGTAACTCATATGTATTTGACACTTAATTATGATGTATGATATTTTATGGTTGAGTTCTAAGTATTTATAATGCTGGATGTTGGTTCTGAACCTTGAGTTTATAAAATTCATTTTCCAAAACTGCTTTATGATCTCTGCAAGTTTTTTAATGTTTGCTTTTAAATCTGTTGACTAGGCATTTCCAGTTCATTGCATTATTCTTATCATTTTTGCTTTGTTTTCTGTGTCCCCTTCGTGTGTTTCCTGGTCCCTTTGACTTTGTTTTCCCTCCCTCTCTTTAAGCTAAATTTCTCAACCCTGTTGAAATCGTGTTGTTGTAATATCCCAGAAAAGGGATCAATGTAACGTTTGGTGTAAAAATCCACTCCAGCTCAATATTTCGGGCAAAGTTGGCCTTTTTCAAGAGCAAAGTGCACAATATTACACAATATCAATATATTGATTTTTACACCCTGTTGAAATGCATTTTGTACTTCCATGTCTAATGTTTTAGGTTTATGTTGATGTTTTGTCCCTGTTTCATGTCATACTGTCCGATGTTTGTCTGTCTGTCTGTCTGTCTGTCTGTCTGTCTGTCTGTCTGTCTGTGAGTGGGCTATTATGTAAAGCTTATGCAAAGAGTTCTTAAGTGACAGCAAAGCCTCTTCCAGAGGACAGTCAGACGATAAATATCTTACTCCTTGCAAAATAAGTCAAATTCATTTAAATTAAACATATTTCTTTGGAAAGGTTGTCATTCCGTATCAAATATGTAATAATAATAATAATAATAATAATAAATTCTTTATTTATAGAAGGTAACATGTAAAGGTCAAACAATAAATTAGCATGGCCTTATTTAAAATATGGCCTTCTATTTACAAGAAATTAAGTTGAGTTACAACCACACACAAAAAACAAAAAAATCGTACAACATGCACTATAATCAGGATGTCTAACACTATTTAACCTTCAAAACTTTCATTCACTCATTAACAGACGCTCAAATGTAGATTAATTATAAAATATTATAAATTTAATATTAAAAAATAAAATAGGACAGTCAATGTCAACATCCACTTCTGTAGAATATATGAAATACAGTAGAACTTCAATTATAAGACCACCCTTGGGACCCTTGAAAATTGGGCTTAATATTTAGGTGGTCTCAATATTGCGGTTAAATAAAGAGCAATACAGTGAAAATGGACTTGTAATTTGTGTTCTGAATTTTGTGGTGGTCTTATTATTGAGGTGGTCTTTTAGTGAAGTTTTACTGTAATGTTTATGGTTCATTCTGATAATGTTTTACATACATTCATTACATAAAAATGTTATGCTACTGTTATATATACATCTTTATTAACAGACTTGGCACGTACATGCTTTTGGTTAAATAACACACAAAAGAGCACTTTAATACAGTCAGTGCATTCAAACATACAAACAAGCATACATACATACATATACAGTCATGAAACACATCATCTTAGTGAAATACAAGTAAAATGGTGACAAGTATCAAAACTCTACAATCAAATGCATTGATAAATAGCATCTATCTATATTACTCTTCAGCCTAAGAAAATAGAAAAAAATAAAATGAAAAGAAATTAAGGAACTGCTTGAATTTTTAAATAATCATTTCTAATAGAAAAAGCTTCCCTTAAGTAAAAAGCAATTTTAATCAAATATCTTTTATTTATATGACAATGTCTTTGGCTTACTTAAGTAGAATTGTGTGTAATTAGAGACTGTTTGTTTTATTTCACAGATGGAGCAGCGGAATTGTGGACATTAGGTCATTGTAATTGTCTAGACTCGGAACTTGGTGTATTTACTGGAGAATATGATATGTCTTATGCTACAGCAGCTAGCGTGTGGACAGATGATTATGTTGGTAGTGTCTACAAAACTAGTCAGATATTCAGCAAAATGCATTTAACGAAAGAAGAATTGGTTGTTTTGAAGACTGTTGTGTTAACATTTCCAGGTAAATTCATGTTATAGAAAATATATTAGTGCCGCATCACGACAAAACCTGTATCAGTGACGTTGGTTATGATGTTGAGTATTTCCCAATCAATATGTTTTGACGGCACAAATTGAGCGTTTTGCCCAAAGATGTTTTGGAGGCTAAATTGTGATTTAAAGAATTAAACAAACTAGGAAACATTTTTAAGTATTGCATAATTTGTTCAATCCATTTGAAGAGCAGATATAAAATCCTGTAAATGGACCTTTGCAAAACTTTCTAGTTTTGCTCCAAGTACTAGTATATTGCGATAAGGCGATGAGCCCTTATTTCACGTATAGAATCTGAGAAACTCCTTATCCATTATATATTTTTATAATAATGATTATAAAAATATTTTGCTATTTGATATTAGTGATTTGTGCGATGTCATTAGAAAAGTAAACATATATAGTAGCGAAATGGAAAAACGCAAAATATTGTTGTTAATTTACAAAATGCCAGACAGACTCCCAATGGTAATGAACAAAGACAAACTAACTTCTATGGAAAGTACCTGAAAATTTCGACATAATGGGACTAACGCTTGTAATTTGTGTATTTATATAGTTTCGATTAATTTAATATATATGTTATCAGGCATGAGAATGTTCCACAGAAATCCATGGATTTGATGCTCGTAAGGGCCGTTTTTTAGACAATTTAAGTGATCTTAGATGCTTAAAAGCCAGGAGCTTCAGTGCCCCCCTACACCCCTTGCCGAATTTTCAGCAAATTTTGCATTCTCATGCCTGATATTGTACGTAAATGATATGAGGATGCAATTAATTGCTCATGATCTGAATGTGGAGGGTTCGAATCCCGATTGGGCGAGGTTGATTTGCTTATTTCACAATCCTTTAATTAGGCGTGAGTATTGGTTAGTTACCCAGGAAGCAGTCATCGATAGTGATCAATATAGGTTATAATTATTATTATTAACTTGCTCCACAACTAATGAAATTAATTAGTTTATATTGAACAAAATGTATTTTTTTTATTTCAGATCGTTGTGATTTGAAAAATCGTGACGCTGTGGAAAAAGTTCAATGGAGGATGATAGAATGTTTACAATATGTGTGTTGGAAAAATGGAAAAGATTTCAACAAAAGATTTGCGAAGATTATGGACGGCTTAGTGTATGCGAGGGAAATGACAGAAAAATTTAAGGAGATTGTGAAAACTGTTGTAGCGCAATGGTCTGTGTTTCAGAAGTATCCGCTTGTGTATGAATTTTTTAACAGCTTTTAATGAAACAGTTTAGGGCGCTGTTACTATCTGTTACAATCTGTTATTATTTTTTAATATTTCAATGAGACCTTAAAACACATGTTTGTTTCAGGTTATAAATAGGGTAGGTAGGTCAGAATTTTTATTTTTTGAGATTTTTATTTTTTTAATTATTATATTGTCTTATCAAGATGAATATAATGCTCTATAGCTGGAAAACTTGTAAAGTGTCTAATAACTGGACAGAAAAATGACACTAAAAAAAAATCACAAAAAGAATTTTTACCAAAAAATAAAATGTTAACACGTGAAAAAATGCTCTAGGGTCGGGGCAAAAAATAGGGTAGGTCGGGAAGCCTGAGTGAAACCGAAACTAATATATACTTGCATAAATACAGAACCAGATGGACTATAATGTTTTGAATTCAACCCTTTATTTGAAAATTAAAATGTAAGTAAAATAAAAGTATGTTTAACTACAACTGACCAGAACATTTTTTGAATGCATTACATAAAGATTGTGTGTGTTCATCACTCTTGTTCCATGGATCAAGTAATTTTTAATAAAAAGAAAATGGGCATTTACAGTACCGCTGTAGTAAACGTCAAACCAGAGAAATAAGATTGGTAATTGTTCCGATTCATAAACCAAGTTATTTCCCCTTAAATGTTGAATGTAATATTGTTACTTCAAATGACAGTTTCGGTTTTCAGTATGAATCTGTTGTGTACAGATGCTTACATTAATCAGATTCCAAGCCGGGTATAAGCGTGTTCACAGATGCATATCCAGGGCTCTAGAAATCATCTGTATTATACAGTTGTCCCGAACTATTGTACATGTTCAATTTGAATTGTCTGACATGGGATGCTAGTTGTACAAGCATAGAATAGGGTATGGATTAACAGTTAAGTAGGCGTGCATAACAGACTTGTCCCGGACTAAGTACAACTCACCTGTTGGTAGACCAAATCGGCCGTTAGACTTGTCCGGGACGTCGGGCTAGTGGATTTCTAGAGCCCTGGAAGTATTTAAATCTGCAGTAAAAATCAAAGGATAACATATTGTTATAAAAGGACGAAAGGAATTCTGAGATCGACATTTTGTGCACATAGTAAACAACATAACAGAATTTATTGTTCAATAATTAAGTTATCTTCTTTCAGCAGACCTTAGTGTATTTGTTTTAAATGGATTTCAAACCCACTATTACCTATTTAGGTAATTGTGAAAGGTATGAGACAGTTTCGTAATGTGAGGTCAAGGTTCCAAGATCAAACCTCTGATTAGTACACTGTTTTTTTTACCAGTGTTTTATGTTATTTTGTTGTTAGTACATGTACACTGTTTTTTAATTTTGTGGCAAGTATTTGCTATATCAAACAAATGCTGGTTATGGTCATGTCCTCCACATGTGGAGAAATTGTCAGTTGCTTGTAAAAGAGAAAGTTAAGTACTGAGTGATAATAACTTCTGGGAAAACTTGTTAGGTCAACTGGCCACCGCATATGACTGAAAAATTGTTGAAAAATTACATAAAACACGATAAAATCAAACAAACTTACCTTACATGTCTAAAGACTCCGCCTCATAGGAATGGTAATGTAGAATGTAGATACTTAAGTTTTGTTCCTGTGATATTTAGTTGTTTAAGTGTTGTATTTATGTATAAACTTGTTGCTCAAAAAGATGTTTTGATGATTATAATATAAGAATCTTTCACTGGCTTTTGGTGTGGATAGAAATGTATCCGGTTGATCAGCTTTTTAACTGTTAACCAAGAGGTAGACATTCCCATCCACACCCAAACCCAGCTGTTTTTGCATACCTTTAGCAGAAAGTAATAATTGGATGAGATTGAATAAAATAACGTAACATTTTTACGACATTTTTCTTATAGAAGCATATAAATCTCAAATTATTTCCAAGTCACTACTCACCGTTTTGCTATATCATCATGTAATATCATCAGCATGAAACTCTTCCTACACAGGGATATGTAACATTAGATTTTTCCAGCACATTATTATGTAAACACTTGAAATTCAGGTCTCGTACGCAAGAAAAATGATTGTGTTTGGTTGTTGTCATATTAGTGAAACAGATTATAAAAGATTGTCATTGTTTTAAATAAATAAACTACAACAATGTAAATATGGCTTTATACCATTCATTGCTATACAGCTCTCTTACGTGTTCCTACAGTTTGTCTGCCTTATTTCAATGAAGAAAACATACTCGTATATTCAAATCATAAACATATAAAACTTGGATCAGTCTTTAAGCTAAAATATTTTTCGGTCTTTCCTTATTCAGTCAAACATGCTTTGAGGCTTGAGTCGATGCACTGATTATCAGTTTCAGAAGGCCCCACATTCCAGCTATTTAGACCGTTTTAAGAAAGTAAATATTACCGACTGCTTATCTCTTCATATAACTTGTATAGAAAATTTCTGATATGTGGTCTGGTTTAACAATTGATTCAATGTTACTTGTGGTTACATCAAATTGTATACTTTTTGAAAAATTCAGGATGTAAACTTTCCAATGGTATATTGTTTTAGAAAATCGAACTAGAAATGATGCCAGAAAGACACATTTAAAGCAGCATTTTCTATAAATTTATAGTGTAGCACAACCGTTGTACTCCTAATTCAGGTTAGATAAATCTTCGTTTCATTTGATACACTTCTGATATTTACGTTGTACAGTTGTACTGTGTAAAAACTGTTAACAGGTGTATATTGGAGTAATATTTTGTGTCATACACACTGTATGAGCAATATCATCAACTTTCAAGAACTTGAAAACAAATGCAGTAAAGCCTCAAATGTAAGACCACCCTTTGGACCCTAGAAAACTGGTCTTAATATTGAGGTGATCTTTATATTGAGGTTGAATAAAGAGCAAAACATTAGAAATGGACTTGATTAGTGTATTCTTATGTTTGAGATGATCTTATTATTGAAGTGGTCTTTAAGTGAGGTTTTACTGTAAACATGAAAACGAGTTTTGAGCAGAGTGCATATGATCTCAGGTTTTGTAAGTACAGACCATGATCCCTATATTAGTTTGTTGTTTCATACCAAAGTACTTGTGTGATGTATATTGTTAGTATCTGTATTTGACCAGTATATACTGCATGCACTGTTGAATACGGGTCATTTCTGACCTTTTCACACATTTATATGAAATGTTATTTGTTGAATAAAGTTCTTCTGTATGATTGTAAAGAAATCCTGTATTTAAATGTGCTACATATTGTAAAATTAGCTTCACAATTTTGCTTCTAACCATACCGGTGCGATTGTTCATGTTTCTACATATATATGTATTTGTTTATGTATTTTGTTAACACATATTTATGATTTTTCTGTTTTTCTTTAAATGATGTCGCTTAACTAGATAGCGGTATCAATAGTGACAGATAGCTTTATTTTAAGTCTCCATTGATTATGAATTTTTCTAAAATTGTTAAACTTAATTAAGTTTCTAATGAAAGCAACAGTAAAATGCTCATAATAATATCATAAACGTTTCAATAAAATGAAACGTTGAAAAGGTGACCTGCTAAAGTGGTTTGTGAACTAATTAGCTGTTTCTGTGGAGTTCAGATGGGGTTTAAAACAATGTATTAATACACATGAGTTTGTTTATAGTTGGCAATATCAGTACGACGGGAACCTGACTATCAGACGGGTATCCTACCATACCGGTTCTCAAGACTTAAAATGCCAGGTTAGCGCTATAAACGCGATAAATTCACTAAGCAAACGCACATAGAAGAGTGTAGTCGGGTTAAGACTGCGTTTAAAGGATATATATAAATCGACGACAAATGATTACTGTTGTTGTTGTTCTTTATTGCGATTTATCCTAGATATGGTCTCGTTAATAGTCAGGTTCCCGTCGTACTGATATTGCCAACTATAAACAAACTCACGTGTATTAATACATTGTTTTAAACCCCATCTGAACTCCACAGAAACAGCTAATTAGTTCACAAACCACTTTAGCAGGTCACCTTTTCAACATTTCATTTTATTGAAACGTTTACGATATTATTATGAGCATTCTACTGTTGCTTTCATTAAAAACTTAATTAAGTTTAACAATTTTAGAAAAATTCATAATCAATTGTGACTTAAAATAAAGCTATCTGTCACTTTCCTAAATTTAATTACTAAAATAAATATTAGTTTTGCTACAATGAGGTTTGTTAGTGTAACTTGCACAAGTTTGCAAGAGAATTGTTTTTGTACTTGCTCAAGTTTGATATTGTGTACTTGCATAAGTTTGCAAGAGGATTGTTTGTGTACTTGCATAAGTTTGTAAAATGTTTGTTTGTGTACTTGCATACATTTGCATGAGGATTGCTTGTGTACTTGCATAAGTTTGTAAGATGATTGCTTGTGTACTTGCATAAGTTTGTAAGATGATTGTTTGTGTACTTGCATAAGTTTGTAAGATGATTGTTTGTGTACTTGCATACATTTGCATGAGGATTGCTTGTGTACTTGCATAAGTTTGTAAGATGATTGTTTGTGTACTTGCATAAGTTTGTAAGAGGATTGCTTGTGTACTTGCATAAGTTTGCAAGAGGATTGCTTGTGTACTTGCATAAGTTTGCAAGAGGATTGCTTGTGTACTTGCATAAGTTTGTAAGAGGATTGTTTGTGTACTTGCATAAGTTTGTAAGATGTTTGTTTGTGTACTTGCATAAGTTTGCAAGAGGATTGCTTGTGTACTTGCATAAGTTTGTAAGATGATTGTTTGTGTACTTGCATAAGTTTGTAAGATGATTGTTTGTGTACTTGCATAAGTTTGCAAGAGGATTGCTTGTGTACTTGCATAAGTTTGCAAGAGGATTGCTTGTGTACTTGCATAAGTTTGCAAGAGGATTGCTTGTGTACTTGCATAAGTTTGTAAGATGATTGTTTGTGTACTTGCATAAGTTTGTAAGATGATTGTTTGTGTACTTGCATAAGTTTGCAAGAGGATTGCTTGTGTACTTGCATAAGTTTGCAAGAGGATTGTTTGTGTACTTGCATAAGTTTGTAAGATGTTTGTTTGTGTCCTCACACGTGATTGTATGAGATATGTGATATGACATATGTGTTATTTATTCAATCAGTGCCTCACTGCAATGTGAATGATCTCGGATAAGAAAATGAAACTATTTTTGTACATGCACTTCATTTTGAAAACCTAACAATCAGGAAATATAAATGTCATACTGGCCTCAGAATTATATCACTGTTATATCATTTATATGTATGTATATTTGTCGTGATATTTATTATTTTTACATGCATTGTTGTTATCAGAACGTTGTATAATGTTGTTTGAATTTTGTTGCCAATTGTTTGTTAAATAAAAACTATATTAAGATAAAAGTTGTAGTCATCTTTATTTACATCTCATCATTGTACATAGTATTACATTATTTGTATGTAGTGTGCTTCTCATTTATACAAGTCTGGCTAAATAAAATGGACTTGAAAACATGTAGTGATAAAATGGACTGGAATAGTGATACAATGGACTGGAATAGTGATAAAATGGTCTGGAATAGTGATAAAATAGACTGGAATAGTGATAAAATGGACAGGAATAGTGATAAAATAGACTAGAATAGTGATAAAATGGACAGGAATAGTGATAAAATAGACTGGAATAGTGATAAAATGGACAGGAATAGTGATAACATGGACTGGAATAGTGATAAGATGGATTGGAATAGTGATAAAATGGACTGGATTAGTGATAAAATGGACTGGAATAGTGATAAAATGGACTGGATTAGTGATAAAATGGACTGGATTAGTGATAAAATGGACTGGATTAGTGATAAAATGGACTGGATTAGTGATAAAATGGACTGGATTAGTGATAAAATGGACTGGATTAGTGATAAAATGAACTGGATTAGTGATAAAATGAACTGGAATAGTGATAAAAATGACTGGAATAATGATAATATGGACTGAAATAGTGATAAAATGGACATAAATAGTGATGATATGGACTAAAATAGTGATAAAAACCCAGGTAGATGCTTAAATACATGATTTATTTTTAGGGAATTTGATAAAACAATATTCCTGCAACTATGAAGTATTGATATACAATGTACATACATGTAGTATATTAAATCATATCGCATATCACAAAAATAATGATACAGTCAACTTTCGTTACAACAACCATGTTTGCACCTGATTTATTTATGTCATTGTAATGAATATCGAATTTGTTCAAGAACACTACACAGAAATTTGGCTCAAGTTCCAGGCTCAGCACAAATCAACTTAAACTGATAAGGGAGAAAGCATCTGAGGAAGTTTGTTACTTTTGAGCAAAACTTGACCTTGGAGGGTATATATATAGACATGCCCTTGTCCGTATATCCCGCTTAAGTTTGTGTAGCTCTTATTACCAAAAATAGATGACAACGAGGTTTGCTCGGAAATTATTGAAACAACATAAACTATAAGGGCAATTAGAGATATGCTTACTTCAGATTACTCGTAAAGTTATGAAATTTCATGTACAGTGATAGTAGATTAGATTAAATTTCATTTGATGACTACTTTTACATGAAATTTCATGACTAGTAAGAATATTAGTCATCAGCAGAGTGTATGATGCTCCTGGGTATTTTCGAGTGGATTGATTCAGTAAAAGTGGAGATATGACGCTTGACTTTGCAAAAAATGGCTTGTTAGTTCACTACTAAATTTGTGTTGGTAATTCTCAAATAGTATTACTATAATAGTAATACTAATAGTAATAGTAGGACTAGTTTGACTCGAAATCACCTTTCATTTGCAATAAACATTATAAACAAGCCAATCAGGCACAGATTGTATTTAAATACATTAAAATTGTTTCAGGCCTGTATATAGGTGGAAATATTCCCTTACAGCTATGTTTGCAGCTCACATATATTGTCTCCCTTGGCCGAATGGTTTAAAGGCCTCGGCATTGGAAGCAAGAGGTTGAAGGTTCGAATCCCACTAGGGACCGATTCTGATATGGCCGGTTGGTGAGCCGCCAGCTATAGTTACATATACAATAGTTGCCGTGTGCCTACCTGCCTGGTGCCTAGCATTAAAGGATAGAAATCGGGATATAATGTGCTCAGAAAGTAGGTGTCTCATAAGTAAGAAATGACTGGCCGGTTAAGAAGGGGTGACACTATAATAAATATACATAAATTGTGTAAAGGCTGCTGGTCCCATATGACATTCACAAAGAATTAGTTTCTGGTTCACGACCAAGATCAAATGTGGTTTCCTGCAAACTTTCAAAAAATCATATAGAGACTATTCCAGCTCCAATATTAGGGTGCACGATGACCCCAGACAGACACTTTGGTAGAACCACTGACCTGTAAGCCAGCTGGATGGCTCCCTCACAAAAAAATTATATACCCTGGGTGGGTTTCCTACCCACAGCGATGAGTGACAAGTGATTTGAAGTCAGCGACCATAACCACTCAAAAAATGGATATCTCAAAAAGCTTATTGTTTGTTTTGTTATCAAAGATGTTTTGCAATATAGGGGTCAACTGTTTTACAAAACTTTCAATTGTGTTTTAGTTGATGTGCTATTATTGCCCTCGTATGTCTGATTATTGCTATTATTGCCCTCGTATGTCTGATTATTGCTATTATTGCCCTCGTATGTCTGATTATTGCTATTATTGCCCTCGTATGTCTGATTATTGCTATTATTGCCCTCAAATGTCTGATTTATCACAATATTTGATATAATAACCCATGTATTTTGTGATTCAGTCAGCTCTATCTGTAGACACTCTGCCAGCAACGGTTTCTCCATCTTAGCAGATACTTTTCCATGAGTGAAATCACCTACATATGTGTCATTGCAGCTGGTTTCTCGACCAATAGTCACTGCACCATGTTGTATCATATCTGTACCCTTCTCTGGATGACCCGTTGAAACAGTTACTTCATGTATTAGAGTTGGTTTATCAAATATAATTCTGTAATAGTTTCCTTTCCTGTTAAATTGTGTCCAGAAAAAGCAATTGTGACTGTTATATGGGCACTCCATCTTATTGCCTTGGTATTCAAGCATTGTGGTCAATATTGTAGCTTTTGGATTCTGGTTGTTCGCCTCAACATCTACAATAGCGATGCGGTTTTTAATTCTATACCTCCGCTGTTGTTGATTCAATTTTCCAGGAACACTATCTTTGAAATGCTTCGATTTTCCAGGAATAAGATCTTTGAAATGTCTATCTGTCAGTTTTTGGACCTTTCCAGGAAGAGACGAAGCTATACCGTTATGTTGGAAAAGAGATTTTTTGATTACGAAACCTGATGACTGCATCTTTATTCGCTTTAGATCAGAGAAAAGCAAGTCGCATGGTTTATCCTCTTGAAAAATAAATAAGTAAATACTAATCATGCACAGGTCACTTGATCTGAAAAGTTTACCGATAAATCCCAAACCGCTGAATTCCAAAACAAACCAGTACTTTCCAGATGCGTCCGTGGTATTTATGTATTTCCGTACTTCTGTAACAAAATCGGTTGCAGCGGTCACATCGTCTTCGATATGAATGTAATAATCTGACATTGTCTCGCAATAGGCAAACAACAAGGAATAGTCAATGTTCTGTTTTGTTCTCCAGCCAACACGGGAGAGTGAGTCATTGAAAGTTCGTCTTGTTATGTTCCTGTAAAACATGATTTTAAAGAAATTATTCTAGAACCCCGTAACTCAATATTTGGCGGTTTTGAGTATTTGGTATCGTTGAAACCGTCTTTCAAAACTCTTTTCTATCTGTACTGCCTATATTGTTCTAGAATGCACATAACTTAAATAAAATGCAATTCCGTATGTAACAATTACCTCAAGAAGGTAAAACTCAAAAAGACGAAAAACAAGTTACGGGGTTCTGGAAACAATGCGACGAAATGTAATGGTCATTTTTGGTTCACTTTTTAATTAACCAAACATGAAAAATATATCAAAACTCCAATACATAGGCATTATTAAGGAATGCATTAATAATGTATTCCTCTGTATTTGTCGTACAAGCAAGTTCTAGTTTTAACAAGGGAGGGGGCTTTAACACGATAAAACAAGATATTTTAAGCGGTAATACATTTCAATCGTTCGTATTAATGATGTTTTGGCCGATGTAGCAAAATACTGGATGAATCGATCCCGTTATATATATATTTTTTACATTCAGATGGGCCAGATGCATCTTTAGATAGTGTAAGAAAAATCCATCGACAAAGTCCATCTCGCTCGGCTCAATTCTTGCGTTGACGGATAAACTATGATCACGCCAAACATTTTGACGAGGCGGAAAATTTCACCTGAAACGTTCGCACAAGTAGATATCCGGATAGTTTTCATTTACTTGGTTAATTATTTGTTGAGATAACAATGCTTGAACTCAATATTCGCCAAATATGGAATACATTTTATCAAGCCTGACTGGGCAGACTGGACTGTTATTTTACAGTCTAGTCACTGGCATTGCCTACGGACAGAGATCAATGCTTAATATATATATATATTAGTGTCGCAGTTAAAATCTCATACAGAAATATTACAGTCTTGGGAAACCATGCGGTGTGTGACATTATTTTGATACTGTAGACAACCGAATTTGCCTGTATGTATAAACCTCCAGAAGGGAAAACATAAGACCACACTCACTGTTCACATCCATTTTGGACTCATATGTCTTAGAAACTACATGTATGTAAATTCATCCCGATATATCGGTCTTGTTACTGCGACGTCATTATCATAAATACCGGGAGGCATAGTGGCCGAGTCACGGATAGAGCGCCCGACTCCTGATCCGAAGGTCACGCGTTCTAAAACTGTCTCCGACGAGGATCAACCACGAACCCCAGAGTCTGGTTAATATCACACACAGGATGCAGTCGAGAATAATTGAAATAAACCGTATTTTATTTAAA
This sequence comes from Mactromeris polynyma, assembly GCA_032209605.1. Classification (NCBI taxonomy): domain Eukaryota; kingdom Metazoa; phylum Mollusca; class Bivalvia; order Venerida; family Mactridae; genus Mactromeris; species Mactromeris polynyma. The sequence continues at coordinate 22,462,996 of JASFXZ010000009.1, forward strand.
GTAAATAAGTTTAAATGAATAAAAATATCATATTATATCGACGAAAAACTTACAGTAAATCCGGATAGACACCAGTTTCCGGTTGTATAACCCGTATAAGACCAGATGAGAGGCTACTGTTAAACGTGGTATCCACCATTGACAATATTTTATTACTCCAAGTTTTGTTGTACGATGCCATAAACACAACGATTGTACACACTTTTTTGTCCTCCTCGGTCATTTTCGATATCACAGATGTTAAGGTGTCGGCGAGATAAAACGCATTCTCTCTAGGTACTGTGCTTATTCCAATTGTAAGGAAACCTGTGAATCATACAGGAACGACATGTGAAACATCAGCCGTGCGTTCAGTAAAGGCATTTGAGGCTATCATTTGGTAACGTTTTGCAATTTGGTTTCCCGTGTGCAGGCAATGTGATACGGTGGGCCAGGGATACAATACAAAACGTTCGCGACTGTTGGCTGTAACTGAACGCAAGGCAGTAATAAGACCACAAATTTCACGATCGGTTATGAATGTTATTTTTTTAGGTGGTCGGATAATCATTTGATATTCTTCGATCAATTGCTTCAACACGCAGCTTTTCGGCGCAGTCGTACTAACATTGGTTTCGCTATTTGCAAATCAGTGCTTACGTTAAGCACCAAGGCAATTTTATCTTCAACCTAACAGCGTTTGTAGCCTTGACGCAGATTTGGTTAATCTTTCGATAAAGGGTACGTTACCTTGCCGAAATCCACTGAATTTCGGTGAATTAACCGAAATCCATTTTGAATCTGGAGTGACAAGCAATCGTAACATCTCAGCATTTTTTTATGTTGCCCAACAAATCTTAACCTTCAAATTGCGCCGATCATCTTTTTCAAGATATTTCTTGTTTTCTATCAAAACGAAAAAAATGGATTTCTATTATACGACTCACCAGATAACTGAAATATACGCATGTCAAGCTTACCTCGGCTTGCTTTATGATATCCACGCAATACATTTACCCGGCTGCGACATTCTTCCCTTAAACCAGCCATCTTGTTTGGCTCTTCTTTTATGGCTTTATCCTGGTTTGTGTTGTTGATCACCTGTGTGACAAAATAATGTACATGTATGTAATACTCGATGGTTTGCATTGATAGTTTCTGTTAATATAAACCCATATACAGTGGAAACTATAAAGTTCGCATTAGAGGAGATTCCTGACTGGAGAGGATTCCTCCATTGAATGTCCGTAGGTAAGACATTCTTTATAGGATTATCGCGTTAACGCGACGTAATATATAATGTATGAATGCATTCTTATATTCGACTTTGCAGAATCGGGGAAATTAAAGCTACAATATTTTACGTATACCAAAAGTATAAGTTATAAGAGACCAACATATGTCATGCTTCTTTCATAAAAGGAAGATTTGCAGTGCAATATGCAAATTACATGCTGGGTTAAATGTTGGTTGATATCTGAAGTCATCTATATGTAAATGATGCATTATAGAAATTTGAGAAAATTCCAATTATTCAGAATTAGCAACGTTAAAGTCGCCCCTATTCAACTAAAACTGTACAGTTCATTCTTAAATAGATGTAGAAATTACAGCAAAATTACACCGTGCAGAAAATGTGTGAGTTATTTTTGTTATTTTGTTTTGATATTTCGCTGCATAAGGTGCATATATCAATCTCAAGTAAATCTTTCAAAGAATCATTCAACATATCAAATGATTTCAAACATAGCTGAAATCAAGTGTGTGTGTTTTGCGACGTTATCGCCCATAAAACCCATGCCCATGTTTTTTTTTAAAACGCCATACTTGAAATTTTGCAACATAGCTTCATTTCAAAAGATTTTCGTAGAGGAAAATAATGATCTAGGGTAAAGATTGTGATTTATATTCCCTACGGACACGATTTTCATTAGTCTCACTGCTCATCCTTTAATTGTCTGGGATCATCAATCGCTAAACAATTACCTCCGCATCTTTCCACAACATTATATATCCTATTGTTCTTGAAGGATTGTTTACATAATTAGTACACCTCGTAGGCTCGTACCCGTTCTTTCATTGTTCCCATCAAAACGGAATGCAAACGATAATAACGTTTAATGGGCTACACCCCGAAACAATTAAAATTAGTATGGCTTCTTTCAATGTCCGGTTATTATACTAGCTGACGTATTTTTGCGGAAAATTATCGTCCGGTTTTGCGAGATATACTCTACGTGTAAAAATAAAATCCGGAGTAGGGAGGATCCGGACAGTGGGGGATTTTTTCATATGTTGTATTGGAGGAACTAAAACGGGATTGAGAAAATTGTCCGGTTAGAGGAAGTTTCCGGACTGGAAGTTTAGTTAAAATCCAACCAGCCGTATTTTAGATGAAGTGCGGACAAACTTCACCATGCACTGTATATGTTTAAAAACATCAAAGGGCCATAACTCAGTGATTATCTGAGCGGAACGAAACGACAAGGATTCACAACTGCACTTGATGCTTATCAATCCTGTGAAGTGTGGTTGAAATCCAACAAGCCGTATTTTAGATGAAGAGCGGACAAACTTCACCATTATAAAAATGTCAAAGGGCCATAACTCAGTGAAAGATTATCCGAGCGGAACGAAACGAAGAGGTTGCACTACTACACTTGATGCTTATCAATCCTGTGAAGTTCCGTTGAAATCCAACCCAGCAGTAGGGAGAAGGGAGATACAATTATAATGATTAACATATTGTTTAAGCATGTTCATTTTTCAACTTCATTGGGAGGGGATTTGTCCTACCAGTTGTATTTACGGAAGGGGCTTGGCCGCCTGTAAAGGGCAAATTGTTAAAAGGGATTTCCAGATTTCCATGAAACTTGGAATATAGACAGATGAACATGATTGGAGTCGCAGAGCATACTTTCATCTGACGCACGTTCATTGTCCGGTGCATGACTCCAATAGAGGGATTTCAGTGAAACGTGGAATATAGACAGATACATTGTAATCAAAGTACTGAAAGCAACATTAGCATGTACAAAAGATTCAAAGGAAATTCAGTGAAGTTATGATAAAACAGTGTTTAAATAAGAAGTTGTATAACTTGTGGTATATTATTAATATTTACTGAGTCGCATTTTTATTGATTTTCTATTATTTCAAATGAAAATATTTGCCTAATACGTAGGTCAATTGTGATATCAAAATAAGTTCATGTTTCGAAATATGATGTTTTTTTCTTTACTAGGGGTGTCGGAGGCATTGGGGCGTCGTAAACGAACGATTAGGAAGGAGTGCCCTTACACGGACCAATTAGAGTATAACGTGTAAATAATTCCAATTACAGCGAATAATCACTGCACAAGGAATTTATCTACGCACCGTAATCATACATAAATTATACCTCTAACACTGGATAATATTGACAAGCAGTCTATTTTGTAAATATTTTGATCTACCGGAGACGTTATCGACTATGATGAACATCGCAATGCGCCTGTTGTAAATAGTTAATTCTCCTTGAATGAATGTATGTTGTTAATATGTATTATACTCATGTGTTCAATGTTTGATTAACGTAATGTGTTCATGTTTGTTCTGTCATTGATTTTTTTAAACAATTTAAAATTCATTTGTCGAATGAAAATATGAATGAACAAACAGTAATATTGTATTAACAAACCTGCATCATGTATTAAATTTCCAAATAAAAGAATGAGCTGTGTCGGTGGACTCCAGCTCCGTGTTTAAATAATCGTAATATGAGAATGGTTCATTCATTGTTTATACCACTGGAATGAGTTAGAATTACTGTTGATATATAATGGTTACAAGTGTCTAAAATCAATAATTAGTTCTGTCTGCAAATAGTGACTTCACATGTCGCGTATTCTTGAAAAGACGTTTCTTTTGCAGTTTGATACTAGCTTTCAATTTTGTATACATGTATTTCATATTTTTTATTCAATTAGTTAACTATGATTTCAAACTGAAGTTATCACATTAGCTCAAATAGCAAGGGGGTAATATAAACTGCGCGGGGGAACCCGCGGACGTAATATGAAATCGATTTCAGATAACCGAAGTTATACTTTAAATACGGGGGGGGGGTAGCTTGAACTAGACGGATTCATTAATTACCGTTCATATGGTACATGCCAAGATATACACGCTCTAAGTGTGATAAGTCGATCATTGTAATTTGCATTAATACTCATGTACTTATCAATCAAAAATATTGTGTTGTGTGTTAACAATAAGCCAATTTGAGAGGTAAGTACGATAGTACAGATGCACTTGTTCTATATGCCAAAACATATTTCTATTTTTCTAAATAGATTGTTGTATTATATAAAGCAAAGTCTGTATACTGTATTGTACCAAGGTATGTAGCATTTTGACACTTCATGTTTGCTATATAAAAACTGAGAACAAAACCATATGTATACTGTTACAGTATAACTAAAGTATTCGCCTTCGTTATTATTTGTTATTACCAGTATTTATATCAACGATTAATATCGAATCACGTTGGTCAAATATTTATACCTCAATTTATTTTTGAACATCCTATTGTTTATATAGCATCAATTTTCTAGGACCAACAATGTACAACCATGTATATACAAGCATAACATGAAGTTTTACCATTATGTTCTTGTTATCTATTTTGACTACATAAACAGTAACTCTTAAAACATATAGCTCTATAACTTTACCGGGATGTACAGGGCACGACACCGCACTGCACGGAAAGGTACGGAAGGGCTTGGCAGGAAACGAAACGAACGGAACGGCACGAACGGAACATAGCAGAAAAATAGATTTGATACACTATGTACATAGAAAGCATAATCTAGCAAATGTGCGAATAATTACAGCGGTTTAATGTTTAACTTTCTACTTTCTCTTTCAAGTATGTTCATGTATATATACTTGTAACGTTCCTATAACATCATGATGTGCAAGAATTAACGTACATGTACACGTGTACATTTTATTCAGTTTCAAATGTTTCTGTCAGGTAGAAAAAAAGTTTTGCATAAACTAATCCAAAATAGTACATGCGTTTGTCTTCTCGTGAGATTTAAAAGCACGTGCAAACAAATAAATAAGCGATGGAAAGACCGAACGAATGAAAGACCGAACGAATGAAAGACCGAACGAATGAAAGACCAAATATTAATGATATCTCTCCTATATCTTTTTGCCTGAATTGAAAGCATTTGGATATAAGCTTAGTGGAGAATACAGTTGTCAAAATCTATAGTACTGAGATAAAGTGTCAATATAATATGCATACCTGTCTGCCACCAATCATTTTTTCTCGTCTGAAATTGGCTGTGGTACTTCCTGTAAAAGTTTAAAATTCGATCAAATTTCTATTTTCAGTTCTGAAGTGGTGAAAAAATCAACAACTTTGTTTCACATATTTATTGACTTAAAGACCCCAGCCGACCGCTATACGATATGAAAAAAATAAAATAAAAACATCACACGAAATGACCCATCAAATACTTTAAACTGGAAAAATATCATAGCTGAAACTGTGTTTTACTTTCTTCTTGAAAAACGTAGGTTTTACTTTGGTTTGCATATGATAACCATTCGCATCAAAGGATATTTGTGTCTCAAAACATTAGCAAAGTGAACGTCACGCATTCCACGTTGATGTTAGAATGCGAAATATCATGGTAACATCTGAACAAATTACCGTTTACAATGACAATGGGACCTCGTTCATTCGAATCCATCGGGTACGAACTTTTATTTCGTATAATAGATGGTTTCGAATAGCCCATTTCAACTCGAAGTGCATAATAAGATACATGATCTGGGCCTGATGTTTATTTCGGATGATACCAAGTATTCCGCTAGAAGGTTGTCGAATAAACGAGGTTCTTCAGTACTTGTTTTCAGATCGCTATTCTGACCAATCAATTAACAGAAAAAATATCTATACCACACCAGAAATGATCAAAAATCGGTTGTGTTTTGTCTTCATTAGGGGATAACGTGTTTGTAAACAAAACAACCCGATTCCGCGCATGCGTAGTTAACTGGTGGGCAAAAGGGTAAAAGGCGGCGGGGCCGTACTATACGACCCTGTGGCTCAGTGGTTAACGCTGCTGACTACGAATCCAAAGGTCGTGGGTTCGATCCCTCGTCTCGCCGGATAAAACAGAAATGCTTTTCAGTGTTTCCCACCTAACATAGTACTGGCATGTATCCAGGAAAGTACTGGGTAGATTCCAGGAAAGTACTGGTTAGGTGCCAGGAAAATGGTAACTGTACGATAGGTCGCATTGGCACTGTGCAGTAACCGTCTTTGGCTTCAAAAATTGTCTGTTTGATCTATACTGCTATACTGGCAGGTAAATTTCCCCTTCGGTTTCAAAAAGTCTATTTATGGTGTGCGGGGAACATACCGGGTCGACCAAAATACCATAAAGTGCATTATAAAATGTGCGCGGCGACGGGCGACCTCATAAACAGTAATACCAAACCCACCTATATACAACTAATATGGAATGAAAGACACTGCGGTAGCCATTAATTTCTTTAATATTTGACATACAATAATAAATTTGGCATCAATTGAAAGGTAAGGCTCCCAGGTTTCCCACGACATAAAAATAATGAAAATCAGAGGTTGTTTTGGTTTTCAAATTAGACTCTGAAAATGGGCATTTTTCCGTTTTGGTTCGAAAAACACGGCTGTAGGTATTTCAATTCTCATTTTTACTTATGTGCATCAAATCGATACCAGGTCAAAGGCTTCCAAAAAAAAAAAAAAAATCAGTGAATTTTCTGCATCAGAATGTGACTGAAAATGAGCACATTTTACGACAAATTATTTTCAATTCGTTTAGGTTCGAAAAACACGGCGGTGGGTATTAGAATTCGTATTAATCAATTTATGTGGATAAAGTTGGTACCAAATAAAAGATAATGCATCCAGCTTTCTAACAATGTAAAATGTTGAAATTTGCGAGTTTTCCGAAAATAATTTTTTAATATGACTTTGACTTTTCTGTATGTGTATGTGCATAAATAATGTGTTATGTGTGAAATGCATCAATAGTAATTGTTAACATGTACACATATCTAACAAAGACAACAACGTGATATGTTTAATTGTGCGTTTATTTACCTTATCTTAATTTTACATTTAGCATTAAAACATATTCAGCATTTATTTTAGTGTCATTCATACACACACATATTAAGACATAGCGGTAGATAAATAAATACACATATATCACATGTTAAACGGTTTGTCAATCAACTTTGTCTTGGCTGGCGCTAGGTTGAAAGAGTTGGTAGTCAGATTTGATAAACAATTAAATTGTATGGGAATAAATCTTTGCGAAATGTAATGGTTTGAATGGAGTCTAATGGATTCTTGCCTATTGCTATCCTAGATTTTTACGTAATACATAAAGCATATTATCATTGTTCGGCAGTGCACAGTCAACTTCTCTACCAATGACAAAGTCTACAAAGCCAAGACTCCGTTTTAAATAAGACTAAATTCCTGTACAACTCACGTGATACCACTCAATTCTGCTTGATTTGTTTTCACACATCTTACAACATTTTTAATGGCATCCGTAAATTTACATGTACAGATGTATTTTATTGTTTGAGACTTATCTTCTTTACAAGTCATTTTCGGCATTTTCATAACTTTTTGAAACGGTTCAGATTTGTCATTTTCTGAGCATTATATGAGATGCATCCTCATAGCGGGAATATCAAATCGAACATTGGTGATTTCACGATTAGTTACAATGCACAAGTTCTGTAACATATGCACAACAGTCGGATGTGTTTGTTTGTCTTTGTACATCAGGTATTATCACTTTTATCGCAAGGGTTTTAGATTCGCCCACATACATTTGTGACAGCTGTATGCTGATATTTGTGTTCACAGTTCTGTTCTTTAAACTGTCTAAAACATAAACGTGTGGAGTTGAGTTTGTTAACACTCGCCACCGGGATAACAAAAACATAACATAAACATTTATAAACGTTCGTTCGTTATTTTTGTTTATAAGGTCATCAGTCACCATGTACACGTAAGTACTTATAGGCATTTTTGTTGACCCCAACATGTACCCCGCATGTCGTTAAATTGGTTTTAGTATCTAAAAGGGTAAATTTGTCTTGTTGATAATTTATCTACAAGCTTATACCAAATATATGTCAATTTTGAATCCAAAGATAGCTACACGCCGAGATCAATGAGATCAAAAATGGTTGTAGTTTCTATTAATTTTGTGATTTAGCCAGTCTATGGATATCTTGTCCTGAAAAGGACAGTTGGTCGACAACGAAGTCGTGTCCTTAAAAGGACAGTTTTGTGACAATTGAGAAGTGTCCTTAAAAGGACATTTTCGGAGCCAGTTGAATGTTTTTATACGACGTTACCCATTGGTAAACTTCCGTCCATCAGCATATAAAAATAATTGACACTTCTCAACTTTATTTGTATATATGTGTCTGATGGTGACAGCAAAAACTGATTGGATGCATATTGGACTCCCACTGGGCCAGACACTGTGAAATGCTGATAAGGGGGCTGAATAAGATTGATATCTAGATAGTGCACGCCGGGGACACTATTGTTTATTGCATAACATTATATAAGTTGTCCAACCCAATACTGGCCTTGTTTCTGCCTCTGTTTCTGATTTTTATCATGTTATCTTATACGTATAATTTCTTGAATTTGTAGAAGTATGTGTTGCAGGATTTATTGAAGATTTCGGAAATAATCCTAATAGTGTAAATTATTGTCTGTCCCTATCTTGTAATGTCCGTCCACACACTTAAGTATTTGCTTTAAAGACTGTAATTGTCTATTTTAAGAAATAATTTTTACTATATGAACTTCTGACATATATTTTAAAATCTTTTGGATGATAATAATAGACACAATATCCTTATTTTATAAAAAAGATGACAAATCTTTGTATTTTTAGTTGCAGTAGTAGAAAATAATTATGAAGTTGATTTTTCTTTCTTTCTGGACAAAATAAAAGTTGTCTATGTACATAAATATTTCCTAAAATGACTTTTATTCACACTTAATAATATTATACATAAGGGGACGGACATTACATAGGTTGATGAGTCGACGGGTCCAGTTTTTCCTGTCAATGGCAGATAGCTACTGTTTCCTTCGCTCTTAATTCTACTCATTAGGAATTCTGTGCCATGAAATCATAAACCCTTTCCCCTCTTGTGTGTACAACCAACAACTATGAAAGACTGAATCATAACTTAAAGAATTAACAATTTAGATAAAGCGAATTAATAAACCATATGGCGCTGTAACCGGATATCGACTTTCTGCCCACCAGCAATGTTTACATTTCTATAGCCGGTGCGTGTGACGTCACGGCGTTATCCCCTTATTCTACTTTACAATGATTAAAATGTTTCAAATCATAACGTTTCTGATGAGAAAAATGCCATATAAAATACTGAATCATTTTAACGTTTAATAATGAAAATGCCTAATATGTTTCAACACATTTATTTTGTACTGTAATATAATTTCTATTAAATACAGTAATTCTGGTAGTTTTATTGCGAAATTTGACATAGTTATTGGCAAATTCCAGAAATTCCCATTTTTATTTAAATTTGCAACCATTTTACCCCAACAATCACTTTTTGCACCGTGTGAATGTTCTATACTTTTAGTATATTAAATGTGGTGCCTTATATGACACAAATCCACCAAATTATTTCTGTGCATTTTACCCATTTTTTTGTTATTTTCACGGCCTAATTTACAACAATCCAACTCTTTGAACATAAAAGTTCCGTGACTTTCACAAAACAGCTACGTTTCTTTTCAGTATTGTAACACGTGTGTATAAGTAGTACAATTATCTATTGTATTTGTGTTTGTATTGGGGCTGTAAGTCTCAAAACAGTCACAGAACAACAGGGGGGTATGTAATGACAAGACAAGAGAGATATAACACTCTGGTGATGACACTTAGGCCCTGAAAATATTAGTAATCGTGGGGATTTTTACAACTTGAGCGATCAGTTTAAAATAAAAAAAGATAAGTATAAATTAAACTTCGAATTTCAAATGTATTATTATTAAATAAGAAAGTCGAATATTCGTTCGGAAGGTTGACCGAATATTCGAATACCAAAATTGCCATTCGTTGACATCCCTACTTTTAACGATTTTTGTTTAAAATGTTACTTTTCTATCATTTCTAATACACCGGGTGTCCGGAGAATACATCTCTAAAGCCGAATCATATTTTATCCTATTACTAACCGACAAAACCTGTACAAGACTAGTGCTAGTTCTGGGTTCGCTACTAGGTCTGTATTGAAATACATGGAATCACTTACGCGTATTCCATTTAACCCCCTCAAGTTTCGATAGAAGATATAAACACACATACAGTTGGACCTCGTTTACTTGACAATCTTTTATCCGAATACACGGTATCATCCGAAATAAATACCAGGTCCCGTTATATATCTTCTTATGTACTTATTAAAATGGGTTATTCGAAACCATGTATTATTCGAAATACATTTGGACTCGATGAATACGAATGAACGAAATCATGCTTACTCTAAAAGCTCAAAATCGAAGCTACATTGTACGTATGCACCGATATTTGCCGATAATGCAAATATGTCAGCTGTGACGTCCATAAATATTCTGATATTTCGGTTTTAGGTGTACGTCAGCTGTTGCGTATACATGTACACAATAGAGTATTCATTTTTAATATTTTGCTTATCAATATAAATGTTTTCGGAATTCAGTCGATATAAATGGCCTTCATGACACATGTAGTATACCAGTCTCTTTTGTAAACGTACATGGTCAAAGATAGTATACGACATGCCACTACATTCACATGTAGATAACGAAGTTTTATTTAACGCCATATAGAAGAGAACAGAACAGAAATTTTATTTCGGATTTGAGCAAAGCTCCTCATCCATACAACATATGTACAACATATTGTCAAGGTACAAACAAAATAGCAAATTAGTAAAGTAAAGTAATGAAGAAGAAAAAACAACAACAAAAAACAACAAATAAACATATATATGAAAACATGATACTGATTCACAACAATAAGTGTGGGAGTGAAGGAAATAAATTGAACATTTCAAATAAAATAAAAAATAAAACAGAGTAAAACATCACACTTAGAATATATATATGTAATAATAATAAATGCTCTATTGAAGTAATTTTTTTATAAATTTCATTGCACAGTTTATAAAACTAGCTACATTATTAAGAATAACCTCATCTTTTGAAGAAAGCAATTGAATTAATTTAAACATACTTGGTCTTGTATAAAAATATGAGTGTATGTATCTTTTTCTAACAAGCCTATATTTATTACAGATTAAAATAAAATGATACACGATTTTGAATAATTCATTCGGTAGATATAGCCCATATATCACGTTACATCGGGACAATAATCGTGTTACAAAAATCAGTATTCATTTGAAACAGATCAAAACGATAACTATAATTACCTGAAAATTTTATCAGAACGAATAGTTGTAGGCAGATGTTCACCCAGACGATGAAAGTCAATAGACGCCGTAGCTTTATTGAAAAGAAATTGGCTCGCATATTGTGTACTGTCTATTGTGTCTTCTATCTGAAAAAGAATTATACCTCAAATTGAAGCAGTAGTAGCTTAGGGTTAGGCTTATTATAATTAATTGCTTCGGTCCATATTTTTTTATATTTATTTTGTAATCAATATTCATTTGTACGCTGATATTTGAGGACGCGTGTGACGGGTATGTCTTTTTTGAGCCCCGTGAAGCTGGTTAAACAATCGGCATTCGACAATTGAATGTCGAGGTGGGCAATCGACAAACGACATTCAAACAATGTATCGCTTTTCGATAAGCGCAAAAGCGCTCAAAATAGCTTTAGTCAGAACATAGAGTATGTTGTTCATTTTTTTCTATAACCATACCAACATGGTTTTGCTATTTGCATATCATTGCTGTGTAAACCAATCAAATCTTACATTAACCACCAAGACAATTTCACTTCAACCGAACAACGTGTGTAACCTTGACGCGGATTGGTTAACCTTTCGATAAAGGGTACGTGACCTTACCGAAATCCACTGAATTTCAATGAATTTACCGAAATCCATTTTGAATCGGGAAGGACCAGCAATAGTAATACAGTGTAACCTCCCTAAACCGGACTCCTTCGGGACCGGTTGAAAATTCCGGTTTACAGAGGTTTCCGGTTTATAGAGGGTTTTGTCATTTTCATGCCATTTCATACTCTTACCTAGGTTCAGGCATTATTTCATTGAAAACATGCACATCTTTCAATTTTACATTGTGACCACATGATATTTCTTTATTTAAGAAGAAAACATAACACAGTTATAACAAACATAACTGCCTTTATTTTAAAAATGAACAAACAAACTTGAAGAAACTCAAATCATTTACTTTGTTATGCATGAAATTAATTTTGTCCTCGAGGGACAATTCAATTCTTCGACATTTAGACGGTGGTTGTGACATGATAAGAAGTGCACAGAAAATCATGCCACTGTTTTAAAAAGACTTCTTTAAATATATTTTTTATGAAAAGAATGACTCTTAAAGATTATCGAACTTTCGAATTTTCGTCAGCGTCCGGACGCGTGTTCTATAATCGGAAGTGTCATCATTTTATTGCCCTTTTATGTCGTCCTTTAGCCCTGGCCCCTGGCCGGAGCGAAGAGGATAAATAAGTAAGTAATAGCTAGCATGGAGTCAATTTCGATCAGATCTAAACGTTTGGGGGAAAATACACACACAATTAGAATATCGAACTTGGCTAGGCATTGAAACATTTGTCATTCCAAGTGTACATAATTTAATAACAAAATCTGAATGTCGAGCTGGCCACAACGTTTGACAATAATCTACGCTGTTTTATATGATACACATTCTCTGAAAAACGATATTTGACATGGTATGCATTTCATTTGAAACTCACTTAAAGGAAAAAACAACAAAAAATCGCTATGAAGAGGAAATAATTTACATATGTGTATAGCTTAGGGAATAAAGATTTTAAAGCCGTTTGCACACATTTCGGTTTCACTTTATTTACCGAGATATTAAGTTTTAAACCCGACCACCCCGTTTTCCCCCTTTGTTTATATAGCCATGGTTCATGTCTTCAAAGTTAAAAAGGACCAAAACATTTTTCCATAATCTTTCTGAAAAACAAAATATATATTGCCGAAATACTATTTTTTTTAAAACCGTTTGCGCAATTTTGATATCTCAATCCGTTGTTGAGATATTATCGATTTCCCACAGTTCCCATGTATTTTTCCCACTACCCACGTTATCGACGGTGACTATGCAAGACGCTTTGAAAGTTGGAAATGTTTCATCTTATTATAATTATAATTGTTATTTAAATACAATAACTATATCATTGAGATATTTAGAAACAAACGCAGTTATTTGTTTTGACAGATTAAACAGTCATTAAATATGTATTAAGTACATGCTATTTACAAATAGAAAGCTTACCTTCAGTTTGCAATATTTCCTAACACAGATACAAAATGAATAATGCTAATCAAGACTAAAGACTGATCATTCATATTTATTTTCAAATGATCATGTTTGCATAGATAAAACGCCTCACCGCTTGCAAATTATTGGAACTGCCACGCGCATGGGATGTACTAGTATGTATTTCAGATGGAGTGATATATGTATACGATACGAAACATATGACGTTCCCAGTAACTACTTGATCCTTCCCTCAAATAGCATACAATAGGACTGCCCACGCAGTATGTCCTGTATTGCAATACTTCATACAAATAATCGTGTTTAGATACGTGACATTAGTTTTAGTTTTGATTACAACGCAATGGATTTCATCAAAAATATATTTTAACAGTATCGCTTTAATCTAGGGATGTCATCGAATGGCAATTTTGGTATTCGAATATTCGGTCAACCTTCCGAACGAATACTCGAACATTCGACCTTCTTATGTAATAATAATACATTTGAAATTCGAAGTTAAAACTTATACCTATCTTTTTTTCAAACTCATCACTCAATTTGTAAAATCCCCACGATTACTAATACTTTCAGGGCCTAAGTGTCATCAGCAGAGTGTCATATCTCTCTTGACCCCAAATATACAACATGACATGTCAATTGACCTGTAGATATTATTTTCACGCGTTAAATTTCATTGAATGCGATAATACCCATCATTGAAAATTTAATACACTTGCATTCCGCTTTTACATTGAAAATATATATTTCATCGAATATTCGAATCAGTATTCCAATATTCGGACGTACAAACGAATATTCGAATATCCGAATATTCGTTGACAGCCCTACAAAGTTGAATCAGATGTCATGCTGCGTTCGCTGTTGCACACCGATAAAGCGTTCACTACAATATCTAATGTATTCGAAGGGATACGGACATTTGCCCCCCGGACATTTTGCCCCCCAGTGTAAACATGGCAAGGCGGACGTTTGCCCCCAGACTAAATGTAAGCTAGGACATCTACCCCCCAAAGAAAGTTGAAGCTAGGACAAATGCCCCCAGTGTAAAAATACAGGTAGGACATTTGCCCCCAGTCTATTGTTAATTCTTTGCTCATGTTTTTTTTCTAATAATGGTGGTGTTAATTACATCTGCATAGAATGATAGAACCTTAATTGGTGTATAAATACCAATTAAATGTAAACTGATTATCACTGCAAAAATAAGTGTTTCATTCAATGGCGTTTATCCAATTATATACATGTACCTGCACTACGGACTACCTTTTTAGACTGGGGAGGGGGGGGCAAATGTCCCACCTGTGTTTTAACACTGGGGGGCAATTGTCCTAGCTTCAACTTTCTTTGGGGGGGGGGGGGGGGGGGGCAGATGTCCTAGGTTACATTTGGTCTGGGGGGCAAATGTCCATCTTGCCATTTTTACACTGGGGGGGGGCAAATGTCCGGGGGGCAAATGTCCTACATTCGCATTCGAAATTATAGAAAAATCTAAAAAATTTAACAAAAATAGTTAAAGAAGAATTTTATATTTCAATTTCATTAGGCCAAAGGCCCATGTTAAAATGGCTGGGATTGGATCACAGGGAAACACATCAAATCTAAAGAGTGAGTTCGAAAGTTAAATGCATCCCTGTTTTTGTAACTACAATATTTGAAAGTGTTTTTAAAATTGAACAATAGTGTTGTTTGGGCCCATCTAATTCCACTATGCTTGTAAATTAACTACTTGAATGTAGCCGTTATCACACGTGATATGTATCATTATGCCTTGTTTGTAATGCAAATGTTTCCTACTTCCGCGGGACTTATATGCTTTGTGTAAATAAATCTTGAATCTTGAATCAATGTTAACTGGTGATCTTAAATATCTGCATAAATTTCAATCATCTTATGTAAGTAAATGCACTCGAGCATAAAACTATGGTAACAATTTGGTTTACTTTTCTATCAAAACAGAACCGCGTTTTTTTGCGATCAACATGAACATTTCAATACAACTACATGTATTATGAAATGTTATTAACGGAAAATATATTCATGCGTTTGTGGCTAATTAAAAAGATAATGAGAAAATTTATTGCAAATTCAGTATATTATTCACATAAATACAATACATACAATTCCATATAACATACGTAACAAGTGACATAGTGAATCGAAATAGACTTGTGAACATGTTGATGTTAGTCAGAAATCAAATTCACGTTTATACTCTGCAGAGACTGTGACAGATTCGAATGATAAGGAATTCTCTACGAGTGATGAAGAAGTTTTTGAGAACAGTTAAGCAGGCTTCACATCAGCCGTGCGATTATTATGTCGCACGATTTCACAAGTCCGAGGCACCGTAGACAGAACGCAGACAAATTCGCAATGCATCCGGACAGGTCCACACAGGTCGTGTACAGCAGTACGAGGCTTGCACGGTTGTCTCACGGGTCGCACGATGTTCGCAGCTTGAACGTAGGAAACATTTCGTACAACTGTCTCAAGATTGCCGTGCAGCTGCCGTACACATTTGCAAGACTGACGCAGGGCTGTTGCAAGAATTCGCAAAAGATTCTTGCGACCATCGTGCAATAAAAAAGAGTGACGCACGAATATCTTACGATGTTTGTGCGTTCATCGTACAAATTCGTCCCATGTGACAGTATAAATACAAGGGTAAGTGCAAACAGCCGTCACATCTTCATCATAGTTTGTCGTAAACACATCTCGTCTTTGAAATGGATATTCTTCCACGAAGATTGCGTGTGGTCGAACTGAGAAGAATACTGCTAGACGAAGAAGAGCGTCATGAAGCACTTCTGATACTACTTATCCGTGAGCAACTTCGTCAAAGAAGGCGAGAGAGGCGTTGGTGGGTAAAACCCTGGATTGAGCGTCGTCGGCTGTTTGGACAGTATCACACCCTCTTTCAAGAGCTAGAGATAGAGTCCGAGGGCGACTATATGAATTACATCAGAATGAGCCGCAACATGTTTGCCGAGCTGCTGCTACGGGTCACCCCGCGCATCACAAAATCTAGAAGGCACGTACAAATTTGATTTTCACATTTAAATGCAACTTAAATGTACAATATATGTAGTTTCTGTTTTATTAATAGCGACCTTTAATTTTCAATTCACGATTTTGTTTACACGATCCCTGATTTCATTGAGTCCGGGGAGCAGTTGTTGATCACGTAATGTACAATATATGCAGTTTATGTATGATTTATAGCAACCTTTAATTTTCATTATACGGTTTTGTTTTGCATGGGCCGTGGTTCCATTGAGCCCGGGGAGAAGTTGGTGATAACGCTTCTCTTTCTGGCCACCGGAATGAGTTTCATGTCCTTACAGTACGGATTCAGGGTTGCACACAATACTATCTCACTCTTTGTCCCTGAAGTGTGTCAGGCGATTTACGAGGAGTACAGAGAGACACTCTTCATCCTGCCATCTACCCATGACCAATGACGTGAACTTTCGCAGGGATTCGGCTACAGGTGGAACTTCCATCATGCTTGTGGTGCCATAGACGGTAAACATGTCGCAATTAAGAAGCTGCATCAGTCCGGGAGCGAATTCTTCAACTAAAAAAAAAGTTTTGCTCCATTGTGCTGCTGGGTCTTGTGGATGCGGAGTAGAAGTTCCTGTGGGCAAGTGTGGGAAGCGAGGGGTCGGCGTCCGATGCTGGCATCTTCATTGATTCCTCTCTCCGGGCCGCTCTCGAGGACAACTCCATCGGTGTCCCTCCGGCCGAGCTCTCCCTCGGGGAGACTGCAACATCCCATACTTCATACTAGGAGATGACGCTTTCCCGCTTCGAACCTGGCTGATGAAGCCGTACTCTATGAGAGGAATGACACATGAACAAAGAGTGTTCAACTATCGGCAGTCCCGGGCCAGACGTGTCGTGGAGAATGCCTTTGGCAACTTGGCGCACCGGTGGAGATGTTTGCTGACGACCATGCAATGCAGCGTTACCAGTACTATCAACATTGTATTGGGTGTTCTTACGTTGCACAACTACCGCAGGGCAACCGCACGACTGTTGTGCGATTTTGTCCGATGGTCTCACGTTTTGCCACGATCTTGTGGTAGCACTGTGATAGAACGCAAGACTGCCGTACGGTGTTCGAGTGGCAGCCTTGCGACTTTCGCAAGAAAAACACAAGAATTGATTGACAGCAGCACCAGATAAATATCGTTCGAATCGTACGTTTGTCGTGCGGGTATCTCGCGGTTGCCTTGCAGCAGCCGTGCGGCGTCAAAAAATCACCCGAATTTCGCAGAAATAATGTGCATGTCGAAAATTGAGTTTGCGACGATGCGACTGCCTTGCGTCTTGTGAAATTCGTAAGAAGGTCTTGAGACATTCGCGCGAAACTCAGCGATTTTTCTCTAAAAGGTGTTCGTAGACATGTGCACGGCTGCCGCAAGGCTGATGTGAAACAGGCTTAACTCATGTGTAAATAACAAATCGCACGAACCGGAGAGAGAGCAGCAGTCACGTGATTTATCACCGCCATGTATCTACTTGTGACAATACACACGAGGACGATACAGATAATTGTCAAAACTCACCTTCAAATTATGATAAACCTTCAAGTAATACGAAACCGACACCACCAGCACGTACATAATAACCATAATATTGGCGCCGCCCATGAAATTTTTGATTGGCGCCTTGTTCTCCCTTTATATCAAAATCCAGTGTTGGATATTCATCAACTTGTTAGGAAGTTTCAGTATGAAGTATAGTAGTGCATATTGTAATTAATTTTGGGGTGATACTGTTAAAGGTCAATGTCAAAGGTGTCTGAAACTTGAAAACCTTGTCTGCTGTTCATCTCTAAAAAACCCTGTTAGATTTTCATCAAAGTTGGTAAGAAGTATTGCATGTACTGTGTGAAGTTTAATTTTGCATATTACAACTTGGGATCATATAGTCAAAGGCCAAGGTCACAGGGGCTTTATGGACACTAAAGCTTTTTGGTGCATACTGTCCAATTGTTCAGCTAAATTTTTAATAACAGGGATACAGGAGAATTTTTGCAAAATGCCTTCGAAGTGTCAGTGAAAAAATAAATAATTTTCCTTCCTCAAAGTCAAAGGGTTTCTTACCCCAGTGAGTTGAGTTTTAGGCAACTGTGGTCCTACCCCAAAGAGTTCTACCTTCTATAAGGACTGGGGTAATGGGGAGACACATGTTTAAAAAAAACAATTCTAGTTCATTTCTGGTAATACTTGAAATGTACATAATTTATGTTGAACACTAAATAAAAGTTATGAACGTTGGATTTTTATTATTATATCTGTTCATCTAGTCATTTCAACATGAGCAATGTTCTGATCACCTCATATCAAATATCACTGGGACTCAAACTTCATGAAAACTTCAGTCAGATACATGTTTGTACCTGGTTCTGTAAATTGATATTTTACTCAGGATACTGATATGTCGATCTTGAACTTAAGTCATAGCTGCATGATTATGTCAAAACTGAACTAAGTGTGACATACTTATCCATGGCCTTTTCTTGTACTTTAATTAATACAAGAACCACCTTTGGCTAAAGGAAACTAAGAAACAACAAAGAACAATACATGGTCCAGATCGCCTGACTTGGTACAGGCACGAAGTGTGTCGGGTTTTACTCGATTTTACACGTGCTCAAACCTCACCTGTCTATCTAGACTGTTTGTTGTCAAACTTTATCACACGATAACAACCTGCACAGTACGCGTACATCAAACAACCGGATGAGATATTCTACCTGACATCCTTTCTGATAAACTATGTAGTACTTAATCAGTTTCTGATTGTCCCAGGTATTTGCACAAAGCCTACGAATGCTAAAACAACTAGCCTTTGTGAACAATATAAATCCAGAAGAAAGATCAAGTCTCAATGATCGCAATCTAGTTCAACTTTCAGCTTGTCTTGTTATCTATGGAGGGACTTGACCATATTGCATTATATTACAAACTTTGCCTGTTAATCTAAAGTCACTGGACCGTTTGGTTTTTATTGAAAACTTAATGAAGTTTCAAAATAACATAACCTTATCTATATGCAATATGCATTAAAGACCTCGTCTTAATTACATCTTCAATCAATCGAGTTAGCCCGGCTGTCAGTACTTTCAGTACTTTGATTAAAAAAAGTTATTGATATATTTCTAAGCGAGTACATTGTCCGAACAAAGTATTTATGAGTACACTCCGTACGATATTTTCAAGGAATCTATTGGTGACGTGAAACCTTTTTTTTTTTCTATTATGAAATTCTTCATACTCAGAACATCTCTTCTATATGGTATGTTTTCTTTTTTATTGATTTTAAGAGTAACCACTAATAGGTATCGTTTAAGCAAATAAGAAATAATTTCTACATACCGTTTGTGTGCGAGTGAAAACTGCCAAAACATTGTACCTCGTCAATTTTAAAACTCTGTATTTCCATCAAAATAAGAAATTGCACATGGTCATTTTGTAGAACTCAGTATTAGAGAATGATTCAAGTTTATTCCTAATTATAACTTGTTCGATTTCATGAATCAAGCCGAGAATTCAATGTCATATAAGAAAACGTCGAACTTTTCGCAAACGCGTACATATTACCTGTTTTCACGGTAAACGTGGCACTCACTCGCACACAAACTTTATGTATAAATTGCTTGTTCTTTGTTAAATACCTATACATATAAATATTTACTCTAAACATCGACAAAAAACGCAACAAAAGTAGCAAATACGGACCCCTCGTCGATCTCGCTCCTTGCACATAGCTCAGCCATCAATCAACAGAACAGCCATCGATACCGCTGATAGTACGGGGTGTATAATAAGCAATTAATATTCATTAACTCTTAACATCACCCGAGATTAATTAAATAATTCAAAAACACAATTGTTTCCACAGAATAAGTAAAACTGAGATAATGAAATAAATTATCAACCAGTACTAACTTGCCATTCCTCAAGCAGCTCACAACTTCGCCACATGACCCAGGTGGAGGACAGGTGACTTGAGCCAAACAATACCGAAGGACATGACGACCCCCGCGCGCACGGGAGTCGAACCGGTTCACAGTCCAGGACCCGTAGTCACAAACGTTTTAAGAATGAATCTCAGAGTTAGACTTTATAATGCCGTACATTTTCATTTTGTTCCTACGTTATCGTTACACAATAATTTTCTGATATAACATGGCACAAGTGAAGAGTGAGTAACAAGAACCATTCAGGCAAATATTTATCCGTTTAAATGTAATGAAAACGAAATGCTTGCAAATTTATTTTTTGCAATTTTAAAGTCTAAGTCTGAGATGCAGAGGGCTCAATCACTGACCTAACCCGGTGGGCCACACGGACTTTTTATAACACAAACATGTACTGTCAACAAATAAAGACTTATCATGTACATACCAAGTTACTAAAAGTTGGTTCTGTTTTTATGTTATTGTAAAATGTATGTACATGTATATAGATGAGACGAAAATAAAGATTAAAAATATAAATACCATATAGTGTCTGGTCAGCTTTCACAGCTGGTCATTCCATCGGTCAGTTCTGTCCGTGTGGATGTGCGAATTTGGCAGACAGGTATGGTCTTGCCATGGCGAAATTTCGATGCATTTATTCCTTAATTGATGTCACTCTAGTCGTATACTTGAAATTATGAATCATTGCCTACGAAGAAATTACTTAACACTCGGAATGTTCCGTTAGCGATGAATTGATAAAACAAATGTATATAGACATGGAGAATTATTGCGAACTAAACACCTGTATGCCCTTAGGAAGTTCGAAATAATTGATTCGTTAAGTAAAAAACGCTCTAGGTTATAGAAAATAATAATATATTAATTGGACAGTAAACGGTCACAGTTATCACGTATTTGGAATACTGACATTTCTTTATCTCTTATTTATGTTGTTTTAATTTGTTTTCTTATGGTGTTTTCTAGGAATGTTGAGTGTTGAGTGTTGTGGATCTTGCGTTAAAGAATAAAGTAAAATACATACGTTTATTTTAGTTTCACCCGTATTTAAAGGGCCAGCCATTTCTGACTTATGAGACACCTACTTTCTGAGCACATTTACTTCCCGATTCCTATCCCTCAATGCCAGGTACCAAGCAGGTAGGCACACGGTAAAAACCATCATTTATTTAGCTGGTGGCTCACTGTATCATATTGACTGCACACAGGAAACCAAATTGCAAAACGTTACGAAACGTGAGCCGCAAATACCTTTACTGAACGCAGGGCAGGTATTGGTCCGAAGCTAGTTTGTTCAATTATGAATGACAATTTACATTTGTACTTCATGATGTGCTCCATAAGGAAAACAAATGGAGAGGGATGTGGACAAATTGCACTGTGGAATGGCATTAAAGTTTTGCAACAGTTGAGGCCGGTAATGTACTTTGTATTCACAATTTGTGCATGATTCTTACTTATAACTTGGTAATATAGCAACTATTTTACTCGAATGGATTACCTAACATGATATTTCAATATGAAGAACAAATTAAAATGACTGTTTTTTAATAGTGTATTGTATACTAAAATATCAAAGCAACGGCACATTATTGTTATTTTTTGAAGATGATGAAATGTTTTTTTCTACTTTTGTTTCCAATGAAATTAATTTGGTGGTAACGGACCCGCCGACATAACATCTGCAGCAGACTTTCAGAACTGACGTCTTTGTGCATCAGGTGTGGACGGTGGAGGACACTAACTGGGCTTTCATCCATGCAGAATATCGGCAGTATTGAGGGTTCAGTGCAAAACTATACTAGCTCCTTTATAAATACATAGGAGTAAGGATAGTCTTGCACTGAACCCTCGAAATATTATGTTCTCTTGGTGTTTGACAAGCTACCGAGAGATGAACTGTGCCTACACGCTGTGTAAAAAATATTCGGACCAAGTTTCCCAACCCAACAGGGCATTACACAGGATCAGTACCATCTTGGCAAGATGTGGGATGGTAACCTTCAGATATTGACTGCCTACGTATATGGCGCAAAATATGTTCTGTATGTGTGAATAAATTCCAGCTGTTGTATAGCCATTTTGATTTATATGTAAATATCGTGTCTGTATATCACATTAAAACTGGTTTATTTGCTTTGTTATCTTGAAGTACATGTATACATTTCTATTTAGCTTACAATGTCAAGTGCTCAGCTTCACATACGGGTTGCTTGGGTTAAAGAACCTCACATAAGCTGAATTCCTGATTCTTGTATAATGTTGCACAGTTGGTGCTAGGATGACCTCTTACCAATTCCAAAACTGTTTCACCTCTTCCAAAACGCAGCAGTCAGTTGACAGGACCAATTTTCCTTAAATGGCTGTAAGAAAACTGAAAATCGTGTCTAAAACTGTAAATTTTAATATAAATTGACAAAATGTTCCATGCGTACTCTACAATTGTTCAAACTATTCCAAGTCATCATATATTTCGCTTTCTTCTTTTTTCTCGTCTTCTCGTATTCTTTAATGCGACTTTCAATGACTCAATATCTAAAACATGTAATTGTCGTTTCACATATGTCTTACATTCAGATAAATGTATACGTTTTCTTGATATTGACTAGTTGCCACTTGTTACGTCTGTAATGTGAAATTGTATGTACATGTATTTATGTTCACATGGGCCTTTGGCTTACTGAATTTGCAATAAGTTATCTATCTATCTATATCATTGTCTCCCGAGTGCAGGGCCATAGTGAGCATATCTGTATTAACTACAACAGTTGATATGCTGTGTCATTCAACTAGGGCTGTCACTACTGAATCGTACCACGATATATTGCATTACAACAGCACCACATTGCAATGCTTGTCGCGATGTAATTTGCTTCATTGACATAAAGGAGTTCTATATTTTTCTGACTCAAACATTTCTATGTTAAGCTAACACAAAATCGTAATCAATCTTATTTCAGTTTTTGACAAGTAATTCAGTATGGCATGTAGCGAAGTTTCGCAAAGATATTCATATGTTAAACGGTAGATTCAGTGACGTTAACGGAGAATACACCTGTACAGCAAATAATGGGAAAAGTGTGGTAGATTATATGCTAGCATCTACAGAAATATTCGAATGTATAGACGATTTTTACGTCGGTAATCTTGACTTATCAGATCATTTCCCAATCGTGTGCACACTAACTATATCTAAGAAGACAGCCAATCAAGTGAGCAGACAGATTGCTGGTGAAAATAACTTGAAATCGTTTGTGACATGCAAATGGCGGGAACAGAATAACAGTTTATGGGAACATTTTAGGAACACAGTTGACTTGGAAAATATTATCAACAGCGAACAGGCATTTATCTCACTTTACCAATCCGCTGGCCAAAGCATGAACAATAAAAATACAAATAGTACATGTAACTATGGTAACGACTTACGTCAGCCAGAATGGTGGGACAAAGAATGTTCGCAAACAAAGTACGAGAAAAACTCAAATCTACGTAAGTTCAGACAATCTAACTCCGATATAGACCTACAAATCTATTTACAATCCAAGCGCCGTTTTAAATATGTATGCCGTGACAAGCGTTTAAGGGAAGAATTACTGCGGTGCCGTAACGACCCTAAAACATTCTGGAAATATATCAAGAAATTCAACCGTAGACAACAAAATGACAGTGACAATATAACCGGAGATGAGTGGTACAATTATTTTAAAACTCTGTTTTCTGAGCCAGATGCTCGTGTAGAAAATGATACTGAATGTATATCTGATGATATGAATTATAACAACAATTGTGAGATTCTAGAAATGGAAATTAACGAAGGCGAAATCACCAAAAGCGTAAAAGAACTACGTGCTTCATGCGCATGCGGAGTTGACGGTACATGCATGGAAATGTATAAAACTACTATAACAACGGTAATGCCGTATTTGTTCATGTTATTCAATGCCATACTGAATAGTGGTAATATGCCCGCTCATTGGTGCGAAAGTGTAATTTCCCCGATCCACAAGAAAGGTCCTAAAACAGACCCTAATAACTATAGAGCAATATCCGTGATAAACTGTCTCAGTAAAATGTTCATGAAAATATTGAGCAATCGCTTAATCTCCTGGGCAGAGCAAAACTCGATCATTGATGAGTCACAAGCAGGATTCAGGAAGGGTTACGCAACAACTGACAATATGTTTAACCTACAAGCATTAATACAAAAATACTTGTCACGTAGGAATGGAAGAGTGTACGTATTTTTTATTGACTTCATGAAAGCGTTTGATAACTGTGCACATCAACAGCTCTGGCAAAGCCTCATCCGGAAAGGAATTAATAGCGATTCTAAGTTCCTATCAGTGTTTAAGTCAATGAACTCTCAACTCAAGTCTTGTATCGAGCTGGATGGTGGTATCACAGATTTTTTCCTGTGTGAAAAGGGAACTAAACAGCGGTGTGTGAGCTCAACGATAAAATTCTCATTATTCATTAATGACCTTGTTATGTACCTTAATCAAAAATGCGGAAATGGAATACTCATTCGGACAACATCCCAGATTTACAAGCACTTATATTCGCCGATGATATATCTTCTGTAGCCGAAACGATTACAAAATTACAAACCCAAATAAACCACATAAGCGATTTTTGTTATGAAACAGGAATGAAACTGAATCTCGAAAACATTTAAAATAATGATTTTCCGTAAAGGGTGTCCACGCAGACGTTAAGAGGACTGGTGTGGTCTTACCAAGGTCAAGAAATTGAAGTCGTGTCTGCCTATAAATATTTAGGCTGCTACTTTACCAGCGGTCTGTCATGGCAGAAGACGCAAGACACCTTATACATACAAGCCAATAAGGCGGTAAATGCTATATTTCGCTACCAGAAGCACTTCGTATTTTTTACTCCTAAAGACGCATTTAAACTATTTGACAGTATTGTTAAACCAGTGCTAATGTACAGAACTGTGGGGTTATCAAATATGTTCCAAAATCGAACGGGACCATATGCAGTTTTGCAAAAGAATTGCGTGTCTGCATTCCAAAGTCGCAAACTTTTTTGCTTTAAGCGAATGTGGAAGACTTCCAATGTCAATAGACTACATGACTAGATGTATAACATACTGGACTAAATTGACTAGAATACCAGCGCATAGATACCCGAAACAGTGCTACATTATGTTACGACGACTAGACGAAGCAGGACGCCACACTTGGGCTTCCTGTATAAAACTACTTCTTAACCAACATGGTTTCGGTTATGTGTGGATAGCTAACGATGTTGGTAATATTGATACGTTCATATGAATGTTTACTTTACGGCTGAAAGACTGTGGACAGCAACGCTTATTCTCAGATATAAGTACATCACCAAAAGCAATCAATTATAAACTTTTCAAAAGCACACTAGGTCCAGAGAGTTATCTGTCGTTACCATTAACATTTATACAGAGCGTATGCTTTCTAACTTTCGTTGTTCAGGTCACAGTTTAATGATTGAGAAAGGCCGACATAGGAATATAGACAGAAACTTTAGATTTTGTACATTCTGCCTCAAACGAAATATCTATTGTATAGAAAATGAAGTTCATTTCCTCATAGTGTGTCCATTATATCAAGAACTAAGATGTACTAATTTTAAACCAGAATGGCGTAGAGCTGTAATATGTGAACAATTATACATTCAAATTATGTCCGATGTAAGAAAAGATAGCGTTTTTGCACTGACAAAATTTATCGTGAGTGCATCTGCGAAAAGAGACGCTGAATTAGAAAATTGAAGAGTATTAGTAACCATTTATTTACCAGAATCCTATCGTTTTAGTATACTACAATATATTACCAAATATTATACTACAATATTTTAAATTAAATCCATTCAATTAAAATGTCAAACTATAATAATTGTTCGTACACAAATTGAGAAAAGTTGATTAAATTTAAGATAAATGTTATTTTATACATATATAAACATATTCTGCCTTATCTAATACCGGAATATTCACCATATGCTGTTATATACTCATGTAATTAATATGTTTATTTTGTGTACAATATACATGTTGATTCACTATATATATGTGGTAGGATAGCGATATGTATGCTGTTGTATTAGTATATATATACAGCTATTTTAGTATGTTCTAAAATGTTATATTTTCATAAACTTTTCTTATTATCACATATCACATTTATCCAAGTGGAAATGATCCATCGATATTGATTGTCTATATTTATGTTGATGGGTTGCACATTTGTTAATATGTATTTTTTCTCGCTATCATTGTTTAAATTATATCCTACATAACTACTATACATGAAATATCATGCAGAATTGTTTGTATTTTGGGCCAGAGGCCTTGTATTGCAAATAAAACACTATTGTATATTGCAAGTGTTATGCGTCATTTAGATGTTCTGTTCATAGTCTCCTTATTGAAACCGGTAAGCATTATGGTCTAAATAGGGAAGAACGCATACGCCCATATTGCGAGACCTACACTGAAAACGAATATCATTGTATGTTGATTTGTCCCTTGTATACTGATTTAATAATTTTTTATATAATTACCTAGTTACTATTTGGAATTCCCTTCACTAGAAAAATATTACTCTTTAATGTCCAGTTCACATGACATAACTATTCGCAATATAGCTATGTACTTATTTTACGCTTTTGAAGAAAGGAAACGGTTTTTGGAGGTTTTGTTATGTTTTGTGTATGAGCCGGAGGCCTTTATACAATAAAACTTTTGAATGGCATGTACAACAATTTCGCTTTTCTGATAAGCGCGAAAGCTCTTAAAATGGCTTCAGTCGATACTATAGAATATAGAGGGAGCAGTTGACATTTTTGGCTATAACGTTTTTATTTTGCAAACGATCGCAGACAAGTCGTGCGGAGCTCGCAAGGAGCTCGGACGTACCTCGTACGATGCACGTGTGTTCATACGGCGCCCGTACGGTGTCCGCACAGTGTCCTTGCGACAGGAATGAACCAGTTCGGCGATACCTAAAAAAAATCTCATTTATAGCTAGTCAGCTGAATTGAAAACAACACATAGTAATTAATAATATAAATTCAGAACAATTAAATCAAGATGCCTCCCAAAGGACAGAGCGTTACTAAGTGAAAAGGAAATGGGAAGGTATTCCTGGTTTTATACCACCTTCAATCGTCAAGGATGTCGTACGGAGTCCGTACGGCGAACGTAAGGCCCTGTGGGCCTCGTACGGACATCGCAAGTTCCCCGCCCGGTGTTCGTAGTATCGTACGGACATCGTATGTTGACCGTGCGACCACCCTGCGATAGTCGTGCGAGCACCGGCAAGCTCTTACGGGCCTCGCGGTGTTCCAAATGCGATGCCCGTACGAGCTCTGCCGGGGCCCTTGCGGTGCCTGTACGGGGCCCTTGCGAGCTGCTCACGACTTCGAAAATTTCTACGAGCTCTTCGGGAGCTCGGTGAAACATTCTCATCGAGTCCCCGAGTCCTCTACGAGTTCAAAAAATCCGTACGATGCTCGCAAGAGTCAACGATGTCCGTACGGACTCCGTGCGATTTCGGCTGAAAACCTACTCGTACGGAGCTCGTAGGGTAAATGTGACCAGGGTATAAGGTGCGCAACAGGGGGTCAACTTTTATTGTACTTGCTTCCGCTAATACTTGTAGTAAAGGGGAAATCGATAATAAATTGATGTGTAGCATTTAAAGTGCTAGAAGAATAGTTACCTTGAGACTTGATCTGGTCACTTCACAGCCGATTTGGGTGTCAGGGGCCCCTTCGCCCCCGGTATAATGGGCATTGGAAGGGATCGTAGATGAAGCAACGAGTATAATTATTAAAACAAACATTTGTCCCGCAGACCCGATCCATAGCGTAAAAACGTCTTATTCAGTCAGGTCAGGTTGTGTTTTTGAATGTGGTAATAAAAAATCAAGTTTTGAAGTGTTTTGTGGAATAAATCAATGTTGGATTTCGTTAGAAAGTGTTAAATTGTGTTACTAAATGTGTGCATTGGTTGCGTGTTTGATTTATAATGCCAAATGGTAAGCAGAAAAAGAGAAAGGATAGGAATAGTAGTGGCAGTAATTCGGACGGTCCGGATAGTGCAAAGTGTAAGGCAACAAAACATAGAGGCCCGTCAGAAGAATCTTGTGAAAGTGTGTCTGTGAGTGATGTGTTAGGTCAGGCAAATGCCATATTATATGAGGAAAGTGCTAACACTAGTGTTTTTGTAACTGGCGCGGACGGGCATTGCGAGGTTGGCAAGATGGCGGACGGAGCGCGGGGTCCTACCAACCAGGACATTATGTTCTCTATAAAGGATAGCATGAAGGGTATCTCGGACAGGCTTGAGGCAATGGAGAATAGGTTAGGGGCCATAGTAACCCTCGAGAAGAAAGTGTGCGACTTTGAGCGGGAATTAAAGAAGGTCTGGGTTGCATTGGAAGACAGGGCGAAACGCACGGAAGATAAAGTGTCCCGCCTTGAGGATAAAGTAGATGCGGCGGACATCGGAGTTGGTGAGGTGAGCTCTCGTGTATCAGAGCTCGAGCGTCAACGACAGCAGCTCAACGATGACGTCACCTACCTCAAGGCGCAGTCGATGCGGAACAACCTCATCTTCTCGGGCATAGTCGAGGACAACACCGTGGGTAGCGAGCCTCCAGCGGTGACGGAGCGTAAACTCCGCGACCATCTGCACGAGAAGATGGGGGTGGCCAAGCAGACCGTGGAGACCCTTCGTTTGGAGCGTGTCCACCGGATGCCGTCTCAACCGGTAGCCGGCAAGGTGCGCAACATAATTGCGCGCTTTGCTTTTTTCAAGGACCGGGAGATGGTGCGACAGCAGTGGCCGCAGCTTAAGGGGACCAACTACTATGTCAACGAGCAGTTCCCACCGGAAGTGCAGGAAAAGAGAAGCAGACTGTTCCCGAAAGTGAAGGCGGCGAAGCGAGAGGGCAAGCGTGCTTGGGTGTCATACGATACTCTGTACGTTGACGGCAAGACCGTCAGGGACTAGGATTACGTTGGAGATGAACTTTCTATTTTATCTTGGAATATACACGGACTTAACAGTGACAAAAAGGCATGCAAGAATTTTGTTGATACTTTAGCCAAAAATGATATATGTTTCTTGTATGAATCATGGTGTAATGTTAATAGTAATGTCGAGCTCAATGGTTACATTTCACATAACTTCTATAGGAAATTTCAACATAAAAATGCTAAGCGTAGTAGTGGTGGTGTTATACTTTATTATAAAGAATGTTTAAAAGATGGTATCGAAATTGTTAAAAATCATTTTGACTCTATTATATGGGTGAAATTAGATCATGTATTTTTTAACATGGAAAAGGATGTATATCTGTGTGGTGCATATATATGGGGTGATGATTCGCCGGTTTATAATACATTTAATGTTGATCTGTTCAATATTTTGGAAACGGATTTAAATGTTTATGATAAGTTTGGGTCTGTTTATTTATGTGGTGATTTTAACAGTAGAGTTGGGCAAAAATGTGATTATATTGTCCATGACAAGTTTAATTGTATTGTTGATGATGTTGATTATAGCCCCGATTGTAATACTGGACGGGCCTCGTTAGATCATACGCATAATAGTCACGGTGTTAAATTATTAGATTTATGTAAAGCGACCGGTTTACGCATTATGAATGGTCGGCTAGCTAATACACACCAGCATACGTTTTTATCATATAACGGCTGTTCTGTAATTGACTATTTACTGACCTATGATCACGATATTTCACAGTTGAACACTTTTAGTATTGATAGTTTCAATGAATGGAGCGATCATGCACCATTGCGCTTTACCTTGTGTTGTAACAATGTTACTACTGCTATACCTGACCATGAAGAGATTAAGTTTAAATGGGATATGAATTTACGGGAACATTTTCGCTCTGGTATTACTGATAATTTAGCCAATTTTAATGCGATTATACAAAATATAGATTGTTTAAATAGAGAAACCGTAAATAACATGTTAAATAGTTTTACGGATACAGTGAGAAGTGTAGCTGATCCTTTGTTTGCAAAAAAATGTTATTTTAAACAAGATGTTCGCTTCAGTATTAATTCTGTACATGATAATAATTGGTTTGATTCAGACTGTATAACGGCTCGCAATTGTTATTTGCGTGCTCTTAGACAATTTAATTCTGATAAGTCGCAAGAAAATCGAATAAATCTATGTGAACGTAAAAAGCACTATAAAGGTATTGTTCAGAAAAAGAAAAATGCAAATTACAAAAAGAAAATGAATGAGATTGAGAATCTAAGAAGAAGTAAACCGAGAGATTTTTGGAAACATTTTAAAACAAAAACAAAAAATAAATCTGGAAATATACCTTTAGATGCTTTTCGCGACTTTTTTAAGAATTTAGGAGGAAATGTTTTTAATTGTGAAAATGATGAATCTGAGTTTTTTAATGAGCAAAATGATTTTAATTTACCAAATAACGTTCATCCAGAGCTAGATAGACCAATTTATGTCGAAGAAATTGTTAAAGCTGTTAAATCATTAAAGCGGAACAAAGCCTATGGACTCGATAATTTGTTGAATGAATACTTTATAGAATCTATTGATATTTTATCTTTGCCTCTGTGTGATATGTTTAATAAGATAATAGACTCTGGCGTTTTCCCCGACGCGTGGACAGTCGGTATTATTGTTCCGTTATACAAAAAGGGCCCTGAGTCTGATGTTAATAATTATAGAGGCATTACACTTGTCAGCTGTCTTTCTAAATTGTTTACCTCAGTTATTAATAAGCGAGTTGAAAATATTTGCAACGAATATAACATTATTTCGGACGCCCAATTCGGATTTCGAAAAGGGCGTTCTACTGTAGATGCAATATTAATACTCCAGTCACTAGTACAGAACTATATGTTCGAAAATAAACGTTTGTATGTTGTATTTGTTGACATGATGAAATGTTTTGACTCTATTTATAGAAACGGTCTTTGGTTAAAATTGTTTAAATCTGGAATCCAAGGTAAAATATTACGAATTGTGAGAGATATGTATAGCAATGTTAAATCATGTGTTAAGTCATTTTCTTCATTTTCTGACTATTTCTCATACTCTGTTGGCTTGCGCCAAGGGGAGGTAATGTCCCCTTTACTATTTTCTCTATTTGTGGAGGACATGGAGTTATATCTCCAAGATGATATTAATGCTGGAATACATTTAGATGATATTATAATTTTGTTACTTTTGTTTGCTGATGATATGGCTATTATAGGTAAAAATCCAGCCGAAATTCAGAATCATTTGGACCATTTACACACTTACTGCAACAATTGGGGATTGCAGGTAAATATTGATAAAACTAAAATTATGGTTTTCCGTAAGCGAGGTGGATTATTGGCCTCAGAAAAGTGGACCTACAATAGCCAGCCATTAGAAGTTGTTAGTGACTTTAACTATTTAGGAGTTGTTTTGAATTATACTGGTAGTTATACTCGTAATCAAGAATATTTAGTTGGAAAGGGACTTAAAGCCATGAATGTTTTACTTTGTAAATGCCAAGACTATGATTTGAAGCCTAGTACGCTCTGTCAATTGTTTGATGCTTTTGTTGGCTCTATCATTAATTATGGCGCCGAAGTTTGGGGATATACGAAGTCGAAAGAATTAGAAAGATTGCATCTAAAAAATTTAAAACGCTTGTTAAAAGTTAAACATAATACATGTAATAATATGGTGTATGGCGAGCTTGGTAGATACCCACTTTATATACATAGATATGTACGTATACTGAAATATTGGTTTAAGTTGCAATCTAGCGACAACATCATATTGAAATCTGTGTATAACGAAGCTGTTAGTTATAGCGACAAAGGTTGTAAAAATTGGGTGTATATTGTGAAAAAGATGTTAAACGATTATGGTTTTCCCGAGGTGTTCGAAAATGTACATGATATTGATATGAAATCGTTTTTGTTTGTGTTCAGGTGTAGAATTATAGACTCTTTTAAGTGTGAATGGTACGATGCTGTGAACAAGAGTTCTATGATGGATATGTATAGGCAATTTAAGGCATCACTAGTATATGAACCGTATCTTAATATTTTACCTAGGTCACTAAGAACATATGTAAGTAGGTTACGTTTGTCTGTACACCCACTGAGAATTCAAACGGGTAGATACGCTAGAAATAGAGAGGATAGGTCTGTTAGATATTGCTTGTGCTGTAATTTAAATGACATTGAGGATGAATATCATTTTATTTGTGTTTGCCCTAAATATACAGAACTGAGAAAAAAATATTTAAAAAATATGTATTATGTCAATCCATCTGTGTATAAATATTTGAATTTGTTTAAAACTGTTGACAAAATGGAACTTATTAATTTGTCATTGTTTGTCAAAAATGCTCTATTACTACGATCAAGAATGATAAATGACATAATATAATATATTCATCTCCTTTGCATTTATGATTGTTTGTAATATATTTACAACTGCATTTGTTACCATATTACATAAGTATTAATATAGTTTATATGTTTTAATTACTTGTTCAAAATCACGTGACAGTATATATGTATGTATTTCATGTTGTATAGACGATGTACTATGTATAAGTCTCGAATAAAAAAATCTGTCTGTCTGTCTGTCTTAAAACAAAACAAAAGAGGTATTGCTACAAAAATCCTAAGACAATTACCATTACCACGGGCATATATGGTTTATATAGATAAACACCTTATACATTGTATTTTAATGTAAATAAAAATTATTATACAAATCCACGATGTGGAATAGTAATATATATATTGCGTGGTATTTGCAGGCACCACAGTATCTTTCGTATTAAAAAAGTACCCAACATTATTTGTATTTGCAATTTTAATTGGAAATTGCACGACAAAGTGTTTATTACAAATGCTAGGTGAAACGGATTCCTTGTTTTTTTTCTCCATTTTATTTCCTGAGCAAAAAATTTGCCTATCACATAGTTCATTTTCAATAATAGAATAATCTCGTGTTTCATCAACAAAATCGAACTCCAATAGTTTTCTCTTTAAGTACATAACACATAATGTTTGAAGCGTCTATCGGATACATAGATTTAAGATAGCCCGAGGCTACATGTTATTGTGTTATACCAGTTATCAGTCGGTGATCATCGGAAAATTTACGATCACTTACGGAAACTACCGACAGACAAATCATCTGCTGACCCACCGATATCGATTTGCATCGGCTGCATTTATCTGTTGAGCTCTATTGTTGTGTATGGGATTTCAATACTAGAAAGTAGCCTACATGGAATAGCTGAAACTGCGCAATCAATTTGTGACTAATGTGAGGCTTTCATATCTAGATAATTCCATATATTTAGTATTTGTAGTCAGTAACTCTCTAGCAGAAAGCAAAAATGCATTGTAAAAATCTGATAGTTCATTCCATATCGCGGAAAAGCCAAATTGTAATTGTATTACCAATTTGGTACGAAACAGCGAAGGTACGTCATGACCAGAACTCGAGAGATTCAGAGATCGTGTTTTATTGTTTATCTATTTTACATTTTTCTCAGTTGTTGATGCATGCAGATAATGCGAGTTCTTACACTTACAAGTCAAAGACTACATGATTTAAACATTACACATGTATTTATGTTTTCATTCGAGACCGTCAATGCGTTTTCTACAGACGTGAAGTGTCATGTGGAGTTCAGTCCCTTTAATTATATTTAAAATTGCCATGAGAAACATTCTATCATACAGAAAATACAAACGTGTTGATTCTTTGGTAGATAAATTTTATGATATATGTTTTGTTCCATTTAATACTATGAAATATCGTGTACATAGATGTAAGTATTTTGTTTTTTTTACAACTAAAATTACCTCAGTAGCGGAAGATCGTACAAGCTGTTGATAACTCGATATACAGTAAGTCGAGTTGTGTTATAAGTACATGTACAGTACAATCTGACTTCAATACCGGCTCGAAATTAAAATCACCGTACTTATTTCTACATAATAAGACCACCTCACACAATTTGTTTATAAGACTGTCTGCGGAACAAATGGTGGTCTTATAATCGGCGTCACACTGTATAAAGCATGTTGTATTGAATTTTAGTTGTTTGATAGAACAACTAGTTCTATGGCAATTTTCGACAGTCACATCACCTTAAGTGAATACGAAAACTACTTTTCCGGAAGCGGCGTAAGAATAAAAGGTAAGTAAATCGGTTAAAAAATAGTCCAACACCATAGCTGAAACATGCTGTAGATGTTCAGTCTCGCTAAAAATTTAAACCCACAAAACACTTTAAACACTTGTACAAAAGTATGAGACGTTACCTTGGCATTTTACGTTGTAATTTCTGTGAATCTGAACATGTTGAACACAAAACCAGTGTTCCATACCGTACAACTGTAGTGCTTTCAGCGCTCTGATTTTTATTATAGTCAGTCTTTGATAATTCAAACATGACAGTGTGCTTTTCGTGATTGTTTGCATGTTGATTTCATTTATGTGTGAAGGATAATTTCCATACAACAACAAAGTAATAAATGTATATACTGGTCAAGCGTGTCAGCCTGACAGTTCTGTTTCACATTGTTTCGAAAAGCTACATGATGCATATTCTGTTGATATTGATTGCAGTAAGCTGTAATAGTTATGATTCAAATGAATACATAGTTCTCACATCTACAATATTTACCTACCTTGTTCTGAATTGTCGGCCATTTTTATAAGTCAAATTTACTTCAAGTTTATGGGGAATATAATGTAAACGATGATAAACTAATCCGATATATAAAAAAATGACTTATTCATTATGCTCATGTGGGCATTTGGCTCAGTAAGTTGAAGAAAAATTGGTTGTCACATGCACATTCTCTTGGTATTTTCTCAATTATCACATATTTGGCAATTACACCTATAAGTGCTTATCAGTTTTGCCAATCAAAATGGCTGACAGTTAAGAACAAGGGAGGTAATTATTGTAGATGTGGGAACCATGTATAGAACTATCGAAAAAAGTTGCTGTAAACCTATCAAAATTATTTTCGTCGTGTCAGATCACTTTGTCCCAATGTAGTGAAGATTCTCACAATACAATATGGCAGGTTAGCTCTTTCAACCAGTGTATGTATATGTGTGTGTGTGTAAATACATAAATAAAACAAATAAGCATAATTATTGTAAGTTTTGTTTTATTTTATAAGCGTATGCTCTATATTGTGTACATGTATTTACAAATATTTACATAATTATGATACAGATAAAATTTAGAAATATTTAATCATATCAAGTTTAACGAAATTATTTACAATGTTTAATAATTTAATAGACTCTAGATAATTTAACAAAATAGCACTTTGCACATTCATGGAGTATATGCACATGTAAGTCTTTGGTCACTCAATCACTTAGTCTTTGGTCACTCAATCACTTAGTCTTTGGTCACTCAATCACTTAGTCTTTGGTCACTCAATCACTTAGTTTTTCATATGATCATCTCCAATTCTCGACCACAAGGGACAAAACTCCCGTTCATTTCATCCCGAACATTACTTATAGTTACGTCCCTTGAAGTATCAATGAACGATTTGGTATTCATGAAACTTTCCATACTGTCGTCAACATCACTGTTATCAGCATCATCTTCAGAATCAGTCTCATCAAAACTGTAAGTAAAGTCGCAGCTGAAATCTACTGACTGCGAATCTTCCAATCTAGGAAATGAACAATCAAACGAAAAGTCAAAATCACCAGTATCATTGAGGGTCTGCAGACCGAGGTTCCTGTCCAGCAATGAGAAGTTATTAAGATCGGAAATAGCTGACTCTCTTCTAAGCGTTTTGAAGTCATACATAGCGGAAGCTTCTGTTGTTTTATTATCAATGAAAGCGACATCCAAGTAATCACATGGCTCAGAACTTTCACTTTCACTGTCAGAATCGGAGTCACAGTTTGATTCCCAGTAGAAGCGACATTTTTCCTCCAAACTGCCGAATGACGGTGAGTTGTGATCGACCTTTCTTACTGAAGAATCAGACTGTACTGTTGTTGAACACTGGTCCGCCATAAATTTCTGAAGAAGCATAGATTTGCCACAACGTTCATCAATGTTATCTTCTGAGTCGTATGTGAGGTTCAAACACGAAGCTGATGTTCTTGGTTGGTGGC
This sequence comes from Mactromeris polynyma, assembly GCA_032209605.1. Taxonomy (NCBI): domain Eukaryota; kingdom Metazoa; phylum Mollusca; class Bivalvia; order Venerida; family Mactridae; genus Mactromeris; species Mactromeris polynyma. The sequence goes on from JASFXZ010000009.1 coordinate 22,499,739, forward strand.
GTCCTAGGCTCAAGGGAGTACTGTGGCGTGGAGCCGCAGCATCCGATGAGAGAAGTTTAGTGTGGTGGCGTTTAGACACTCCTAAATCACCATTTGAAGTCACAGATTCCGGTTTGTCATTATCACTTCCAACTGAATGATATCCAGTATCAGTAGAGCTTATGGTTCCTGTTGAAACGGTTCTCTCCATAACTGTTTGCTTAGTTGCAAATTTTTGTTTAAGTCCAAGTCTTGTTTTCTTCAAACCATGTTGAAATCCGGATGTTGACACATTCTTTGAAGTTAGTTTCTCAACAGATTCAACACTTAGTGATTTAACTTTGTTTACATGTCCTTGTGTAGAAAGAGGATTCTTCTTAGATGTAACATTTCCTAATTTTTCTGCAGTAACTTCTCCGCAAAAATCCAGAAATCGAGCCATTTCGTCTAAGTCTGTTTTAGCTAAGAAAGCGTCCATGCTGTTCACTGAAGCTTTAGAACTTAACCTTTTCATTATTGACTTCTGTTCTGAGACCTGTAAAGTCGTGGACTTCTTGTTCAATGACTGGAGTTTCGTCTTCTGATATCTTACGTAAAAAGCAAGATCTGATACCTTCTTTAATGTTTCTTTTGACATGTTCTTGCCTTGAGCTAGTTTTGACTTGGGTTTATCACACTTCGATTTCAGAGAAAACAATTTACGCGAGGTTTTCTTCACCTTTGTTGATACGTCGGATTTTCTGATGACAAACTGGACTTGTTTGGATAATCCGTGGGCGCGCCAGACTTTCAACAGCTTAGTTTTTCCCGGAAGCTCTTTCTCTACACCATCGATGGATTCAAAGACAGCAATAGGGGTGTCATGTTTTGGAAACTTGTTTATGACGTCAGCACATGTTGTGTATTTGGTAATACTCTTGACGATTACCTGTCCATCTATGAGAAATGAAACCTCCTGTTTGTTCGTATTCTTACTACTGTTCGTCATCTGAAAGTATAAAAATGCAAAAAATATAATACTTTTGATGAAACATAAACATTTCTGATTTAAAATACGAACAACCTTCAAATAGTTTAAATCAAACTCTAGACATTGTCTAGTCCATTATCTCTGTTAAACCTTCTATTCAACCTCAATATTGAGACTATCTCAATAAGAAGACCAGTTTTCAAGGGTCCCAAAGGTGGTCTTATTAATGAGGTTTTACTGTATCTATTTTAAATACGCGTACTCTAATTGGCGAACACGATTAATTATTTGTATTTCAATACGGTTTTAAAGATGTTTTAAATGAAGTTAATTAATTATTACGCAAAACTGGTTAGTCAATATGTTGATAAATCTTGCGTACCCCGTGGTTTGCCACCCGCTATAAATCCATCTATAAAACTGTGTAATCCATATAAGCATGCAAGAATCCTTTCATGCAGTTTCTACGATGTTAAAGTGTCTATTATTTAGTATTCCAAGTATATAAGAATCCGTCAGTTAAGTCACACCAATCTTAATATATTGTCCAAGGTTTAGCTTTGATGTCTTAATGCAAACACGCGTAATAAGGTTTTAATTCAGTGCCGGTAGGATATCTGTTAATAGCGACGTAACGCTAGCAAATAGGGTTTAGCCCTTAATGTAATATATTTTTGTAAAAGGATTCACTGTTGGATGTGGTCAGCCACCTGTCAATATTACTCAATTATCTTGTCAAACTTTAAGATTTACATTGCCGTGTCAGCAATAAAATGTTTACATTAATTCAATTAAGAATTTGAAACATGAAGATCTTAGCTGATATACTTATAATGAAATGACGAATTTCAACGCTGCTTGCCATGTGACGGAGCCCAAGGGAACGTACTGTCGGACACGGTGTAAATATTATTAAAAGGGGCTGTCCGATTATCATAATTTATTGCCAATATATTAAGATAACGCCAGGTACGGCCAGACAGTGCATGTAGGAAATAATGTTTCATAATGTAATGGTATTCTTAATGTCGAAACATAGAGATGATGATTAAAATCCCGAAAAGAAACCACCAACAAAAAACATATTCACCCTATTAATGCTTACACCATAGAACAGTTTCTATGTTTTCAATCATGCATATACGAACATTTCACTGAGGTAGACAAAACAATGAGTAGGATAAGAGACTAAAGTTTGATTATGGGTACAGAGTATATATGGTAACATTGACATAATGAATACCCAAATAATCCAGTTGATGAAAAAACCATTTTCGCATAAGCTTTTTTTGCCATTTATAATTTTGTATTATGTTCGCGTAATTATGTGATTTGTAACATATTTGCACTGTATGAGAACTAGAGCAAGAAGTACGTTAAGGCTGCAATAAATATATGTGATTCTTTGATATAAATTGCTTCACTTCATATTTTACAACAAGTCCCTGGGTTTTAAATGGATGTTTATGTTGTATACTGGTTTGCGCTGAAAGGGTTGTTGATTTTTATATGTTCTGTACTATCGTGTGCCGGCGTACTTAAGTTACGAAATTTTAAAAAATATATAACAAATTATCTCATCATCATTTTTATGATGTTCAAATTTCTTTAAAAAATGTTTTAATAAGCTCACATATTTTAAGCGACGAGATTAAGTCCCAGACATTAGTAAGCAAACAAAATTACAAACTATAACTTTGTAAGGTAAATTAAATGATATTATCAAATTTCATTTTAAAATATGTTTTATTAAGCACAAATATTGTAAGCGACAAGTTGTACTCACGGAAATTGAGAAGCAAAGTACAATAAATAATATTATTATGAAATTATTAGCTTACCGTGATTTCTCTGATTATAGTTTCCGTCTTATAACACTCCGTAAATATTGGAACACAATAATAATATCGGCAATACAATGATATGTAATAGAATGTTGAAAATATCAGATGTTTGAATACATATACGAGTATGATTGCAGAACAATTGAATATGGTTTCCACATCTGTTGGTAGAGGATATATAGCAAGCCCCGTTCTGCTCGATTTATCCCTTTCTCAAAGGGACAAACAATAGGGAGTCGTCAAACATCGTTAAGGAGTTTAATAATTATGTTCTCACCTTGTCTGTATGTAGTAATTAACCTATTATTCGCATGGAAGTGCCTTGAGACCTGTGTTAATCACCTTTAATTGTCCACAACAATAGGTAATCAACGGAAAGTTGTCAGATTTCTCAACCAGATAACACCTTATCTGATCGTTCGAGTAATTATGACATGAGAAATGATGTTTCTCTATTGTTTTTACCATGTTTTGACAAATAATGGAGTAGCTTTAATTGAAATTAAGAAATTGAAAATTATATTCAAAGATAAGTATCTTGAGAACGAGAGGAAGTTTTCGGGATTTTAGATCCTATCTTAGTTGTGACAAATAGATTCATCGTTGACACGAATGTAAAATTGTGTTCACTTCAATTGAAATAAACTTAGTCGTTTCGTCGCCTGTTTACATGAAAACGTTCAAATGTGTCTGCAAATGCAGACTTTGACTGAAATGCCAACGTTATGACAAATATTTCAATATATTTATTTCATTGTATTTTAATACAGTCAATAGACTGTCTGGAAAAGATAGACAAACTGTGTTTTCCACTTTTAAAGACGTATACGGGTGTAGTTTGCTATTTACTTTTACGATGCAAAGATTTTTACTGAACTTTACAGACTCACCAAGACCAATACAAATAATGATATTATTGTGTTTAATTGAAGGATTTTATTATATTTTTTTCAATTTTCCTTCTACTTTCTTTTTCCATATACTTTATTATTAAAAAAGAAAAGTCATTGATATTTAAAATTCTATCTTTGAAATTATAAATTGATCTTCAATAGATATTTAAAACTAACACATTTTATGAATATGTAAAAATGATAATGGGTTACCAAGTATATTATGGGTAAATCTTTTCAACTTTCACTTTCCATATATATTACATTTGAACACACTAAATCAGTCTTTATCGTATAATCAAGCAAGGTGACCTATATTTTTTTTTCTTCAAATTCAGACAGTGACTCTCATATAGTACACCAAGTTGTAAGAAAATCTCTCTGCTAGAAAAAATATAGTATTTTGTATCGATTTTGCTATATATTCATATGAAATCTTCATTTATCATAAAATCGAGCAAGGTGACCTGTCATTTTCATATTTCATATTTTGGTTAGATACATTACACTGATACAATACACAAAGTTTAAAGGAAATCTCTCCAATAGAAAAATGGCCTTATTGTTGGAGATACGCCTTTAATATGGATTTGTCCTTGAATTTAAAATTAATTACGAATATCTTGACTTTATCAAGCAAATCTCACAGATGTTGAGAAACTATATATATTCTCTCCAACGATGATATGGCTAAGTTTTCTGCCAAAATCTGCTATATCAGTGTTGTTGTTTTTTTGGGAACTTTTTATTGCATGAAAAAACATCAAGTACATATATAAATGTAATATTAATGAATGTCACCATCATAGAGTGAAAAATTAACTGATATATATTTGAATTAAATGCTTATTACCTAAAACAAGAAAAAAGTATGTTTATGTCTTTTGTTAAGTATTAGTGTATCTTGGATAGTTTTGTATCCAAAAATTATGTCGGACTTATTCCAGTCAACATCCGCATTGCTCATAGGTGTAGAACATATCATTGCTACTCATTTATCAAGAAAACCGCTTTTGTCATATAATTTTTGTAAAAAATGTTTTACCCGCAATTTTGAAATTTCTGTTGTGCCATACTGGTAGGGACAAAAAAATCAAACCATGAGTTTATATTATATGATTCAGAAAAGGAAACACAACTATTCCAAACATTCTTCCAGAATTCATTTTTAACATAACGTATTTCACGTTTCACAAATTCTGCTCCAAGTTTAAAGCTATATTCTATGAATGGGCAAACTGTTTCCACCATTTTTAAATATGTGACATTATGTTTAAAACATCTCCTCAACCAAGTTATTTTCAAAGCTTGAAGTATTCCAAGTTTACAACCCTTACGCCTCCATTTTCCAAATCTTGGGTCATTGTATTTCTCTTAACCTTATCAGGTGCATTACCCCATAGAAATTTAAAAAATAAATTTTGAATACATGTATATCTTACAATTTCTGGAGAAGGGTTTGGAAGTCCTATAATAAAATGGTTCAGTTTTGGTAATGCTAAAGATTTTATAACTACAGTTTTTTCCAATAGGCGTTATAATTCTTTAAGACCAAATTTACAAAAGAGATTTTATTTCCTCTATTTTTGATTCATAGTTAGTATTGATTATGTCTTTCAAATTCAGTGTAAAGGTAATTCCAAGTAACTTAATTTCTCCTCTCTCCCAAGTTAGGCCAATTTCAGGCCAAATTATTCTGTTACTATTTTTCATTGGTCCTGTCCAAACTGCCTTGGTCTTTTCTATATTAACGCGTGAACCAGAAATGTCAGCATAGAATTTTAAAACTTTCATAGAATGTGCCAAATATTTTTCAGAACCATCTAGTAGTAATGTAGTATCGTCTGCATATTGTGATATTAAATATTCTTGTCCATTTGCTGTGATACCATGAATATCTTTGTTACTCTTTATTAGTATATTATGAATAAGTATGGGGATAAAGGGTCACCATGTCTACATCCACGGTGTATAAAAAACCAGTCTGATAAGTGTCCATTAACTATAACGCATGACTCAGCATAACACTTGTATCCATGTTTTTAGGTATTCACCAAAATTAAAATCTCTCTCTTTTGTCATGAACTTCCAAGTGATTGAGTCAAATGCTGTCGCAAAATCTATCAGTAGAAGCATAGAAGGGGATTGAACATGCTCCGTATATGACATCATATCATATACCAACCTTATATTTTCACCAATGAAACGGCCTGGTAGGAAACCTGTTTGTTCATCACTTATAATGTATTCAAAACTGATTTTATTCGATTAGCTATAGAAGCTGACGCAATCTTGTAAGAAACATTTAATAATGAGATAGGTCTCAAATTTTAAAAAAAATAGTTTATCTTTATTTCCTTTTGGTATGCAGGTAAGTATGCGCTGTTTTCGAGAGATTGATAGTTAACCAGTTTCAAATGTATAGATAAAATTTATTATTACATTTTATTACATCGAAAATGACTTTTTACAAAATTGATAGATATTCACACTATTATGGTCTTTATTAACATTTGGGCTACACGATAGTCTTATAATATATCGAATATATTTTTATGTATGGTGTATATGCTTGTATAGTCTCTTATAATTCTTATTAGAAAGACTTTGTGCAATGTTTTTATATTCTTTATTGTCTATGTATATTTTAAGCTTATACAAAGATGAGACTTTAATCAATTAATTAAACTGTTAAACATAATTTTTATAGTTGAACCTAAAACATGTGGTTCATTTCTGCCCCATCCACATAAATTCGTCAATTTACAATTAAAACATGTCATGCAATAAAAGTATACATTGGCAGGGCTCTAGAAATCCACTAGTCCGACAACTACTGAATCGGGCGAACAATAGTTGAGTTGGTCCCGGACCAATCTCATTAAAATCAGACCTGGACAGTCGCACACTCCTATACTATACGCTAACTGGATCTGATGACTGCACAATACAGGTCACGTTCTTGTGACCTTTGAGTAGCCAATCTCACGGTATTTAAAGTTAACCAACATCAGCATTTGTTCAGTTGTAAGTCAAACCTTAGAATCTCACAAACGCATACATGAAATTATTAATATCAGATTGCGGAGCTATCATTGTGCATGTTTATTTGTTACTAAACTGACCGATATTCTCCGACGAATAGTTTACTATGTAGTACAAGTTATTTATTTTAATTTTGTATAGTATTACGTAAACCATTGTTATAACATAATATAACCACGTGTATCACCTGTACAATATGTAGAACAGACTAGAATATAACCACGTGTATCACCTGTACAATATGTAGAACAGACTAGAATATAGACACGTGTATCACCTGTACAATATGTAGAACAGACTAGAACATAACCACGTGTATCACCTGTACAATATGTAGAACAGACTAGAATATAACCACGTGTATCACCTGTACAATCTGTAGAACAGACTAGAACATAACCACGTGTATCACCTGTACAATATGTAGAACAGACTAGAACATAACCACGTGTATCACCTGTACAATATGTAGAACAGACTAGAATATAGCCACGCGTATCACCTGTACAATATGTAGAACAGACTAGAATATAGCCACGCGTATCACCTGTACAATATGTAGAACAGACTAGAATATAGCCACGCGTATCACCTGTACAATATGTAGAACAGACTAGAATATAGCCACGCGTATCACCTGTACAATATGTAGAACAGACTAGAACATAACCACGTGTATCACCTGTACAATATGTAGAACGGACTAGAATATAGCCACGCGTATCACCTGTACAATATGTAGAACAGACTAGAACATAGACACGTGTATCACCTGTACAATATGAAGAACAGACTAGAACATAGCCACGTGTATCACCTGTACAATTTGAAAACAGACTAGAACATAGACACGTGTATCACCTGTACAATATGTAGAACAGACTAGAACATAACCACGTGTATCACCTGTACAATATGTAGAACAGACTAGAATATAGCCACGCGTATCACCTAAACAATATGTAGAAGAGACTAGAACATAACCACGTGTATCACCTGTACACTATGTAGAACAGACTAGAACATAACCACGTGTAATACCTGTACAATCTGTAGAACAGACTAGAATATAGCCACGCGTATCACCTGTACAATTTGAAAACAGACTAGACCATAGCCACGTGTATCACCTGTACAATATGTAGAACAGACTAGAACATAACCACGTGTATCACCTGTACAATCTGTAGAACAGACTAGAACATAGCCACGTGTATCATCTGTACAATTTGAAAACAGACTAGAACATAACCACGTGTATCACCTGTACAATATGTAGAACAGACTAGAACATAACCACGTGTATCACCTGTACAATATGTAAAACAGACTAGATCATAACCACGTGTATCACCTGTACAATCTGTAGAACAGACTAGAATATAGTCACGCGTATCACCTGTACAATTTGAAAACAGACTAGAACATAGCCACGTGTATCACCTGTACAATATGTAGAACAGACTAGAACATAACCACGTGTATCACCTGTACAATCTGTAGAACAGACTAGAATATAGTCACGCGTATCACCTGTACAATTTGAAAACAGACTAGAACATAACCACGTGTATCACCTGTACAATATGTAGAACAGACTAGAACATAGCCACGTGTATCACCTGTACAATCTGTAGAACAGACTAGAACATAACCACGCGTATCACCTTTACAATCTGTAGAACAGACTAGAACATAACCACGTGTATCACCTGTACAATATGTAGAACGGACTAGAATATAGCCACGCGTATCACCTGTACAATATGTAGAACAGACTAGAACATAGACACGTGTATCACCTGTACAATATGAAGAACAGACTAGAACATAGCCACGTGTATCACCTGTACAATTTGAAAACAGACTAGAACATAGACACGTGTATCACCTGTACAATATGTAGAACAGACTAGAACATAACCACGTGTATCACCTGTACAATATGTAGAACAGACTAGAATATAGCCACGCGTATCACCTAAACAATATGTAGAAGAGACTAGAACATAACCACGTGTATCACCTGTACACTATGTAGAACAGACTAGAATATAGCCACGCGTATCACCTAAACAATATGTAGAAGAGACTAGAACATAACCACGTGTATCACCTGTACACTATGTAGAACAGACTAGAACATAACCACGTGTATCACCTGTACAATCTGTAGAACAGACTAGAATATAGCCACGCGTATCACCTGTACAATTTGAAAACAGACTAGACCATAGCCACGTGTATCACCTGTACAATATGTAGAACAGACTAGAACATAACCACGTGTATCACCTGTACAATCTGTAGAACAGACTAGAACATAGCCACGTGTATCATCTGTACAATTTGAAAACAGACTAGAACATAACCACGTGTATCACCTGTACAATATGTAGAACAGACTAGAACATAACCACGTGTATCACCTGTACAATATGTAAAACAGACTAGATCATAACCACGTGTATCACCTGTACAATCTGTAGAACAGACTAGAATATAGTCACGCGTATCACCTGTACAATTTGAAAACAGACTAGAACATAGCCACGTGTATCACCTGTACAATATGTAGAACAGACTAGAACATAACCACGTGTATCACCTGTACAATCTGTAGAACAGACTAGAATATAGTCACGCGTATCACCTGTACAATTTGAAAACAGACTAGAACATAACCACGTGTATCACCTGTACAATATGTAGAACAGACTAGAACATAGCCACGTGTATCACCTGTACAATCTGTAGAACAGACTAGAACATAACCACGTGTATCACCTGTACAATATGTAGAACAGACTAGAACATAGCCACGTGTATCACCTGTACGATTTGAAAACAGACTAGAACATAGCCACGTGTATCACCTGTACAATATGTAGAACAGACTAGAACATAACCACGTGTATCACATGTACAATATGTAGAACAGACTAGAATATAGCCACGCGTATCACCTGTATAATATGTAGAACAGACTAGAACATAACCACGTGTATCACCTGTACAATCTGTAGAACAGACTAGAACATAACCACGTGTATCACCTGTACAATATGTAGAACAGACTAGAACATAACCACGTGTATCACCTGTACAATCTGTAGAACAGACTAGAACATAACCACGTGTATCACCTGTACAATATGTAGAACAGACTAGAATATAACCACGTGTATCACCTGTACAATATGTAGAACAGACTAGAACATAACCACGTGTATAGTCCTGGTTTTTCTAACAGGCTTGTCATGGACTAACTTCTACTCAACTGTTTGTAGCCCGAATCAGCAATTAGACTTGTCCAGGACTTTGTGCAAGTGGATTTCTAGAGCCCTGTCTTTATATTTAAGTGGTCTTATTATTGGTATTTATAGTGTTTTTTTAGAGTGACCTCCCCTGTTTATAAAGGGGAGTCACTCTTACCGACTTGAATTTTGGTATTTGCGTTTGTCTTTCTCACTCTTTTGTACTGGGACTGTAAGTCACATAAACATCCTGGGTGGAGGAAGACCTCAGGGCCCGTATTCTGTAACATAGTCTGAAATTGAGACTTAGACTTTAAAATGTGAAATGTTCTTTTTGGTCCCAGGTTGCTAGTACAGTATATATTTCAATAAGAGTTGGCTAAAGTGTGAAGTGGGTGATACAAATTATTCAGATTTTTTTATTTCATTTAGATTTAATGAAAACGAAAGAATGGTAAATATAAATTTTGCAAATTTAAAGTCTGAGTTTCAGTCTTTAAATGCTAGTGATTACAGCCACAGGAGCCCATTCTAGCATTTTTTTGTGGGCTCAGGCGGACATCTTGGTAGAATCATCGACCTCCGTAAGCCAGAGGATAGCTTCCTTGCCTACAAATTCTTCATCTCGGGTGGATTTTGAGCATGCAGTGGTGAGAGGCAAGTGATTTGAAGTCCGCGATCATAACCACGTGGCATTGGAAGACGTTTTCAATAGTAAGTCATATATACAATGTAGTATGTATTTATTTATGTCCTTATATGGAAGTCATGTTAATTATCGATTATCATTTATATTTCTAGTAGGCAAGACACGAAGAACAAATAATCGAAATATTAACTGAATAAATTGTATTTTCATTCGAAATTACAACCAACCACATAAAACGCTCAAGGCGTTTTTACACGTTATGATATCATACCCGAATTGTCAGTTGTTCCATACTATTAGTTTATATATACTTGTAATTGATAAAAATGTAATACATGTAATAAGTTGTTATCTTTATTTCTAGTCCAGCCACGGACGTCACATCTCTATACTGTCGCTGTACAACGTCTTTACGAAGACGCGTGTAAAAGTTGGGAGTACAGAGACACGTGTGCGGGGCTACTTTATTTCAATCTTCGAACAGTTGAGTGAAGTTGACGCGGCAATCGTACATCGACATTGAATACCGACCCAGATTAAATGCAGAGCCTGCAGCATTGACATCTTTATTCGAATTATATGTTTGAATACATACATTTTGCACCTTAAATCGATCCCAGAGCTAGCGCTGACATCAACTTTCGAAACGTGTCCGCGGCAAATACATATCGAATAACGAGCTAGCTCGTACATCGTTATTCGAGTTTTCTAAATATTTGAATACAGACCTAGTAGCAAATCCAGAGCTAGCACATACATCAACATTCGAACTTGAACGCGGCGATTACATATCTGGAGATGAATAACGAGCTATCTCGTATATCGCCCTCCAAACACGCGCTTTTCCTCAAAATTGAGAGCATTTTTGTGGGTGGGGAGGGTTGAAAACAAGTCTTCAGGGGGGGGGGGGGGGGGGGTCAACAATTATTTTCTTCATTTCTTAATTCACAACAACAACAAAAGTTTCAATTTGTTTATTTCTTCAGGGGATGACTAAAATCTTTAAATTTAAGTGGGTAAGAGTGACTTTCCGCTATAATCAGGGGAGGTCACCCGGAAAAACTTAAATTTGAGTCGGTTAGAGTGACTTCCCTTGAAAATCAGGGGATGTCAACTGAAAAAAATAAAATATGAGTCGGTAAGAGTGACTTCCCTTGAAAATCAAGGGAAGTCACCCTTAAAAACTTTAATTAGAGTCGGTAAGAGTAATATCCCTTGAAAATCAGGAGACGTCACCCTGAAGAACTTAAATTAGAGTCGGTAACAGTGACTTCCCTTGAAAATCAAGGGACGTCACCCTGAAAAACTTAAATATGAGTCGGTAAGAGTGACTTCCGTTAAAAATCAGGGGACGTCACACTGTAAAATATTTATTTGAGTCGGTTAGAGTGACTTCCCTTAAAAATCAGGGAACGTCACCCTGAAAAACTTAAGATATGAGTCAGTAAGAGTGACTTCTCTTGAAAATCAGTGGACGTAACCCTGAAAAACTTAAATTAGAGTCGGTAAGAGTATCTTCCCTTGAAAATCAAGGGACGTCACCCTGAAAAACTGAAATATAAGTCGGTAAGAGTGACTTACCTTGAAAATCAGGGGAAGTCACCCTGAAAAACTTAAATTTGAGTCGGTAAGAGTGATGTCCCTTTAAGATCAGGGGTCGTCACCCTGAAAAACTTAAATATGAGTCGGTAAGAGTGACTTCCCTTGAAGATCAGGGGACGTCACCCGGAAAAACTTAAATTAGAGTCGGTAAGAGTGACTTCACTTGATATCAGGGGACGTCACCCTGAAAACCTTAAATTGAGTCGGTTCGAGTGACTTCCCTTCGAAATCAGGGGACCTCACACTGAAAAACTTAAAATTTGAGTCGGTAACTCAGTGACTCCCTTGAAAAGATCACTTTATCAAATGGAGATTACCGAAAATTGCCGGAATATAACGGAAATGACCGGAAATGCCGGAAATTACTGAAACTTCAATTACTTGACGGCATTTATCGGAGATTTCAGACATGGGTTAACATGACGGACGTATCATGACCGTACGACCACATACTCGTATCATGCGGTATTCGTCTCTACACGAAACGAACAGAAATATGTCTACAAAGGCACTGATAAGCTCGACGACTGCTCCTTATACAATTAATATTAGGAAACAAACGGAGCAAGATCCGCGCGAAGCAGAAATGAGCAATACGCTTGATTGATACGTGAACAAATACCAAAAACACATATATACGATTGCTTAATAACTTTATAACGGCTTTCAAAGAAATAGATCTGACGATATTCAGTTGTATTTCTGTGTCCAATAAATTTAAATTAGCATTTAAAGCAAATGTCAAAATATAAAACATCATGTTGTACTGGATAGTTTTGATAATGCGTCATGATCTGAAACATGTTTTCAATTAGTTTTGACATGCTTTGTTCTACATTTAATTAATATGCAGAAGTCTGGGGCGACACTGTAAACAATCATTGCCTACATCAAATGTGTCTTTTAGTCACGTGCTCCAATTAGCACATTTAATTGGATATAAGACCAACAGTCTATCATATACATCCTAGTTCAATCACTGTATACATTTGTCTAAGGGACCACGATGCTTCGTAAATGACTAGAAGCTACTGCCCCGCGTCGTAGTTAGATCTGACCTGTCCAGTAATTGCACTTCAAGCTTTACGGAGTTCAAAAACGGACACATCGGGTTCGTTCACGCTTGTATTGAGACTATAGTTCTCATTCATTAGATCGTTAGATCTGCAGCTAGGGTGGTATTCACGAAATATCCTGAACCTCAGTGCCACTTAAAGATTTCCTTAGCAAAGGAAAGTCTTAACTTTAAGGAAAATATTAATTTTATCTAAGGAAAATCTTTAAAGCGGTTGTCATGCAAATGTGGAATTTCCACGATCTAAAAATAGTGCCTTTTATCAACGTTTGCCGTAGCTACGATGCCGTAACTTCGACGGTAATTTAATCATTTTCAACAAATAAACATTGTTTCGAATACGTTTAGTACTGGTTATGTCTATTAACTGCCAAACAAAATAACCACATAAAACAATGTTGAACTCCAAATATAAATAGAACACAAACACTTTTTTGTTCTACATTTAAGTCTTTTTATTACATATCATAATTCATGATTCAATTATTTCAAAAACAAGAAGCTATATAGCCATCCAACATTATTTCATCTACTAGTATACTGGTACATTTTAAACAAAATATGGCAATGGTATTCAACAGTTATAAAATTGTCTTGGAATCTCCAGTAAAATATAATCATGATGTAAATGTCATGAAGAACGTTGAAACTTAGTGAATGTATGTATTCCACTTGTTTGTTGTCTGATCACCTCATTAATGGAATGATGTTGGTTAACTGTTGATAGTCAAACACAGTACCTGCAGGAAAAAAGATAACATGATAAGTACAACTACAACAGAACTATATATTAAGTTCTGTGGTTAAACTTTATTTGCTATAAGATAGATCTAATTGTGTTTTATTGTTTTTATAAGACTTGTTTAAAACATTCAATTACATCTCATGCAATATCCATATTTCTAAAATTGTAGATAATTTTACAATGGCTTGATAAGTTCCTAGTTTTAGGAATCAATAGTAACGCCGTATCATCTGGTATCTTGGTTGTTATGTTGACACATTCGTGTACATACAGTTTAGAGCCATGTAAAGAGAGCTAGGATATGCATGCATCCATTCAATCCCTGACTGCATTTGAAACAGTATCTTTATAATTAAATATATTTTATATAAGTAAAATTAAGTTCACTTGACTCTATGTGAACTTTAAATACATACATTTACCCCATGGATTAGTCTTATTTACTTGGACTATATGAATTATTATTTTCAATGGGATGAACATCAAAAAGCAATGTTCTAACTATTTGAATAGACACATGCATACCCAACTTTCATAGCGCCTCGCGTATATCCCAGTCACAATTAGCTTGCGATGTGTTTGCGAGTAGTTTGCGACGGATTTCTAGGCATTTTCGATCGAGGCCCCACGGGACTCCTTGCGGCTGCCGGGCCATTTTTTGGAATCGGGCGGGCATCGAGTTACTTTTAACTCGGACTTAAAACCTGGTGCGGCGTTTCGCATCGCAAACTGCTCGGCAATAAATCGGTCGACGTCTGGCCGATGTCCGGTAGGGCATCGCACACATCGGGCGGGCGCCGGGGCAAAATTTGGACAACCCAGACAATCCATATATTGGCCGACAACCAACTGGAACTCGCAGGGTATAAATGGCGGCTCATCGCATCATCCATCATATTACCCACTCGCGCTCTACACTTAGGCTTACAATACACACACACACACACACAAATTATCACACAATTTCATAGTACAAGTACTACAAGATGCCCAAGGGAAAGAAGCAGGGACAAAAAGGGGACAGAGAGGGCAAGCACAAGAAGCTCCCTATGGAAGAAGAAACAGCCCCAAGAAGAGGATAGGGAGAGTGGCAGTTAAGACCAACCTGGGTAATCCCCTGTCGGAAGAACAGGACGATGTGTGTGTTCCCCACCAGCCACCAGACTTCAAAGTTCACAGAGGCCCAGGATGAGCTCATTGCCTCCTTCTTCGAGGACCTATTTTGACCTGACAAACCATGACTACAAGAACATGTAAAGAAGAACGCCCTGTCATTTATTATTTTGGTGTGTTGAAATTTACGTTTTTTTACATTGTTTCCTTTCCATCTGCTTACAGCCTCTCAGATCATGGCGCGGTTTCGGACGATGCGCACATATTACTTCAAGTTGAGGGGCAAACAGCAGAAAGGAAAGTCTGGCAAGGGACAGACCAGACTGACCCCACTCCAGGAATTTAAGCTCAAGTGGTACGAGTTCATGGAGCCACACTACAGGGGCAGGACAAAGTCCCCAGTGCTTGGTTCGGTAAGCATCTACAAGGATTGGTGTCATTTCTTTCCATTTTTATTCTTAAATATACACTTTTTTACATTGTTTCCTTTCAATTTTCTAACACTTGTCCTTGCGTATGTTTCAGGTCGCGCAGCCAGAGTCCAACTCCGACGGGTCAGATAAAGAAATGGCATCCTCCAGGGGCTAATGTCCGCACGTGCAAAGTAATAAAGGGGCAAATGTCCGCATATATTTTATAGATAAAACAACAACAATATAAAACATGACATACATGACTTAAGAGACTTGTTACGAGTGGCTCTAATAAATCAGGCATGAGAATTTTCCGCGGGTTGATTTGACGCTCGCAAAGGCCGTTTTTGAGAAAATTTAAACCATCTTATATGCTTAAAAGCCAGGAACGTCAGTGGCCCCCCTGGACCCCTTGCTGAATTTTCAAGTGATTTGAAATTTTGCATTCTCATGAATAAACACTTGTACTTAAAAATGTATATACTATAATCAAATATTCCACTGAAGCGATCAAGAAGTTATGACAGTTGCAACATTCAGTTGTTTATTGTAAAAAAGGCTAAAATGCATTATGAGGGTGCGTTCTTCAAAAAGTAAGCAATTTGTTGATGGTTATGCAGTACATATGCATTTTATGAAATGCATAAAATTGCTTCATATTTTAATCTTTAAAGTTGTTAAGCATTGGTCTGGTGAATTTTATTACATGAACATAATCATATACATGTAACTATGTAACAAAGAACCGCTAGACATGAACAGATCGTGACATTTTAAATTGTTGTTGACGTGCCGACAAATAGTGTAAGATGGGGCAAAGCGCCCATATTAAGCAACATTTTACGATACAATAATAACCACGAGTTCGATTAAGCACATAATTATACACATATAAATTAGATTTGACATATCAGAGAAGATGTCGTTTATAGGAACATACGTGCGTATACATATAGGGAACACTGCCCTGTCCCTGTCGGCCATGTTAATAATTTATGCAATCTTGTAAGAGGACCACAAAACAATGCTACAACGCAAATATCAAAGCTGTAGGCCTTATTGGTGTGGACAAGCAGTATTTCAATGTTTACATCGTTGTAACATCTATTTTGAGCTCATGTGACCTGCATATAAAACTGGAACGAGTTATGTAACTTTGAAAGAGGCCGACCCAAGGATCATTCCTGTGAAGTTTGAACAAAATCCATTCGGTGGTATAGGAGGAGATGTTGAACAAAGCAAATTTTAACTTCAAACTATACGGAGTTCAAAAACGTTCAAGCTTGTATTGAGACTATAGTTCTCAATCATACTTTGCTGCGCAGGAAAGAGGTTCACGTGTGACAGGTCGAAGGAATAATCTATTTGTTAGATATCTAGACCAAATATAATCAATGGACTGAAGGTCCTGAGAGGCGCTTCCAGGGCACGTTTTCTATAATATTTGAAGGTGATTATTTTCAATAATCATCTTCCTATGCCATCCATCCGCTCTCTTCTTGGAATTAACCCCATCACACACTCATGCTTGATCGATATATATTTCCAGAAAATTATATAAAGGAATTGGACTAGAAAACCTTCTAAACTGTTTTCGATAATCAGTTTAATATGGACATCTGGGTTTTTGGTATATAACTAAGAAATATTCTGTACTTTCAAGAAAAAAATAGGAGATATGAATGCGCTAGGAAATTTATAGACCAAAACGTTGTCCCATAATGACACCTTTAAAAGTTTTGACAATGTACACTGTCGATATTATAAAGGGTATGGAGTGAAACAAAGTAGTGTAACAGTCTGGTTGTTATGTAACTCCATAGGTATTAACATGATGAACTCAAGTAACCTGACCCATTCCAGATGGAATATAGTGCATTAATAAATTTCAATGAAATGATTCAGTCTTCAACTTTAAAAACATAGTGTTACTTTACAATTGTAGAATAACAATACGTTTGTATTTAGCTGTAGTATATCACTATATGACTTGCAATATAGGAGTCTGGACTTTCATATTGAAATACATTTGTAATTATGCATACATAAACATCAACTTGCTTTTGTGAGGGCTAAATGGGATTAATAACAAATGATACCAAGAATGACAATTTTATGTATATAACGCAAAGTTTACGCTGTTAATTGTTTCAGCATCAAGACTCCCATTCATGCAGTGTATAAACTTGTTCAAGCCGTATAGACAGTATATAATACTATGTTTAATTGACGTACATTGTCTTGCATACTTTTTGTTTTCAACGAGTGTCTAGCAACACAGGTAGTAAAATATTAATTAATACTTTCCCTCATTAACTCAGACTGACATAACATTTTACTTCCAACTTTCTTGATATCAAAACCAATATAAAGATCTAATATTGTAATTTTATTTCCTTCATTCCATTGTAGTTATATTGGTACACATTTATAGAAAAGCAATGAATAACAAGTACAAATACAATAATATTTCTTCTCAAAAATACTCATCTACAAATTCAAAAGTTTTTTATCTTCCGACAATCCAGTATAACCATTGTCTCTCTGAATGTATACAACATCTCGAATCAAGTCACATTTTATCACAGATCTATGCTTTCTGTATTCATTTAACGTCTTTTCCGCATGGTCACATGTTGTATGTTCTAGTCTCTCGAAAAGGCGACTTTTACAACTGTCATAAATATCTGAGGCAAAAATAGTGGACAGGGTATACCAGTCATTTTGGTATGCGACATCAACATAGGAGTCAGGGTTCTCATTTGGATTTGGATTTGCGTCCCTGGGAAGAAATATGAGTCCAAAAATCATAGGAGTCTAGTATAATTCAATTTGGGGCAATAAGTGGTTGACTTGATTGTGGATGAAATTCATCAATTATCCATTTATCTTCTTCACTGGATTTAAACCGCTGTCATCTAAAATAGACAAATTTGAAACATTGTCATAAAATTATCCGAAAATTGTGACTATCCGAAGTTGGTACAATCGAACAAAATCTGGGTCATGATCAATCAGTGTTACTCGTTTAAAATGGCACTTTGATAATAATAATTAATAATAACATTCACTTAAATGATCAAAGTAAAGTTGCTGAAGTAATATTCGAGAACTTCGATATGAGAATACTGAGCGTCACTCGATCAAGATTCCCCTTCTACAATTGCTATATCTCTGACAAATCAGTCACTATGCTCATTGAATCTATAATAAATCAGAGGAATGTACATGTACTATTTTCTTGAGACGAATGCATATGATTGGCGGTACTTTGAATCAACTTCCGGTTGATACGATGATACAAAGAGACGCTAAAGCGCCTCAAAAATGGCTCCCCACTTAGGTAATGAGTTGGATCAACTCTTTTTAGTCTTCATGTTGATGATTGTATACTGCGTGTACTTTACAATATCAATTGACTGTTTTGCTCACATGAGCACGTTGTCATGTAGGCCTATATATTAGTCTCGAACATGCCCATTTAACCATAAACATTCATTATATTGTTACTTTCACTTAACATGTAACGTCTACACGGACCCTATGAAATATGATGTAGCCTTTCCGATTCCGGGAATTATATCATTTATTGACGCAGAAACAGTTAAAAACACGGTAGAATGTCGTTTAGTACCGACATCTACAAGATGACAGATCGCCTTTTTAAAAACGCGTAATATTCGATAAAAATGTTCATCGTGTAATCTTCCATACCCATTGTCCGCAACATGGTAGTAGAATAATATATTAAACGAGCGCATCTTTATACATTAGCGCGTGTCATTGGGAAATCTTGACCTTATCCGCCGTAGACTGCATCAATTGAGCTATTAAAATGTATTTTCCTTGCTGGTCACGTTTGTTAGTTCAAAATCGGTGGAAAAAGAGCGACACAAAATCTACATGATGTTGATAGGAAGCCGATAAGACCCTACATAAGCGGAAAATGTCAAAAAGGGAAATAATGTGTATTTGCGTATATTTATCGTCGCCAATGGTTTCCTCCGGAAGAATGTTAGTCATTTTAGATTTTTGGAGGATAGTGCATGATACGGAAGATGCCTCAGTTCCAGAAACACCCTTGGTTCTTTTACGTGCCCGATGTAAAGCATCGTACACGGGACCTCAGTTCTTGTCTCATCCGAAACACTGTTAATACTGTTAGTGATGGAACGGGGATCGAACATGCGACCCCTGGATTACTAGTCCAGCGCGTTACCACTGGACTACGTATCCGCTCTAATGGGAAATAATGTTGTATATGCTTTTATTTATCGTCGCCACCGGTTTCCCATATGGGCGACGCCTCCGGAAGAATGTTAGTCATATTAGATTTGGAGGATAGTGCATGATACAGAAGATGTCCCAGTTCCAGAAGCACCCCTGGTTCTTTTACGTGCTCGGTGTAAAGCATTTTACACGGGACCTCGGTTTTTAAAGTCTCGTCCGAAAGACTGTTAGTACGGTCAGTGATGGAGCGGGGAATCGAACCAGCGATCCCTGGATTACAAGTCCAGCGTTTTACCACTGGACCACTGATCCGCTACAATGGGAAATAAGTTATAAATACGACCCTACATAATGGGAAATAAGTTATGTAGGGTCGTATTTATAGGACTATTTGTCATGGTGAACTATAGTTGTCATTCCGTTCCACTTGGTTGAACATCTGAGTTGTCAGAGGTGTAAAAATGAAAAATGTTCACACTAGGTCTGTTGACTGAATAAGTTCATGCAACGTCCTTGGGACCCTTGAACACTTGTCTTCTTAATGGGGTGGTCTTACCATTGAGGTTGAATAAGTCTTAAAGTGAGGTTTTACTGTACATGCTCAAATATATTTGTTGAAAGCTTAGTAAATAACGGAACATGATGCTTCATAAATGACCATATGATGACAATGTATAACGAAAATAGCACAGTTCCATTTGATAATCAAATTTAATAACTGTGACACATTACAGAGTGTGACAGATTAATAATTATGTTCACAGAAAAGTATATTCAATAAATAATCACTATGTTAAGTTTCAAATAGTAATTAAGTTTAAATCACGAATTTAACGTAAAGCTGAATAGTCACTAAGACAATTTCTTAAAGGTATCTCATAACAACTCATATTATTTATATTGCTGTATTTGCGTTTATTTATCGTCGCCACCGTTTTCCCATATGTGCGACGCCTCCGGAAGAATGTTAGTCATTTTAGATTTGTTTGAGGATAGTGCATGATACTGGAGATACCCCAGTTCCAGAAGCTTTTACGTGCCCAATGTAAAGCATCGTTCAGTCACTACACGGGACCTCGGGTTTTCAAAGACTGTAAGTGTTGTCAGTGATGAAGCGGGGGATCGAACCTGCGCCCTACCACTGGACTATAGATCCGCAACATATTATTTCTTTAATTCAATGTCTTAAGAAATTACCCGCGAAAGACGGGTGGTGTCACGCGATAATCACGTGATTCTAATTTACCAATGGAATGTCGTTTTTACCAAAATAAAGCGGGCGTGTTCAAAACAATTGCGCATTTCAATATTTAATTAATGCTTTCAGGAATGTTTCCCCGCAGGAGTTATTTTAATAATTGGCCGAAACCATTGACACTTATTTGTCTATCAATTTGGTAACACAATATACTGAGATAGATAAAGTTTATCATATACCAAATCTGTCAACGGTTTGTTGTTGTTGTTTAAAAGCTTAAATGCTTACTCAAAAGTGTCAATCGAAACAAAGAATGTTTGTACGTCATGGTGAATGGTTGCTATCGAATTACACAAGTAACACAAAGAAGGTTTATAAACCATGGTAACGACACAAGCAACAAACCAAACTGACGAAATTATGTGTAAACCAATTAAAAAATATAACACCCAAAATGGACTTATATTAGCCTGATAATAGTCAGTTAGATCTGACCAGTTCAGAATATACGGAGCTCAAATACGGACAAACCAGGTTCGTTGACGCTTGTGTTGAGACTACAGATCGCAACTATACTATACTGTGCAGGACGTGTGGCGGTTGGACGGAGGAATAATCTGATAGTTGGATATCTAGACCAAATATAGAAATGGCTTCCAACTTAGGTGTCGAGTTGGATCAACTCTTTTTAGTCTTCATGGGGATGATTGTATTATGTGAGTACTTTACAATATCAGTTGACTGATTTGCTCACATGAGCACGTTGTCACGTAGTTCAAAATATTAGACGTGCACATGCCCATTTAACCATGAACATTCATTACGTTGTTATTTAACGTTTTACTTTCACTTTGCATGTAACGTCTTAACGGGCCCAATGCAATTTGATGTAGCATTTTCGAATCCGCGAATTATATTATTTAATGACGTAGAAACAGTTAAAAGTATTGTAGATTGTTTTTTTGTACTGACATCTTGATGAAAATCTCATTTAAACGCTGAATATTCGATAAAATGTTCATCGTGTAATCTTTCATACACATTGTTCGCAGAAATATATATTAAACGAGCGCATTTTTATACATTAGTACGTGGCATAGGGAAATCGTGACCTTATCCCCCGTAGACTGCGTCCATTGAGTTATTGGAAATGTATTTTCCCTGTTGGTAGCGTTTGGCAGTTTCAAATAAGCGGAATAAGAGCGACAAAGCATCGTGTCGGAATGTGCGATTAGATCCTACCTAACCGGAAAGGTCTCAGGACGACTCGACCCATGAACAATTCGACCCCCGCAAAAAACAAAGTCAATTCGACCCCTGTACAATTCGACCCATACTTTCCGATTATTCGGCATGTCAATTCGACCCATTAGATGATATGAAAATATTTGAATTATTGTACGTAAATGTTTTTGTTATATTTTGTTATCGAATATTAATGTATATAACTTGTATATATAAATTGTTTTGTTAATTATAATTTCTTTTTGTTTCATTTTCATTTGTAATAAAACATACACATTTTCAACGGATTGTTATCTTTTTAGAATACATTCTGAATGAATATAAAACTGAAATTCAGACATAAACTTGAAATTTATCCAAATGTTCTTGTTACTCGCTCTACACTTTTGTAACGTTCTAAAATTTCAAAGTATAACTCTGAGATTCAGTCTTAAAATGTTTCCACAATTACACATACTTATAAAAGAAGAAATCAACACCTCCAATGAAGAGCAATTGATAAATCAACCAAACATAAACCCAATCGGATCAGACAACGACAATTACATGTGTTACATTTATCCATTAAAACTTTGCTACACAAAATAATAATTATAATTTATTTTGAGTAAATAATGTTTTACACTACACCCGATATCAATACATAGGGGTCGAATTGACTTAGCAAAATTAGGGGTCGAGTTGACTTAAGGGCCGATTTGGTATGGGGTCGAATTGTTCAGGGGTCGAGTTGTCCAGCAGCCACCGGAAGAAGGCATCTTGATTCGTTAAAATCCATGCTTGACAGGAATAGGATAGTAAATATGTAAATCTTCTCTGATTCTTATAGTCCGCCTTCTAAGTTATTCGACATAAATGTTCCCTGAGTGAATCAAAATTCTTAATTTTGAGGTGGACATATTGTAGAGGTGGTCTTTAAGTGAGAATTTACTGTATTTATTCACCAAAATGTCGTGGTGTTTGTTTTTGAGGATGTGTATGCGAATGGTCGACCTGATTTTATACTTGCCCATTATTACGATAATAAATTATTCCTCTTCACGTAGTTCACGTAGTCCTACCTGTGCATATCTTTATCCTTATCGTAGGAAAGCAAGTTCATGTACCTACGTTACAGCCAAGGGGCAATATTACAGAAACGTCTTAAGTAAAATCTTATCCTTAAAATTATGTTTTCCTTAACTGGTTTATTTAACATACAAGCTATTATATGGTCAAGTCAAGAGTGATAAATGAATAGTATTATTTTGTTGTTGTCATTTTCATAATAAAGTCTAACAGTTTTAATGTGGTTTTGGAATTCCATTCATTTGAAGTTCTGAACTTAAGTAAAAAAATAAGATTCACTTAAGATGCTTCTGTATTACGGGCCCAGTCACTGCTTGATGTGACGTTATCCATCAGACGCGGTCAAAGTAACTGATACCATCAATCAAAACGTCTGGTATGTAAAACAGATCGAATTATACCTTAAATGGTAGGAGTTAATTTTAGTTATCTAATGTGTGGGCCCCGTGTTCACACAGACTTAGTGTTGTTGATCAGAATCAAGATCGAAGGCATTTAATATTAGGTGATAGGTGTGATTTTTCTGACTGTCTGAACTATTTACTGATTTGATCTAGATCACTTTCATTAGTAAAAGTGTTTCTTTATTATAGTGTCACACCTATTTAAAGATAATAGAATGTATATTTAAACAATTTCTCGACAAAATAGTCAAGTTTTTAATGTTTTCACCATGCTAATTGGAGCGTTGTTAAGTATTTTGATTTTATTTTATGAGTACAAATTAGCTATAAAACTATTCAAACGTAACCAAGGTTTCTTATATATCTGGTGTGATATGAACATCTTATCATGACAACGAGTCCTATAAATACGACCCTACATTTCCCATGTAGCGGATCCCTGGTTCAGTGGTAACACGCTTGACAAGTAACCCAGGGACCGCAGGTGCCATCCCCCGATCCACCACTGACAGTATTAACAGGTGTGTGAAGTTGGCGCGTAGATCGTAGGTCGTAGATCAACGAAAGTTTGTCGACCTGGGTCGTAGGTCGTAGATCAACAAAAGTGTGTCGACCTGGGTCGTAGGTCGTAGATCAACGAAAGTTTGTCGACCTGGGTCGTGGGTCGTAGGTCGTAGATCAACGAAAGTGTGTTGACCTGGGTCGTAGGTCGTAGATCAACAAAAGTGTGTCGACCTTGGTCATAGGTCGTAGATCAACAAAAGTTTGTCGACCTGGGTCGTAGGTCGTAGATCAACAAAAGTGTGTCGACCTGGGTCATAGGTCGTAGATCAACAAAAGTGTGTCGACCTGGGTCATAGGTCGTAGATCAACAAAAGTGTGTCGACCTGGGTCATAGGTCGTAGATCAACAAAAGTTTGTCGACCTGGGTCGTAGGTCGTAGATCAACAAAAGTGTGTCGACCTGGGTCATAGGTCGTAGATCAACAAAAGTGTGTCGACCTGGGTCGTAGGTCGTAGATCAACAAAAGTGTGTCGACCTGGGTCATAGGTCGTAGATCAACAAAAGTGTGTCGACCTGGGTCGTAGGTCGTAGATCTTTAGGACGAGACTTTGGAAACCGAGGTCCCTTGCGCCCCTGTTCCCTTACGTATGTACCCTCGCACCTCCTCAAATGCCTTATGTTTTATGGACCTTTCCGCAGGTCTGTGTGGAGAGGCACTGTCGTATGTATGTGGCGTTCCCATGTAGCAACTTATTCCTTCTCTTTTAATATTTATTTTCAAAGTCTCATTACTTTGAAATCGTATAGATCTTTCAAAGATATTGTTTCTGGTGTGTCGGTGACGCAGATAATGTGACGTAAATATCGCGATAACAAAATGAAACTCCAGTCCTTTAGCGATATGTACAGTAAAACCTCAACACATCAAGAACACCATTGTGACCCTTGTTAAGTGGGTTTTTTATTGAGGTGGTCTTAATATTGAGATTAAGATTGTCGTGCAGTCACTTTTTTGACTCTGGTTACGATAAAATGCGCACCGGCTAAGTGATACAATGTAGTTGGTTTTTAAAACAATCGCCATGCGTTTAGAAGATCGTGGATGCGAGTCCCATAACCAGGAACACTTTCCCCTTGATTTGCTTGCAGCGCTGTTAAGCCTCAAATGCCGGGAGATGAGGAGTTTAGTGCTGTGGGGTTAAACGGTGAGTGTACTGGGTAAAGCCCCGTACAAGAGTTTATAGGGGATCATGGGGGACCTTTTATCAGGCACACTGCCCTATAAGTTGTTTCAACCTGTTCAACACTTTTATTGCTCTACGTTTTGATGGTATTTTTGTATGATATTTACCAATGCATTGTTATTTTTTTCTGTTAAGTATAATTATCGGTTGATCTATCACGAATGTGATAGTTTACTGTATGTGTACGTACATGTATTTAACAACTCATTAAGAATCATGTAAGACTATGCCAAATTAAATTGATTAATAAATATATAAGAAATAAATTGCTAAAGTATTCCTACTGTTATTTACAAAATTATAATAATTGCTCATACTTTCAACAAGATAAAAAAAATCAAAGCACCAAATTTTTATATTCTTGTATATCCGAACAATACACCACTACCACCCCCAGCTATGTTTCTATAGTAAACAATGGAAGTTTATAGACAGCGAGAACAGTCTTATTAACAAATATATTTCTATAATCTAATTGGTACCATAGTGTACGAACCCCACTAACATTATTTTCTATTACTATTCTCCAAACAATTGTAGTTAATAGGGAAAACGCATACGATTTGCATGGAAAAAACTACCACTTTGACGTACATGTATTTTATAATGACTATTGAAAGATTGGTGGGCGTATTTTGAGGGTTAACGGGTCATTTAAGTCATCATTTTCAAATTACCAAACTTACATAAAAAGACAGGGTTATATAAAGTTCTGTGATGAGTACATTATGTGTACGTGTTTTTTTAAACAGTTTCAACATAATAGAGAAATTCCTTCAATTGTTAAACGATGGCGGCAGGTGAACGAGCAATAAACTCATGACCCGAATGTCACGGGATCGATTCCCGCATTGTGCGTGTTTGAAGCGCGAACTCACAATCTTTGAATTAGGCGCGAATCTTTGGTTGTAATCCAAGTTGCAGTCATTGAGAATGAACAATATAAGTTGTAAGACAAATAACTTGTTTCACAATCAACGTAAAATAGGCGATGATGATGCTGACGATGATGATAATGATGATGATGATAGCGACCTTATTTCATGAAGGCAACATATCAAGACAACAAGAAACAAGTCTTAGCTTACAACAAGGCCTTCAAAAATTAAGTTTAAACCAAACTTGCCTAAACTAACAAATAAAGTAATTAAAAAAAATGGAAATATGCATACATCGCTTAAAGGTGAGGATAACATAAAATGCCTGATGAAGCATAGTTTAAACCACCATGAAGATGTTTTAATAAACCCTTCAGACTGATATACATCTGAAAAATGAAATACGTTGTTGGTATGAGCAGTAAAATTGTACTAGTATATAGAAACTGAAGATCTGGATCCGGTTTCACGAAACTGCTTAACTAAGCAAAAACATTTAGCTATCAATGATTTTTTCTTGAAACCTAGATTTTGATAATGAATAGAAATTGAGTGTATATCTTAATCGAAAGAGTGCAATTTGACAATATTTCTCCTTTTTAATCATTTATTTATAGATTTTTAGACTGATACAAGACGTATAAGAATTGACTCTATATTTGTACTCTATAGCTCGTTTGCCTGTTGATACTGGTGATTATTTTATATTAACAGAACAAATACCCAATTTTTCTCGCTCGGAAGTTTAGACTACCGAACCTTTCAATTACACTTGCTGAAACTATTGATAATTCATTTATGACTTCACAGGGATATATTAGTGAAAACGGGGCAGGTGGACAGTATGAATAAAATCGAAATAGTAACGCACGAGAGCATTTTATAGCAGATATATGTTGTACAGTAGTACTCGGTGGTACATTCAGACATAAATCCGTGAATAATTCAATAAAATGCGATACTATCTTCAGATATACGCTATGGGGACAAGTTGATCAAATCAATTCCACGTACTAAGTTAAGTACACAAATGTCAAATACAAACGTGTTTACTCACCTCCTGTTTTATTGTGAT
This sequence comes from Mactromeris polynyma, assembly GCA_032209605.1. Taxonomy (NCBI): domain Eukaryota; kingdom Metazoa; phylum Mollusca; class Bivalvia; order Venerida; family Mactridae; genus Mactromeris; species Mactromeris polynyma. The sequence continues at coordinate 22,527,170 of JASFXZ010000009.1, forward strand.
TGAATACATGCTAAGTTGCGTGCGCATTCAGTACAGTGAAAATAATTCATCATCGATTTTGATTGGACGATGTAATCCTACTCAAATCATTTACCAGGATTGGAGTGACGACTCTTGAGAATTGTTGTTTTTAAAAAAATCCATCATTTTGATCGATGACAAATGTAAAATAAATCACGGATCTTGGAACATGGTTTTTATGTGTGCAGTATTAATATCGCGTATATACTATTCAGTCTTATTTAAATAAGACAATACATCTTAATTGCACGTTATAAAACAAAATAATATGTGTTATTTTTAAATGGCAGTTTAGTTATAAACCATTTTTGTGCTACACTTTTCTGAACGCTTAATTGTGTACCTTAGCTCGGAAATTGTTTCGAGATTAAAGTAACCATAGTTTTCCTGTGTTTTTTTATAAAAATGAGCGGAAATTTCAGTGATTCCGGTGAAACCGAAATGGAAAGGTTAGAAATACTTGAGATGAATTTGGACATGTTCTTTCAAGTTGTGCTCGGAATGTGTGTATTGTGTGAGTAATTCATTCTTCAATCTCTGTATGTGGTATGGTTCACATTTGTGTTGGTTAAAACTCCAAATTTATAACCGCAAGAGTTAGTACACTTTGACCATTTTCTTAGAATAGTTGGTCTTACTCTACCGTAGTTATTTCAGCGACGGAATGCAAAAAATGATAACATTTTCCCACTCTAACTTTTCTTGATATTCTACTATACGAATACACTAATAATACGGATGGATTTTTTAAAATAACATTTATTAAATATTGAATTATTTATTCCAAATTTTGACTTATTTAGTCACTTTGACGTAATGACAATTTGACGTTTTGATGTCATAATAATGCTTTGTATCCAACACCATTGTCTGAAGGTGTATAAACATTATACGAAAGGCGTTGCAAGCAAACATTGAGTTTGTCTTCTTTTTTCCATATTGCGTTTTTTCCATATTGTGATAATTTAATCCAATAATATATACGTCTCTGGTTATTCCATAATTATTTTAAATAATGACATTTACAGACTTAGAATACGAAGACACTTTAAATAACGCCTAAACTGTCCAACTTGGATTTAAATACGAAACGACTGAACATGTCTCTTTATAAAATGATGTCTTGTTTTATTGACATAATTCATTAGCGGTAGCTTATATCAAGTAATTCAGTCTGTTTTAACTCAAAACCACGGTCGCGTAAGACAAAATTTGCCAAAAACAGTTTAAGCGAACATTCTCTCGGGGGAGTTGGTATTGATTTCGGTGGCTTAAGACAGAGGTGGCTTAATGCGGGAGGTCGCATGTATGAGGTAAACTGTATAAACTAAAGTAGGAATCAGAATAATAAATCAAGCGCACAACATTCCTACTGTTTTTGTCAATATACCAGTTACATGTACCAGATGCAACAGATTAACTATGAGTTGGGAAAGTTAGTGTATTAAAACGGCCTTGCCATTTCTCTCTATTTTAGATTGGTGTATTATACTTTAATTTAAAGCGGCCTTGCATTTTCTCTCTTTCTTAGATGGCTATATGGCAGTTTCCAACCACCCGAATTAATTTAAACATTTATTTAACATCCGAAACAAGTTGTTACAACTTAAACAAATCACTCTCGATGACTGCTTCCGGGCTACCAACCAGTACTCGCGCCAAATTAAAGAAATGTGAAATTCGTGATCAAACCCCGATCATCACGGGACTCGAACTCACGCCATTCGGATCAGGAGTTGGCGCTCTATCCCTCGACCACCGCGCCTCCATATCGCCTCCAACCACCCAAATTGCCTTTCAATTTACAAAAAAATATTTCTGTCAGTGTGATATTGACGTGCTTCTAAACCGAAAGTAGACGATTTCAGACATCAAACCGAAAGTAGACGATTTCAGACATCAAACCGAAAGTAGACGATTTCAGACATCAAACCGAAAGTAGACGATTTCAGACATCAAACCGAAAGTAGACGATTTCAGACATCAAACCGAAAGTAGACGATTTCAGACATCAAAACGTAGAGATTTTGACCATCGTTTTGATTACAAACATGGGAATGACATTAGGTTTAATCAACTTTTTCTCATGTCAGACATCATCACATTCAACAGTCTATGGTTCCTTCAGTGACAGCAAAGTTTATCTAAGAATATAGGAATTAAATGACTTATTTATTCCAACCAATGTAATTCATTCATATTCAGCGAAATAAATATCATCGTCGACCGGCATGTCATTCCTTATCAAGTATATAAAAACAATATTTTACATTCATTAATTACATAAATGTTATACCGCTTTGAATGTGTATGAGATGTCGCCCCTGGGATAACCTAGCATAGGTGTTATGTATCTGCCAAACTTCCCGCATTGATTAAGCCCTATATCAGTGTACTACAACAATACTATTTGAACGCCTTTATGGGATTTACAACCTCTTCTGTAAGCAACGCAACATGTGATGTCACTATTTGCAAGCAGGAACAATATTTACTCCATATGGTCACTACGGTCAGTACATGGTAATGTCACATCCGACGTTTTCTGGAAATGACGTCACTCAAAGAAGCGGTTGGAAATCGTACAGCGGCGCTCATTTGAGCTGTGTACCAGTCAAAATTCCACGTGAGCTTTGACGAGCTTGCATATCAGTATTCTTGAGACTGGTTCTTTTGAAATATCAAATGACGATAACGAGTATATACCATGCTTGATCTATCGTCGGCATCGTTGTTGCTTTCGAGTTAAAGTCTAATGACATCATTCTGAATTTCACTTTATCCTCTTCACTACCTTTCTAATTTAATACAATTAGCTATATGGTACATGAAGTTAACAGTACGATTGGGATATACCTTAGATCAAGGACAAATGGGGTCAGCTATTGCAACGGTTACAGTTTATACCAGGATTGTTTTTTTCATTCTATTTCATTATATTTCATTATATTTCATTATATTGCATTATATTTCATTATATTTCATTATATTTCATTATATTTCATTATATTTCATTATATTTATAATTATATTTTAAACTGAGCATGATAATTCGGCATCACGTAGAATTACCTCACCAACCAAGTTCCTCAACTCTGGCTTGCATCTCAACTAACTTATGTCCCCTTTAAAGTAGACATTTCGGGACTGTTTCTCAGCAACTACTCAACACAATGGCCCGGTATCTTTCCATGTTTTGCTACTAAAAACTGCAGTGGCAAACATGTTTGAACATATGAGCAGGCGGTCAATCCTACAGCTCTTGTACTATGAATTACTCAAAAACATATGAATCATTTACAGTAAAACCATACCTAAAGACCACAACAATAGCAAGATCACCTCAAAAAGTCCATTTTCACTGTTTTGCTTTTTATTCACCAAAGATGGTCTTATTATTGAGGTTTTACTGTCTTTTAACACCACAAAATGGCGTTTAAATCACAAACCGCAACAGTTCGCACCTTTGCTAATTATATGACGTGAATAATACGGATTTCATTTAACATTGATGTCAATTGATGCAACCCATATATTTTAACCATTGAATAAAATCTAATTAAATGTATTCATGCGGTGATTTCGCTAGTTATGATGACAACATCCTGAATCGGAATTGTTGTTACTGTTGGTGATGTATATCTCGTGAGAAGTTATACCTGTACACTAACTTGTGATTTGTTAGAAGATGTCGTAAAATTTGAAATGCGAACAAGTTTAGGCCCCCCACAGTTAATAACGTAATTCGCGCGTAAACAGCGGTGTGGGTCAATGAAAAATAAACATAATCTGACAAACATATCATTGAATCCGAAAAGTAATAGCTTGTAGCGTGACATAGCTTGGCACTGAATTTCGCTTACTCAAAATGACAAAAATTTAGTTAACGTGGATACATATATATATATATATATATCTTTATTTCAGTCTCATTATTGTTAACAACAATACATATACATATTTCACTCAAAAGGCAACTTGACCACCCTAAGATGTGTGTTGACTCTTCCAAAATCTAATTATAACAATGTCTGTTACTAACAATTCTTTGTTGGTGCATTAAATGTGCGAACACAAATATAAGAACACACATGCTGGGAATACAGTAAAAGTAAAGTGTTTATTAATTATAGTGTAACCCCTATACTTGAAGGGACCAGCCATTTCTGACTTAGGAGACACCTACTTCCTGTGTACAATTACTTCCCAATTCATAGCCTTTAATGCCACACACCAGGCAGGTAGGCACACTCTAACCATTATTTAACTAGCTGGCGGCTCACCAACCAAATCAACCAAACTTCGTGAACGGGAAATCAGGGGATTCCCCTGTAGTGCTCCCCGATCAGGAAGTATGGTACTATATTTAGATTTTCAATTTCTGTTCGGGAAGCAAACGTCACTATTTTAATAGATCTAGATATTTGTTCGGCGGAAAACTTTCTTGTCGAGCTGTAATAGTTTTGATAGTGGTTACCTACATAGGAAAGGCGTGTCTAAATCGTCACCGTGTCAATTTTTTATTTGTCTGGTCTTATTTACATTTTGTGATTTGGTGGTAAAGTTCGCGAAAAATTGTATAGATCAAAAACTTCCAAAGTTAGAATCCTTCTTCCCACTCAGGAAACAAAACGAACAAAATGACAGTTCTGACTCCCAGTTCCGGAGGAAGCCTTTGCTGCACGTTCCATTAACTTATAAAATCGTATTGTCTCAATTATGACATATTTGGAAATTACTCCATATAAGGGCTTATCAGTTCTGCATATTAAAATGTCTGACGATTAAGAACAAAGAAGGGAACTATTGTAGTTGTGGGAACTATATTTGTTGAAATCTATTAAGAGACCACTTTATTTAGCGACCACTTTTTGGCTGTCCCTTGGGTGATCTCTTAATACAATGTCTACTGTATTGAAAATATGCCGAGTCTAAAAACGAAAGTGTGCAAGGGATAATATGGACATTTTTCGATACCATGGGGTTCCCACCTAAGAGCCGGTGTGATTCGATTGTAAGATTAACGTGATCAATTATACTGCCGCACCGTATATGTTTAAAAACCAGTCACCCGTTACATTTACGGATCTATTACATTTACTAATACAAGCGAGCACTACATTATTTTATATAAATACAACAGTGCGGCTCGGTCGTGTTTTGACGCTAATTTAAAGAAAGCAGATAAACAAAGAGAGAGCATAATTTATATTTTTGAGTTGCTCATTTCGTTCTCGTGCAACCATGGCTGCAGAACTAGCAGACCTAGCAGTAAATCTGGACCAGTTTTTCCAGATTATTATGGGAATGTGTATTTTATGTAAGTACGGTTATTATTTCATTTTCATGAAGTCATTCAATTATGGTTAAATAATTTTTCAGTTACAATGAAAATATAGTATTAGTTCTTTTTATTTGATTACGTCTTAAAGCATGTGTATTGTGTGTAAATATTGTCTGTTGTTTTCCGTTTTGATATATATTCGCTTGTGTGCGCGCGTAAGGACTTATCTAACTGTTAAACGTAAATATTTTAAACTGCTGATTTATTTTGCATTAATTATCATGAGTTATGAAAAATTATACTAATTCTCTCGATGACTACTTCTTGGGTGACTTACCAGTGCGCCCACCAAATTCAGTGATCAAACCCAACTCGGGGCGGGGCTAGACATCAGAGCATCTGGATCAGGAAACTTGCGCTCGACCAACTCGCCTCCATCAATTGATATATTAAACATATTATCGACCGTGCAATTATCGACCGTGCAATTTCACTAATGAATTCGACATGTCGTAGACAGAAAGCAAGTAAATGAAGATTTACAACGACTTATAATATATAATGATACCTTGGGCCAATGTAGGCCATGGTTCCAGATGATACCTTGCAATGAATCATATCACTAGTGCTTCAATGATGATTTATAAATACTAAATTGCATATTTTCAAAAAACTACAATGTATATCTTTAAATAAACAATATGTTTACCACGACATAATTTCTAGTCAATAACAAAACTTCCTGCATCCCGACATATCAAAAAACTCAACGAAATTATACATACAGTAAACCATCAATAATAGGACCACCATTGGGACCCTTGAAAACTTGTCTTCTTATTGAGGTGGTTTTAATATTGAGGTTGAATGAAGAGCCAAACAATGAGAATGGACTTGAAAGTTTTGTTCTTATTTTGAGGTGATCTTTTTATTGTGGTGGTCTTTAGATGAGGTTTTACTGTATGTATAATAGATCACAGGTGATAGCATGTCTATGTATACTTACGGTACCATTCCGGTCAATGTTAAAGCAACATAGAGTGTTTTCTTTGTATTAAATAAATAGATATTTTATCCTGTACTTGATTGACAGTTGGTGTAGTCTAGTGGTCGATAACATAAGGCGAAATGTCATATGAATACTATTTTAGTTGCCGGGTTGTATGTTCGAAATCCACCTTGGCGTTCTCTCATCTGTTTTCATTCATTGTTTTTTTAATTTTCATAATATATATTTATTCTAATACAGTCGACACTCGTTATAGCGAACTCGCTTGAGGCGAATTTTCCGTTATCTCGGTTATATCTAAGTTTTGCCCCGGTGTGACCCTTCTTTGTCTATGTGAAATTGTGTCGGTAAAGACGACTTTCGTCTGGAAGTTTTCAGTTACATTTGCGTTGTCTCGAAGTGTTATCGAAGTCGCTTTTCACAAATTCGCACTATTGTTTTAATACTAAGTCCGAGGATCGTACCCGGTTGGGGACGAATGTTTCACAACATCACTGAGATGAAACCCATTTTCACGCAATTTATTTTCGAACATTATCACAATGGAAGGATTTATATGTGTTTTCAAATTGTTAGACATGCACTCATGCGAGCAAACATCAACATTTTGTAAAAACGTACCAAAACAAGTGATTAAATAATCACATGACTCACACCAATTATTACATTTCTTTTCATATTTTATTTAAACGAAAAAAAAGGAACTAATAAAACATAACAAACATTTTCAACTGCGAGTTTTGCACTGACATTCATTCATTCATTCATACATACATACATACAAGTTAGTTAATGTCATCTTACTATAGTTTAACCTTTACATTTAACTGTTACTGTTGTTGTTTTATTAATCGTAAACGCATGAATATATTGCCTGGTCCCATTTATTTCAAACTTTGATGGTTGTACAGAGTTGTTGGATGTTTTTCCGGGCGCTTGATGGAGAAAACTCGCTATTGTGTCTTAATAGAAACGTAAACCAAATAGCTGCTATAAAGTTGTGTGCACGTGTTCAGTTTCATACCTAAATTGACATGGATCAGTCCCAGTTCGAGGTCAATCTAATACCTTGTCTATGTTTATGTATTGGCTCTTGCTTGTAAACATTGGCCATATTTTCCTGTTTATTTTTTGTTAAAGTTTGTTTTTCTTCTACATGGCCTAGATTTTGTCCTGGCTATCAGATCGATGTTTGTTTACAACGGCTGCCCTTAGGCAACACACACAATAGATGTAACAGTGACAAGAACATGGTGACTGGTGACTTTATAAACAAAATACTACTACTAGTCTGGACAAGATTAAAGATTTATTTTTATTCATTGCATAAGTCCCACGGAAGTGGTAAACATTTGCATTACAAATAATATGACATGATAAATATCACATGTAACAATGGAAAACGGCTACATTAGTGTAGTTATTTGTTGTCTTTACAAACATTAAATTTTGAAAATCATCGTTACAATATCGGAAAAAGAAAGGAAAATAATATACATATGTAATACAAATGAAAGCGATCACAAATATTACACAATTTGTAATTTGTGTAAATGTGCTAAATTGTGTTAGTATAAGTGTGTAAAAAAGAGACTTATTTTGACATTCTATTGTTAAGAACTGTTTGATGCCACTTAACACCGAACACATTTTTTGCCGAACCATGGCTGGTCCGAAATATTTAAGTTCATTGATTAAAATCCAGTACGAATAAAGTACCCGCGAATGTTCGGAAATATTTAGTTGAACTATTCGTACCCTCTCCGTACCTTTGACATCGTCATTGCTTGCGGACAAAATTTAATGTTTACGACAATATCACATTGATATCATTCTCTGAGAATGTTTGCCCAAATGACATATCTGGGCGAAATTGAGTTATTAACGACATTTTTAAGGGAATTACAGCACATGTAATGTAAGATAATATTCGTACAAAGGATTATTTAAATTGTCCTTTTATATATTCTCACGGTTGATCATCTGTAGTGCAAGTGATATATCACATTTCCGAACCTTGCTATTAACTGACAAATTTAAATTTCGCATATCAGTAACAATGTTAATGGTCGTAATTATACAATGGTACTGAATATGTGTGGTAAGATAATCCTGTCAGTTCGATACTGTGACATTTTTTGTCATGCCAAGAGAATAACATGAACCTATATCGATGAAGGACAAGTTTACTTACATACATGTATATTGAAACAAATTTAAGACTACAAGTATTCACATTGGAGTCCTATTTAAGCGATTTTGAGGGCGTTTAAATACATGCACAGAATATGAATACTTTATAATTAGTATGCAAGCAATATACTCAGTTGCGTCACAAATGGTTGGTTGTACGTAATACTGCTTAAGGTGCAGAAATATGTGATTTATTTAATGTTCTTACTGATTTACACTACTATATATACTCTTACATTGATACATTGCCAAACGCTTCTATTTATATGTATGTTAAAATGCCATTAAACAGAATATATTAGTAAAAGAAACGATATTATCAGTGACGATTTTCGAACGTACGCAATTATTGTTAAATTTTGTTAAGTTTTTGCTTACAAAATTTGAAGAACACGGGACGCAATGCATGCTAGTTATCATTCATTTAACACGTTAAGATCACGTGATCATGCTATATGCATACACATTGCAACTGTCCACGTCATGTGATGCTATCATTTTCATATCACGCTTACGAAATCTAAATGTGAATGTTGGTTCAAATGTCTGTGTCTAGTGTTATTCAATTAATTGAAAGCTATCAAATTTCTAAAATCTTTGACATATATTATGCACTCTGTACTGAAAATGGAAGAAAACATAAATACTGGTTCTTGCAGTCCGATGAGGGGGTTTCATTTCGAAAGGGCCTTTAAATGAGGTTTACTGTCTTTTTAAAAAAAGTTATTTAATTCGGCAAGCGTTTTAACGGCAACAAGTTGAGTTATTTCAATTTCAATGTCCTTTAGTATATATGAAATTAGGGTTGAGTAAAAATTCTAATCACGTATGAGATTTTGTATCATTTTACGGAACGTTGAGTTCGGTATTAAACTTGGGACTGTTACGTATGGTTGCTATGCTCGATTTAAGTCTTAATAAAAACTAGGCGATTTCTCCTATGCCAACCTCAGTTTATGTGGTAACATAATTATTGTTAGATAATGAGCCTATTTTGTGTATAAGTGGTATGTTAACTTATGTATTATGGATTCAAAATAAGTTGAGAATATCGTTAATGTGTCGGTATATATATTGCTCAATAGTTTCCAAAACATTCATAGGCTGACCACCTCACAATGTGTTTACAACCGTTCCCAATTAAATGGAAAAGGCATATACATTCGGATCTCGTTCATTCGTATTCATCGGGTTCGAAATTTTATTTCGAATTGTGCATTGTTTCGAATAACCCATTTCAATTTGACGTACCTAAGAGGATATATCGGAACATGATATTTATTTTGAATAATACCAAGTATTCGGATATAAAGTTGTCGAATAAACGAGGTCCGACTGTACTTGATTATGAAGCAACGTAATGCATACTGTTTACTGAAGTGAGAATTAGCATCCAACAAACGCAGAAATCGTGTTTTCAATAAATCACCATGGAATGGTTTTTACAGCTTTTGATTTGGAATAGGATTTCCGCGGTTTTTGAAATGTGAGCATTGACTTTTCGGTAATATAGAACCGTTAGATATCAGGACCCGAAGCATCTCAATTTGAGAAAAAATCCAAGCTAAAATATTGTCTCATATCAGTGAGATTTTTCTCATTTGAAACCAGACTCAAAATCGGTGTCACAAAACGAAAATATTGAGATGATATATATATATACAAGAGATGCAAATTGAGATTTGTAACAAATTCTGACTCAGATTTGAGCCAACACTCAATAATGAGTTGAGTTTTTTATTTGTGATGCTTCGGCAGATCGCGATCTGTATGCACATTTTGGGGTCGTGAGTCAGCAGTTTACAATGTGTACGGTCCAATCGAAGAAAGACTTGTAAATTTAAGAGACTGTACATAATATTTATGTCGTGACAGTTATGTGCCACCTAAAGTCATTTTAAAACTGCGTCCAGTATCATATATTATTCTGTAATGCGTACCATCATTGTCTGACGGATTTGGCGTGACAGTATAGGACTATTTCAAACATTGCTGAACGAAACTTATTCATTGAATACACAGATAATATCAAAGGGGCTACATTATGGAATGTTGAAATATCTTATAGTCCATACTTTAGGTTATACTTGATGTCTTGATTACGGTATCGAATATGTAGTATTGGTATATTCAGATCAGAAATAAAGAAACTGGAATTCGGTGTACAAAGTCAAGTCTCAATTTTATTTTTAACAGCAAATTTTGCTGATACAGTAAACCTCAATAATAAGGCCACCATTGGGACCTTTGAAAACTGGTCTTCTTATTGAGGTGGTCTTTATATTGAGGTTGAATAAAGTGCAAAGCATTGACAATGGATTTGGAATTTGTTTTCTTAATTTCGAGATGGTTTTATTATTGAGGTGGTCTTTAAGTGAGGTAGCAGCATTTTTTTTTATACAATTATGTCACACTTCCGTGGCCAGACTGGTGTTAAGGTAGCACATGACTTTTTGGCTACACACAAGTGCTAGTACCCTCTTAGTTTAGTTTTAACTTATTTATTTGACATCGATTGTGAAACAAGTTCTTACATCTTATACTTATCACTTTCGATGACTGCTTCCTGGTTACCAACCAGTACTCGCGCTTAATTTAGAGATTGTGAAGTTCGTTATCAAACCCCACCCAAGGCTGGACTCGACCGCACGATCTTCGTATTCGTAGTCAGGCGCTCTTCCCCTCGACCACTGCGCCTCCGCCTCACTGCGACCACTCTTATAACCATAATGGCTGTTACACTAAATCACGCCTTATAAACTGACTACCGTTACAGATGCTGTTTTCCGTATAAGATAGATGTTTCTTCTCTTGTTTATTTTTCTACATAATTTTACGTATAATCATCACTCAATATTGTTTGTTATTTTCAGTCATGCAATGTGGATTTGCGTTTCTTGAAGCCGGCGCAGTGAGAAGCAAAAACGTGACGAATATTCTCATTAAAAACGTGTTTGATTCATGTAAGTATATATTCCTTTATATAAACAAATATAAACATAATTTCGTCATGATTCGCTAGTTTGTACTTCCGAGTGAGCTATAGCATTTGATTGAAAGGCACATAAATGTATCTGCTTTTTCTTATATACAGTAAATCCTCAATGATGAGACCACCGTTGGTACCACTGAAACTGGTCTTCTTATTGAGGTGGTACTTAATATTGAGGTTGAATACAGAGCAAAATAGTGAAAATGTACTTGGGAATTTGTCTTAATTTTGAGGTGGTCTCGATTTTAATCCCCAGTATTTTAACTGACAGTTCCAAGGCTGTAATTCGCTGTATGGTTATTATTCCTTTTTGTGTATTAAATGTATGTTATATTCCCTTTCCCCTATGTAATTATTTTACTTATTTTACTTATATAGTTTCCATGTTACTTTTTGTCCAGTTTCGGCCTGTTGTTAGTAGCTGTCTTGACTTGATATATTCCATCCATCACCCCCCCCCCCCCCCCCTCTTCACTATTTGTCCTCTTTGATTCTCCTAGTTATTCCTTATGGTCGGCCAGGCCATTCCTTGCGCCTCTGTTCCCTTACGTATGTACACTTTAACCTCCTCATGTGCCTGTTTTATGGTCTGTGTGGGGAGGCACTGTCTTATGTATGTGGCGGCCCATGTAGCGACTTATTCTCTCTCTTTTAGTATTGAGGCGGTCTTTAAGTGAGATTTTACTGTATTTTGAACCTTATATTCCCAAAACACAGACAACAACATAAACATGACCAATACACATAATAGTTGTACAACGTCATATGAAGCGTATGTATAACATGTACGGACATATACCAGATGGGCCTTTAAGATGCTAAACAATTTAGATTTTGTCTAGCGGCATATTTATGACTTGTTTGATCACAGAGCCATGACTATCCGGGTTTATCACCGATTTATCTCGATGATATTAATATAATGCATTTATAGTTCATTGATAAAATATTGCCTGTTTTAAGTCTTTAACTCGAAATCAAAGTACATTCGGGGACTTCTCAGTTCACAATTACTGAAAAAAGTGTGTAAAAGTCATTTTGCATGTAGAGTAATCCATCATACAGTTTATTGCAGCATGTACATGTTTTTATTTGTATTTTTAAATATTTAAAAAATTCTTTTAGAACACATATGTATGTTCTACATAAAATAAATAATTTCTCAAAATATCCAACGACATACTGTTCTTTGTTTATGTAACACGCCAAACAATACTTAAATAAATCTAATAAAAAAATGAGGACAATAGCACGGTCAGTTTTTTATTTGATTTTAGCGAAGTTTATACATAGGGGAGGGTAATGATATTAGACATATGGCTTTAGTTATTGGTCGATTCTATCAGTGGATATATGTATTATGTTATTGTTTCCTCAGTGTTATAAGACGCTTTCTTTGCGCCTTGTTAATCCCGTTTCCTTACATTCGCTCATGAGTGAAACACATTCATAAACTGGAGCTATGAGTGATGTTTAGATAATTAAAAAAAAACTGGTTCTCAAGAGATCCAATATTTTATTTCGGAACTCTCCAGAATTGTTGAGTGATACTGTTGAGCTTGTGTTGGTGGCCACCTGGATTAAGTAGCCACTTGCCTTGAGCAGCCAATATGAATGATTAACATCTGGTCATTTTTATTAGCTCGGATAATTGTGGGAGCTATTCAAATCCCCCTGGCGTCGGCGTCACACTTCAGTTAAAGTTACTATCAAGGCAATATCTCAGTAACCACTGCATGTATTTGATTCAAAACTTCTCAGTACCAAACCTACTAAAACAACTAAGTTAGATAACTATTGCAGGAATATTATACAAGTTATTTCCCTTGTTTGACTTAGAACACTTGGTTAAAGTTTTGAGTTGAAGTACAAACAAGGACCATAGCGCAATACCAACTGCATGTATTGGATTGAAATTTCACATAAGGCAGTCATCAAACCTACTATACAATAACTAAGTTATACAACTTTTGTTTAAATATATTGAAAGTCATGGCCCTTGTTCGATAAGAGCCTCTCTTTATTTAAGATTTAAGATCCTATTTAACTTGTTGTGAAATTGTATACTGACTCTTTATCCCATACTAGTAAAGAATATATATTCCGAGTTTGAAACTAATAAATATCTATAACATCATCAAATAGTCGATAGTCTTGTACTAAATACACCTGTAGTATACAACCACATACTTTAAGCGACCATATTTGACGTATCCCTTGACTGGTTGCTCAAAACAGGCTTCACTGTACATGCTCTCATCTGAAACAAATCTGATTTTTGTCCACCTATAAACATAATGCGCGATGTTCCATAGTACGTTTATTATGTAGAGTCATGTGATAATAGCATATCCATGTCATCTTGCTCTAGCTTATGTGTATTGAATGTACTCTTATCTTGATAGATTAGAAAAAAATAAAATTGGATACTCTTTGTTCACGTCACACTTGAGTCAATTATATATGACCCTCTGTTCTAGTCAAAAGAATTAATCCACCAGTTTAATTTCATATAATACGTACATAGAACCAAACGTAACATTAAACTTTAACAGTTCTTAAAGTTGATGGGGGTTTGTGTGTCAGTAAGACACTCTTCCAAATATAGGGCAACGTCCTGTGTAATTTATTTCACATAATGTGGACATAGAATCTAGTGTGCTACATGTATACTGTTCTCAATGTCTTGAATTAAGTCTTCATCATAAACAAACTGAATATCCCATATCCTTCTACTATAAAATATCGCGTGGCAATAATGGAATATTTTTAAGGGGACAGAGTCTTATATAGGCGTGTTATCATGGAAACGGCCGTTCAACTTAGTTGTATAGAATCATTTCTTTGAAACTGTTCTTATTTTGTAATTAATCGTTAAAGTAACCATGAGCATTGAAATTGAAAATGTACCTTTCATTCATGAAAGAAATACCAAAGAATGGAGCAGTTTGGCTTTGTCAGGTTCATCACCATTTGTAAATAAATAAGACGACAGTAATACAAATAGTAGTCGTCTTTCCACGGACCATATGGACTTAGAAAGGTTACTGGTGTGTGAAGTATAAACACACACTTTTAGATGTAAACAAACTGAATATTTCGTGCCCATGTTAACGAAGTACGAACAATGAATTAACTCAATATTGAATATCCGTACATCTTGAGATAAGTTATTCTGAGATTTTTTCCTTAAAATGTTTATTTAAGTAAAGTAGATACATTTTGTATTCTAAAATTATGGTTGAAATAATTATGTGGATTTTGTTGAGATGCTGGTCTATTATCTTTAACGAAGTTCAGCGTACATTAAATACGGATAGCAGATTAACCAATACATGTAATATACAGATGATCCCTGCATTTGTCCAAATTGACACATACTCTAAATATATGTACATGTGTATTACCTCCTTACGCCTGGTCAGTCCCTTACACGTTATGTACAAGCTTCTTACGCCTGTTTAACCCCTAGCACGTTATTTTCTGGCTCATTACGCCTGTTTAACCCCTTACACGATATTTACTATCTCCTTACGAATGGTCAATCCAAGTTTTGGGGTTCTGGAAATAATTCGACGAAATATGTACAAATACCAATATACCATAAATATGTACAAATACCAATATACCATAAATATGTACAAATACCAATATACCATAAATATGTACAAATACCAATATACCATAAATATGTACAAATACCAATATACCATAAATATGTACAAATACCAATATACCATAAATATGTACAAATACCAATATACCATAAATATGTACAAATACCAATATACCATAAATATGTACAAATACCAATATACCATAAATATGTACAAATACCAATATACCATAAATATGTACAAATACCAATATACCATAAATATGTACAAATACCAATATACCATAAATATGTACAAATACCAATATACCATAAATATGTACAAATACCAATATACCATAAATATGTACAAATACCAATATACCATAAATATGTACAAATACCAATATACCATAAATATGTACAAATACCAATATACCATAAATATGTACAAATACCAATATACCATAAATATGTACAAATACCAATATACTATAAATATGTACAAATACCAATATACCATAAATATGTACAAATACCAATATACCATAAATATGTACAAATACCAATATACCATAAATATGTACAAATACCAATATACCATAAATATGTACAAATACCAATACACCATAAATATGTACAAATTCTTATATAATGATTCAGTTATTATGATCATACATAAAGCGTCTATCATAGTTATCAAGATAATCGAACCAAATCACTAATCGCTGGAAATCCGATTTTTTCTTGGTGCTTCGGGATCTGTGTCACAAAATACAACTCAAAACTGTCAATATACAATACAATACAATACAATACCATACAAATTTCATGTTTAAATATACTATATAGCAAGCTGTTTTTTTACATAAACAATTTTGCATATCAATATTTGATACATAATTAATGTTGTTGTTTTTTTACAGTTGTGTCTGGCGTAGCTTACTGGATTTTTGGATACGCCTTTGCTTTTGGTGAGGGCAACACTTTTATCGGCTACACTCATTTCGCCTCTCATAATCTTCCAGACGAGAGTTACGCCTCCTTTTTCTTCCAATACACATTTGCGGCCACCGCAGCAACCATTGTGTCAGGAGCCGTCGCTGAACGCTGTGAATTCCTCGCTTATTTCGTCTATAGTTTCTTCATAACAGGTATGGACTGTTCACAAATATGGTCAAACGTGCTAAGCCACCAGGCCCCGATCTCCCGAAGCATCTCAAATCAAAATCTCAGCTCAATATTGAGATTTGGCTCAAATCTGAGTCAGAATTTGAGACAAATCTCAATTTGAGGTGGGATTTTTGCTCAAATTGAGATGATTCAGGAGATCGGGGACAGTGATATTTTACATAATGTCTAAAAAGCTACGAATTAGTTCTGACCCATTTATGTACAAATGCGTTATAGTGGGCATATATATGTTTGTCAGCGCTTCGCCTTCTACATGTATGACCAAATTGTGGATTTAAAAAAAAAGTTTAAACACAAATTTAAACATTTGTATTAATTGCGACAATTAAAGCCTGTAAACCGCTAAGCTAATAATAATAATGATTTATCACGAAGCCCCGTATAGCGCAGCCGGTATTGCACTAAAATTCCAGTCCAAAGGTCGCGGGTTCGATCCCGGGTTTGATCCCAGGTCCGACTGTCTATGGCTGTGGCGATGTTATCATATAATAGGTTAAAGGTTACAAGTTTTAATCTGCTTGAAGCTGTTAGTAGAATTTTATTCAAGTTTTATGAAGTTGTTTCTGTCGAATTTCTGTGCACGTGTAGATTGTAGTGAACGTTAGAAAAGATTCACAAAGTCCTTCTGTTTGTATTTTTTTTATTCGCACACTTAAACAATGTCTGGAAATCCAGTCCTATAAAGTTATAAATATTAATCTAAAGTTATGGTTCTCCAATATGTATATCAAGCTGGTACTCCAGTGAATATTAAAATAAAAGAACCTAAATGCAAATTCTGGTACTCCAGTTAAATGTAAAATAAAGGTACTCTTTGAATGAATTCTTATTTCTCTCTAGCATTTTGTTTGTATTTGCGTTGATTTATCGTCGCCACCGGTTTCCCATATGGGCGACGCCTCCAGAAGAATGTTAGTCATATTAGATTTTTGGAGGATAGTGCATGATACAGAAGATGCCCCAGTTCCAGAAGCACCCCTGGTTCTTTTTACGTGCTCGATGTAACGCATCATACACGGGACCTCGGTTTTTAAAGTCTCGTCCAAAAGACTGTTAGTACGGTCAGTGATGGAGCGGGGAATCGAACCAGCGATCCCTGGATTACAAGTACAGCGTTTTACCACTGGACCACGGACCTCTCTAGCATATAAAGTTACATGTATTTATACACACCTGTACCTGTACATATTGTTGAATCGAATGTGATAATTATTGGTGATAATAGTCTCTTATAATTCTATACAGAATGGCTATGTACTTTTTTGTAGTTAGTATATTGTTTTGTATTATGTTGTACTGTACATAGATGAGACGGAAATATAGAATATATATACACCTAAAATAAAGATAATTAGGAAGCCAGACCTTAAGAGCTTTGGTGATAAATAAACATTTCAGATATAATAATAGATGTGTGATGACAATTAATCAGAGGAAATATGTTATCAAAGATTTTAGAAATGAGGTGTTAATAACAGAACAATAGCTTTGCAGTCAATGTTGGCAGACAGGAACAGATGTCAAACTATACAAAATAATTAAAATTTATGGTAAGAGAAAATTATAAATGTTCACTGCATAATACAAGCAACACTAAGCCAAGCTATCTCATTTTAGCATATTTTTTATGTTATTTCATTAAACATACCCCGAACTGATCCAGATGATTTGTCCACTGTCTGATGTGGAGAATATATGTCAGGTGACACACAGTTAAATTCTTCTTGAATGTATTGAGCTATATGTCAGTTTGATGAAACATGTATTTTTAAATTAGAACATATGATGACGATGATGACTTTAAATATGACAAGAGCTGAATGCGTCATGACCATTCCTTTTCGCCGCATATAGTTCGCCTCGCCACGAACTATATGCGTGACGCATTTAGTTCGTGTGCGAACTGTATTCGGCACGACCTATATTTGCCACTACAGAGCGCCGCAGTACGATTTCCATCTTCTTCTTTAAGTGACGTCATTTCCAGAAAACGTCACATGTTACGTCACTATGTACTGACAGTAAGCAATATTTGCCCCATATGGCAATATGAAAACGAAGTGACCATATGGAGTAAACATTGTTTCCTGCTTGCAAATAGTGACATCTAATGTTGCATTTTCTTGAAATGACGTCACTTACAGAAGAGGTGTTGTAAATCCCATAGCAACGCTCAAATGTTGTTATATTGGTGTGTAGACTATATATACTTAATGTGTGGTAATTTGGTCTGATGCTCGTCTTAAGTGTATTGTTTACTCGAAAGTCGAGTTTTAAGGTTTTTCTTAATGGAATATCCGCATGAATAAATCTAATTTGTAACTACCGACTATTCCTTTAAGGTATATATTTTAGTAATAAAATAAACATGAAATGGTGTTATCGACGGGAATTGAATTAATTAACGCATTATTTGACATCTACAGTACTTAGTACTTAGTCTTTGCAGTTATCTAGAAATAAATGAATAAAGAGCTCATTCTTTACCCTTTGAAATGAGATTTCGACATCACTTTTTAGGGCACGGTCTAATCTGATATTATCTATCTACTGTCTTATTACTAAATTATTAGGTTACATTAAATCACTGTGGTCACGAAATGTGATGCTTGTGTTTTGGGTCCACACGCTATTTTAATTTCCAATGGTTCATCGTTTGGTGAGATAACAACAACGTTGACAATAATTTTGTAAACCTCATTTCAATGCGATGATTGTAGCGTATACTCAGACGTAATTACGACTTTTATATTTGCATCGTGAATACAAATCAAAACAGTCCTACTCCTTGACACGACATGTGAGAGGCAAGAAGCTTTTCAAATGTTAGGCTTACCTTTTATCGTGTATAAAACAGTCACGTAGCGTCTTTTCATTTCCCATGTCGTGAAAATTGTAACTTAAACCGCTTTATATTCTTTTCTGCTTGATTTTGAAATAAAAATATTTCATCATGCACGAGTATTTGCCCAATATAAATCGTTGAACAAAATCGTCTGAATCCAAAATTAAGTACCAGATAGATGCACATATTTGTGTTCAGAATTGCGAATACGATGGCGTCAGTATGTGATGACATGTTAGCGTTGTACCTAAGTCGAGGAAATGTAAAACCATTATGTAAACAAGAGATGTGGTAATCATAGCAACATAACTGAAATAAGAAATATTTTGAAAAAAGATGATCGGCGCAATTTAGAGATTAATATTTGTTGTGCAACATAAAAAAATGCCGAGATGTTACGATTGCTGGTCAAAATGGATTTCGGTAAATTCACCGAAATTCGGTGGATTTTGGTAAGGTAACGTACCCTTTATCGAAAGTTAACCAAGGTTATAAACGTTGTTCGATTGAAGAGAAATTTCCTTGGTGGTTAACGTAAGATTTGATTGGTTTACACAACACTGATATGCAAATTGCAAAACCATATAAACACGGCTGCGCCGAAAAATGTAGTTTTTGGTTCAAGCCACAGTTGGTCGGGGCGTGACTTGGTTCGAAAAATGCACTCAGATAACCCAAACGCGCAACATATCATCTAAACATCACATATCGATTAGGACCCGATCTATCAACACATCTCAAATAGAAATCTCAGCTCAATATGAGATTTTGCTCAAATCAGAGCCTGAGTTTGAGACAATCTCATTTTGGATCTCTTGAAAATTTTCTGAGAAAAAACTCATCTCTTTCTGTTTTGTAATATCTATTAAGAGTTTGGTTTAAGATGAACACAATCGTAACAATTTGAGATAATATTTGACCTGAGATGTAGCCTCAGATTGAGATGCTTCGGGAGATCGGGGCCTGATTGGTCATAGACATTATTTTACAAATAACAAGACGCGCCGATCACCTGTGATTACAACCCAGTGTATAATTGTCTTGTTTTCAGGATTCATATATCCAGTTGTCACACACTGGGTGTGGGGTGGTGGTTTCCTTGCTGAAGGCAGAGAATACGGTGGCGACATTGGAACTGTTGCATATCAAGTATGTATACGGGAAATGTGTTTCTTAGACCATTTTGAAAATACACTTAATTCAAAAATACTCATTCTATCAGAGATATTCGTCAAGAATCCTCGTTTTTTTATAAACAGTCGGACCTCGTTCATTAGAAATTATCGGGGCTGAATATTTATTTCGAATGATAAATGATTTCGAATAACACATTTCAATTCGAGTTGCCTAAGATACATCGGGACCTGAACTTTATTTCGGATTATACTAAGTCTTCGGATAAAGTTTGTCGAAAACACAAGATCCGACTGTTGTTACATGTACTTTCTAGAAATGAGAATATCTGCTAATGACATTCATGATTGACAATATCCGGTCTCATATTTATCGTAGGACTACATGTCATGCTCCGAATTTCTCACAAATATTTACTTCATAATAATTCTTGAAAATTCTAGGTTGTGTTGTTTTGTTTTCAATATTAAGAGGAATATCATTGCTACTTAATTAAGCTGAGGAACAGTAAAAACTATAATTATAATTTCTTATGATTTTATTCTGTAGGATTTTGCTGGCAGTGGTGTGGTACATTGTCTTGGTGGAACAGCCGCTTTCATCGGCGCTCTGTTACTTGGTCCTAGAATCGGACGATTCCACAAGGAAACAAAGACTGCAATAACAATACGTGGCCACTCTGTACCGGTAAGCTGTCTTTAGTAGTCATTATCCAGTAGTCATTTATATAATTCATTTATTCAGTAAAACCTCAATAATAGGACCACCATTCGGACCATTGAAAACTTGTCTACTTATAGAGGTGGTATTAATATTTAGGTAGAATGAAGATGTAAACAGTCAAAATTGACTTGTTATTAATTTTGAGGTGGTCTTATTATTGAGGTGGTCTTAAGGTGAGATTTTACTGTAGATTATTTTCATTTAACAAAGTAGTGTTCTCATGATACGCCTCAGATACGTTCGATGCGATAGGCATCATCTTATTTCATCAATACGTACCATAAAATGCTATGTTATTATTCACGAAGCCGAATACTGTACGAGTATCCTGTTTCGAATGTCGCTCTGTACTTTTATGTATTATTTTTTATTTTTTTAAACCAGAAAATGTCCGCCTATGATTTTATCTCATAAATTGCCCACTTAGATCCAGCCTATGCTTCAAAGAATTAAACATGGGAGGTTTTAACTGGTAGTTTTCTCCTCAATACAATCTTAAACTATCACCGCATCATTGTGCAATTTGAGTTCAAACGCGACATGTCAAGATAAATATCTTAATATGATTACTTCAACTTACTTCGCGGCAAATGATTGATCACAGTTCACTTAATTTGCTATACATGTATATCATACGTATGGGTTACTTCCTGATACGCGTGCAGAATTAATGTTTATTAAAACTTTTTGTCTCGTGATTTGTCAAACATGCGTCCTTTATTATGAACTTCGAAGTTCAGTGCAACTTGGTCAGAGCTACATCGTGTGGGAGGCGTTTATTTTGATTAAAGAAGATCATTAGTTGCTCTAGAAAAAATTGTTATGCTATTGAAAAGAGGTTGTAGATCAAGAGATGGCCGCTCTGGTGAGATTGCACGGCAACTCTAGAGCCGTATCACGCGCGGATCCAGAGGCGGATACAGGCGGTACAGAAACCCCCATGTAATAATTTGGCACAGTATCTTGTCCATATATAATCATAGATCAAGGGGGATACCAAATACAAGGGCCTTACTGTTTTTGTCCAATATTAGCGTATTACATTACAAGAAAACGCATTGCATTGCATAAATCTAGGAGCTCCAAAGGCTGACTTAGATCAGCTGCCAGACCCCTGACTGGACCCCTGACTCCCTGACGTTAATGCTAGGTTCGCGTATTATGATGGCAAGTCTGTTTGTTGCATACTTTTCGTTATACAAGAATTGAAAAATTCGGTTTGACATTAATCCCAATTTGAAAAGACGTATTGTGAGACTACATCCTGGTACTCTATGTTAATCTAAGTAATATTTCGGATCACTGATTGGCGAATAGTGGACAAGCGCTGATATAGATCAGGGGCCGTATTCACAAACATTTTAAGACCGAAACTTTAATTTGCAAAAGTTAAATTTATCAGCACTTCGTTTGCATCATATCTAAACAGATGAAATTTTGCCTGAATGTTTCTTTTTATTCACTCTACACTTTTGGCAACAACAATGCAGTAGGAACATGAATATGTACCTTTTCAAAGTCTAAGTCTGAGATTCAGTCTTAACATGTTTGTGAATACGACCGCAGAGCTGAGAAATGTCTTGAAACTGGGAACTTATAGATACTGCAAATAATTACCATTGATGTTGATAATAAACCCGTACGCTGTATCTGTATACAGCAAAGCAACAAAAAGATATTTGCTTTACCATTGTGATTTGTGATATATTCAAACTTTGAACCGCCTTAAATGCCTGATGTTTGATAGACTGGTGTTTCCCCGGAGGTCTGTTAGGGGGGGGGGGGGGCACTCTTTTATGTATCACAGTGGCGTTACCTGTAACAACTTATTATCTCTCTGTTTTTGATTAAGTCATTAAAACACGTATGGTGTGGGGTTTTGAGTTGTAATTAAGCAGATGGTAATTTTATGCATTTAGATGGGGGGCAATTTTCAATGCGTCTTAACATTATGTGACCGCATTGTTTTGGATTGACGTTTTTAAACTTATCGCCATGGTGACTGAAACTTTGTTGACAAGGTTTGTGTTGACAATAAAACATCATTGCTCTAGTAATCTACCACGAAAGATGTCTTTAAACATATACTTTCTTATGGGATTGCCATGCCATTGTCATGATTCGGTCGTTTAATACATTATAGTTATATATAGCATTTCGTTCAACAACAACAAAAGCTTTTAAATAAATTTATTAATCAAGGTCTTATTATCATTTAGTATATATTAGACACTAGTATTTGCCCCCAAAAAGATAAAGTTGCAGTACGCGTACTAAGTCCTGACGCCTGAGTATCGCAAATTCGTTCCAAAATATCGACATAATTATGTTGATCATTAATAATTACTTAATTAGTAATGCGTATGGAGATGGAAAGGTTTTGTCACAGGATTAAGTATCGATAAACAGGTAAATGACTGACACGGCGTACTTAACAACATGACCTTGGTGTACAAATAGAATATTTACTTATTCCACGCCGTCATGCTCGGTGTATTTGTTTAATGTAGTAGTAATTATATGTATCTAATAAATAAGTGAAACAATTAACATCTCACGACAATGACTCATTTTTAAGCGTTTTACGAGTGTGTGTGCTATGTTATCAATTTATGCATCTAAGTGCGTAGTTTTGTTTTTATTCGCTAGCTAAAATTATAAAGCACGTGACTTATTCCTGTTAGTACGGGTTGGATGTTCGATAGATAAATCATTACGGTTCAAAAGTGGCATATGTCTGATGCTTCACAGTGACATGGCTGATGGTTAGATTTAAATGTTATCAACCAATTCGTCAGCTTCATAGTCTTTGTTTATTCACAAAATTCGCAAACTTTTCCTACGCGCAAACTTTACCACTTATACAGTAATGAAAATAAGAATACAGTGAAAGTCCATCATATACTTAAATATCCTCAATAGTTTGTTTAACATTTAGAAATGTGTTTACGTCTTTTAGTTTGACATTCATGTTTTCGTTAGCAATTTCAAATGATGTATCTGTAACATTCATATGAAAATCAAAATATGCACTTAATGTTCGTGTAAATATGACGATTTGGATTTATATAATTATCCAATCAATTAGATGACAAATAATGAAATAGTTTGTATTTTTGTGGGTTTTTTTCCATTACAGTCTACGTAATATTTGTTGAATTAGTTTACTACTTTTTTACGACAAGATATTAAATGTCTTACAATGAAAATATCATGTAATTACATCACACGCACCGTGCATGATGCGTGCTTCACGGATGTTTTATCATTTTATTGTTCACGATGGTTAAAAAATAAATATCACTTCTGTCGCTTATGTACTCATAAGTACGGTGGCATAGAGGTGACATCTGTGAAATTATTTTTATGTCGTGGCCACGACTTATTAGCTCGGTCCCACGACATACTAAGTGGTGGGAACGAGATAAAAATAATTTCACACATGTCACCTCTATGCCACCGTACTTATGAGTCATTTTCTTATCATCCGATAAATGTTGATTTTTTTGAATCTCAAATTCTATTCATGCATGTACGCATGTTGAAAGGCCAGCCAACGCAAAACTCTTCATTAAAGGAATGCACTCTATCGTAAATGATATAACGTCTGTAGTTTGCCACTTATGAAATTCATCTATGAGATAAAATATCATACATACTTGATGTCTGTCCTGAAATAAAATGTACAACCAAATCAGATATATATTGTAATGTTTTATGCAATGTAATGTTCTCGATTAAAATTTATTGTCCTTGTGGTGATGGTGACTGGTGAAGCTATATTATGGTATAATTAAAGCAGACACACATGTTGTTGTCGAAAAAGGGCTTTATTTCTTAAAGCCGAAAACATTGCTTGACATTATATACCAATATAAGTTTTAATTAGAACTTATAAAGGCAAGAAATAGCGCCACATTTATCTGGATTACGCTTAACAAATAGGTACCGTAAACCTGCTATGAAGAGCACCTCAAAATTAAGACCATTTTATTAAAAATGCAATATTTTCACTGACCGACCAGTTTTCAATTGTTCTTCTTCATTTTATTAACAAGACCAAATTTATTCAGAACCAATTGTGGTCAAAGTATGGCGGTTTCTCTTCATTGTTAATTTCTAAAAATCGATTTATAATAGTTATAACAATTAACAGTTTACACTTTATTTACATATCTCAGTTCATGTAAAACATGACATTATGAGTACATAATATACAAAATACCCGGCAATACAATGGTAAAGAGGCAATGACAATTAGAATATCAATGCATCATGCACAAGAAACACAATTGTACAACATTTTACGTGTCGATTTTGGAGTATAATGAATATAATTCAGAAAATATATCCCCCACAGTGCAACCAGCTGCTTAATATAAGTGTACTCTTAGTTGTTGTGTTTGATAACTGCGTATTTTGCGTATAGGAAGCTATATGACGCACCTGTTTTTTATAAAATCACATCGCAACACATAAAAAATATTTATATATCAAAGAGGATCATTTCGATGTATTAATATTGACACGCCGATGTAACAAAATATCTGCATTTATACTTTAATTATTCAGGTGGTTTTAAGAAAATTTATTACAGTCTCTTTGTAGGAAGTTTCAAAATTTAAAATATTTTTCAATTAAACCGTGAATAATATCAAACCACAGTTTCTTGCATAGTTGATGCAGCAGTGGCTGGGTATGCATATACATGTATATAACTAAGATATACACCTACTGGCTGGGTATGCATATACAGGTATATAACTAAGATATACACCTACTGAATGATGCATGGTTTAATTCGTCGGGGTTAGAATTTGTAGAAAATTCTCCCCGACGAATGAAAACGATTTTTTAGTATTTCTGTGTATATTCTTTAGACCGTACAATTGTCTTGAGGTTAATCATCTAAAACACATAAAAGTATTTTATTACTTAAAGCAAGCGAATATAATTGATTTGTCATTTTAAACAGCATAAAAGACCATTAATGACTCTTTTTATTTTGGAAGAGATCATTATCAAAATGGTACTATAAATATTTTAGGAGAAGCTTTAAATCAAATGATGTTTCGTAAGATTACTACCATTTAAAAATGGTTTATGGCTGATACACGTTTTGTGATTAAAGATAAAGATTATATAGTACGTCCCTTGTAATTCAACATGTGAACGTACAGTAAAGCCTAGTTTAAAGACCATCTCAATATTAAGACCACCTCAAAATTAAGAACACAATTTTCAGTGTTTTGTTCTTTATTCAACCTTGATATTTAGACCACCTCCATAAGAAGACCAGTTTTCAAGGGTCCATAGGGTGATCTTATTATTGAGGTTTGACTGTATTGTACAAAGCGACCTCTTCACGAGTGCAACACCTATTTGGTAGATGCAAATTTCGACTGCTGTCGAGAGGTTGTTGCTCTAAAGAGGTTATTTTACTACCAGATAGATAATTATGTTGTTGAAGAGAGGTCGTTGCTCAAGAAAGGGCCACTCTAAAGAGTCAGCACTGAAATATCCTTTTTGAAAATTACGAGGTAAAATAAAGAGGTACTAAAGAGTGCGCTCTGGGGAGGTTGCACAGTAGTCCTCTTGTTTACTGAGTTTTTATGATGTTTTACTTTCAAGAAACCATCATGAATTGATAGACATACAATTATATACATATTTTTTCTCCGTACATATATAGCCATTACGTATGATCCAATGACGTCAATATATATAATTATATATAAACGTTATGGCTATATTTGTACGGAGATAAGACTCAAATGAATAAAATATTTAAAAATACTTCCAGATTCTCATATTTAAAGCAAGTGAACACATTTCATAATGACGTCAATTGTATCAATTTATCATTCTATAAGTATGCAATAACATTAACACGGTAATGCAAACAATATAATTAATGTATTAGTTATAGTCGTAATTATCTTACATTAATTATCAAACAGTCATTGACGGTAAATATTACAGAAAAAAACTCAATTAAAGACCACCTCAAAATTAAGAACACAATTTGCAAGTCCGTTTTCACTGTTTAACTCTTTATTCATCATCAATATTAAGACCACCTCAAAAAGACGACCGGTTTTCAAGAGTCCCATGGATGGTCTTATTATTGAGGTTTTACTGTATTTGTAATCTTATATGGTCTTTGACCTGTGCAAGATGACAGATAGTGTTATTACTGAGTTTGTGCATGTTTTCGTTAACAAAAACTTACAAAATAAAGTTTACTCGAGTGTAACTACTGGTACACAGTTATTCTATCTTATAGATCTACGCTGAAAGTTATATTTATAAGACGCATTCAAAGTACTTTTATCAACAGATTAAAGTAAATACATATTTGTCATTTTTTGCTAATTAAATGATTGATAGCATTATTACGTTTTACAGTTGATGTTTAATCCAAATGAGTTATGTATGCACAATTACTCGTATGGATGTTCTTTAAAGGTACACGTGTGTAATTTTTTTCAACCGAATGAATTACGCCGTACAACCGTGAGATCCGAGCATATAGCCGAGTGATTTACTCCATCCAACCGAGCGGTTTACACCGTTCAACCGTGTGATGTGCTCCTTTCAACCATACATAGTGAATTTCCCCGTATAACCGTGCAGTTTACTCTATTTAACCGTTCTAACTTGCACCGTCCCATCGAGCGCTTTGCTCCGTTCAACCGTAGTAATTTGTGCCGTATTACCGAACAGTTTACTCCGTGCAATCGAGAAGTTTACTCCGTTCAACCGAGTAGTTTACTCCGTACAGCCGAATAGTTTACTCCGTACAACCGAGTAGTTTACTCCGTACAACCAAGTAGTTTACTCCGTACAACTGAATAGTTTATTCCGTACAACCGAGTAGTTTACTCCGTACAACCGAGTAGTTTACTTCGTACAACCGAGTAGTTTACTCCGTTCAACCGAATAGTTTACTCCGTATAACCGAGTAGGTTACTCCGTACAACTGAATAGTTTACTCCGTACAATCAAGTATGAGTTTACTCTGTACAACCGAGTAGTTTACTCCGTACAATCAAATAGTTTACTCCGAACAACTAAGTTAAAGTTTACTCCGTGCTACTGAGTAGTTTACTCCGTACAACCGAGTAGTTTACTCCGTACAACCAAGCATGAGATTACTCCGTACAACTGAGTAATTTACTCTATACAACCGAGTGATATGCTCCGTATTACCGTAGAGATCTGCTACGTGCAACGGAGTTACACAATTTAGCATCCACAAACATATATAGATGACATTCATTCAACCAGATGGTTCATTTTTTACCAGTTCTTCAACTTATTTTGCTTTCAGATTGCCGCCCTTGGTGGATTTATTTTATTTTTTGGGTTTCTTGCATTCAATGGTGGATCTCAGACCGCTATATCTAACGATGGTGATGGTGCAGCTGTCAGTATTTCCGTTGTCAACACAATCATCTCCGGATCGTTCGCAGCTTTCTCATCTCTACTTATCAACAAAACATCACTCTTTGGAAACAGGTGTTGGAGTCTGTTGATAACCATCAACGGAGCTCTCACTGGAATGGTAAGTCCATAACCTAAGTCCGATCAATAGTACTGTTAATTGTGATAGGTTTGTGGGTACCCCAGAAACACTGTAATATATAAGGTCTTCATTACGACAGGTGAACACGTAGTGCCTTTTGTCAAATGTTCACAAAAAATAAATTAGCAAATTTTAGATACTGTGCGAAATTAAAATTTTGCATAATGTCTCTTCTGGCAAGCATAATATCATATTGTACTTGTCAGTAACATATTAGAAATCCTAAATTATTAAACTAAGTCATAGAAAAGACACAAATATCCAGCTAATGCCACACTAAAAAGCCTTTGTTTAATTTCTCCCGACTCTACATGGTGAAGTTTCGTAGCTAGCTAGGTAGGTAATTTAATATTTGACAATCGTATTTTCTTGCAATTATTTGTTATCTATAATAATATCTAAAGTAATATATTCATTTAATAAAGGTCAAGATCAGGTTAATTTGTTCGACTGACTATTATAAACTGTGATCACCATCCCCACCTCCTAATCCTTTGTTTACAAATGTCCGTAATTATACTTACGTTTATGTTTAAAAAAAAGATATGTTGAGTTCTGTTCTGACGGCAAGTTCGAAAGTTCTGTAATCTCCGTAGATCTCTGTACAGAATGCTGAACGGGATAAGAAATTGATGGTGGCTTTTTTTAACTCAAAATCCCCCCACCTGAATTTCAGTTACATTTTTTTTAAACCCTACCTTTTAAATGAGAATAAATTTTCTTTTTAACTCTGACCGTATATCTTCGGTGAGTTCAAGTATATTCTTCAGATTGCAAGTTAAACGAGACGAGTTCGCGTGATTTTTTTCGGCCGAGTTACTCCACATCTGTTGTGAAACAAAAAGTTTCACCCAGCAAAATATATGAAATAGTATAATAACTCGAATAATAACAGACGACACTTGGTTATTCCACTGTATATTTAAGATCCTTCTTAATAAAAAGCCAAACGGAAAAACGATATTGACGTACAGTAAAACCTCAATTAACGACCTGCTCAATAATAATACCACCTCAAAATTGAGACCACACTTTTCGAGCCCATTGCTGTTTTGCTCTTTATTCAACCTCAATATTTAGACCACCTTAATATGAAAAACAGTGTTCAAGGGTCCCATAGGTGGTCTTATTATTGAGGTTTTACTGTACATAGCAGCTTTTTTTATACCAGTA
The DNA here is from genome assembly GCA_032209605.1 of Mactromeris polynyma. NCBI lineage: Eukaryota > Metazoa > Mollusca > Bivalvia > Venerida > Mactridae > Mactromeris > Mactromeris polynyma. The sequence continues at coordinate 22,556,921 of JASFXZ010000009.1, forward strand.
GGAACGTTAACAACAAACAAAGAGTTTTTTTATTATTGCCTTTTTTTGCTGACGTTGCAAATTGTTATATCGCATGTCTGTGATGTATTGAATATCACCGATGTCCCACTTTTTGTAATAGGTAATATGTAAAAGTACACGTCCCAGGTTTTGTACCCGTTTTTAGACATTAAGTCAATGACGCTAACAATGCAGATTGAATTCCACTATTGGTTTCAAGTCACAAAAGCTGGTCGCCACGTCTTATAGTCATGTTCCGTGTTATTCATGGTCTTCAAATGTTCATATTCATTGAACATGAGTACATTTTCTAAATTATTACATATAATCATAACATTTTTGTATTATTACATATAATCATAACATTTTTGTATTATTTCATATAATCATAACATTTTTGTATGTTTTCATGTAATCATAACATTTTTGTATTATTTCATATAATCATAACATTTTGTATTATTTCATATAATCATAACATTTTTGTATTATTTCATATAATCATAACATTTTTGTATTATTTCATATAATCATAACATTTTTGTTCTATTTCATATAATCATAACATTTTTGTATAATTCATATAATCATAACATTTTTGTATTATTTCATATAATCATAACAATTTTGTATTATTTCATATAATCATAACAGTTTTGTATTATTTCATATAATCATAACATTTTTGTATTTTTGTATTATTTCATATTAACACTGTTTATAGGTGATACGAAATCATATATACTACACGCCATAAAAAAGGAACTAAGAAGTGTCCGTGTCAACACGATGGCATTTTAACGAAATAATTCTATATTCATTCTCAAACATAATTTCCTAAACTTAATTATGAAATATGAATACTAGGGCCATAGTTTAATGTAATTTTGATGAACTATTTACACATTTGTAACTATAAACGCGTTTAACACTTGGAACAAAATGAAGGCTAAGTGAAATAGCTGCGTTTTTACTGTCGTTAAGTATACATTTTCGCGTAAAAAATATTGAACTAATTTGTACATAACTTGAAAGAAGATGAAATGTGCTTTCAAAAGAAAATCAACCACGTATCTGTTCAGAGCGTCAAGCTGCTCAAAGAAAGTAACAATCTGGTTAACAGCTTCTTCTAAAACGCAACGTTAACATCGCTACTCATGATTAGCATTTTGTTCTTTTAAAGTTAAATTTAAAAACATAATGTTGGGATTCTTCAAGCTTAGTTTTGTGGCAATAGCCCTATGTATACCGAATATCGTAATAGGAGAAACAAACTTCAGATAAAATTCATATATGAATAAAAAATAATAGTATCACAAAATGGTGTCATAAAAGGGTTGATATTGATGTCATAGAAATTGGTTTTCATCTGTACGCTTATGCCTTTAATGATGCAGATTTGGAAATACTTGGTTACAACAACGTACAGACGCATCCCTTTAAAAAGTAATTACTGCTAGATCAAACGATATGTTTCGATAAATTTGACAAAGACTTCTTGCGCAAATTATAATATTGAAATGACAACCTAATCATCACACGACCTACCGATGTGGTATCAACACTATGTAGAATGTTTATAAATATAAAAAAATAATGTGTTCAGATATTAATTATAGATTTAGGTTCACGTGAACTGGATATTATGTAAATTAAGTAGTTTTTCTAGTTGGCTATTTTGAAAATATTTGGTAATTTTTGACAATTTATATATCAAACTATCAATCACAATAAGGTCTGTATGATTGAATACAGTAACACCTCAATAATAAGACCACCGTTGAGACCCTTGAAAACTGGTCTTAATAATGAGGTGGTCTTAATATTGAAGTTGAATAAAGAACAAATAAAAGGTGAAAATGGACTTGGAAATTGTGTTCTTAATTTCGAGGTGGTCTTATTATCGAGGTGGTCTTATTATCGAGGTGGTCTTATTATCGAGGTGGTCTTATTATCGAGATGGTCTTATTATCGAGATGGTCTTATTATCGAGGTGGTCTTTAAGAGTTTTTTTACTGTAGATCAAGGTATAGTAACAACGTACCAATATGTACCACACTAGCTTAACTGATATGCACTCGTAAAGTTGTACTTTTTATTTCACATTAAAGAAAGATTAAGTACAGATAGTTTATGAGAATTATTCAACCTTGAACATTTAATAAATATCCAATAACACGAGTAGACCAAACCAGACATTGGTTTACTTATTGTTTACGTCAGTTACTGGGTTTTGCATAAACAAGATTGATATGCAAAAAATAATTATGTTTTAAAAATGTTCGTCGGGATTTTAATTCGTAATTTAACATAATCACAAATCCGTGAAAATATATCACTCTCAATAATAATGCTAAATGTTAACTCAATGTACATAGTTAAGGCTTGATTTTTGTCAACATTATGCTTAGTAAATGTGAGAAAATTGTTTGTAAATGTTTTCATACAGATGTAATCTACAACTGCATGGTCACTTTGCTTACATGTTTCCCAAATTAACAATACGTGAGCATGAAACAGAGTGTTTTTTCTATCCTTAGGAAATATCTGTATCGAACTCGTGTTCTGCAGTTGTATGAAGCCTTTGAGAAAAGTTATAATGCAATGTTTAAGAGTATAAGACAGTTCTAATGCTGTAAATCGCTGTATGGTTATTATTTCTATTTTCCCTATGTGTAATTCTTTCACATGGTATAGTGTTGATGTTATGTTCTCATCCCCCCCCCACCCCCCACCCCCTTTCAGCATATTGTTGTCCTGTGATGTATTCCATCCATTAAATCCCCCCTGTTTGTCTTCATTAATTCTCCTAAGTTGTCCTTATGGTGGGCCAGGCCATTCCTTGCGCCCCTGTTCCCTAGCGTATTTACCCCTCTACCTCCTCAAATGCCTGATGTTTTATGGACTGTTGTTTTCCTAGAGGTCTGTGTGGAGAGGCATTGTCTTATGTATGTGGCGTTCCCTGTAGTTACTTATATTCTCTCTTGTAAGAAGGCATTAATATGTCTTTTTCTAAAAGTTATTACTAGCTGCATTTTGACATCATCTACCTAATTAATGTATTGTATTACCATGAGCTATGACGACATTAGAACACTTTTTCGGGTATTAATATACTTAATATGACCCTCGTGTTTTTACTCACAGGTCGCCGCGTGTGCAGGATGTAACGTTATGACTACATGGGGTGCTTGTGTGGTAGGATGTATATCTGGAATATCATTCCATCTATGGTCATGGATAGTTCGATCCCTCAAGATTGACGACCCATTGGACGCAGTAGCTGGTAAGTCCTTATTTATTTGTCTTAACTCATTGTCTGATGTTCAGTTCTGGCTATTCTGAAGTAAATTCGAACCTCGTTCATTCGAATTCATAGGGTCCGAAATTTTATTTCGAATAATACATGGTTTATAGCAAACTTATTCTATACAGTCATTCGTTTATCGTTGTATTCCCTCAGTAGGAGACTTCGTGAGGTGAGGTGAGACAAATGCGTGAATCCTGCGATGTTCCCACAGAAGGTGTTCATGAGTTCCTTCCATTTATCCCTTCTAGAGTTATTTCCCTTTTCCCCTTCTATATAGTATGTATATGAGAACTGTGGAAAGGATAATGGGAGAGAACTCGTGACAATCTATTGTGGAAGCTACCTACTTTACGTTAATGGTGTGTAAACTTCCATGGGTGCATCAAAACCCACTATTTAAGACGTGAACATTTTTATTAAGTGTCATTTTATAGTATTTTAAAATCGACTTTTATAAAATATCCTTTGGTTGCAATGAAATTTAGCATGCATGATGCATAAACGTGTTAAATATGGTTTGAAATTCGTTCCTTGTATTACACTCTGTTTACAAATTGGAAATTTAAAAAAAAACTACTCGTATTCAATTAGATATACGCCGCCTAATACGTGAACGTAATGTAATTTTACAATATGAATTTTTATTGGCTCATTGGTTTAAGTTTTACGACATCTGTATGCCAAGTTGTATAATTAATACATGTTGCATTGCATTTACTTACCAAGTTCGATAATTTCAGTACATTTTGGCGGTGGATCATGGGGAGTTATCGCACTTGCTTTCTTACATAAAGAGGAAGGAATATTGTTCAACTGGAATCAACGATCAGGACTGGTATGTACTGGAGTTTAGATATTTTATCTCAGGTGCGTCGGTGAGCTACACAAGTTCACGTGTGCACGGTGTATACATGTACTCGTATATAGGAGTAAGCCACAATCAAAGCACTGAACGTCCCGGGAGGCGCTTCCAAGACAGCACGTTTTCTATGTTATCGTATTAGAAATTAATTCGCAACTATTCGGGTAAACACAATCGCCTAAAATGACACAAATAATCCAGAAAAACCGTTTATATAAAGAATTCTGCCATTTCACAATTGATATATCCTTGACAAATCAGCTATTATATAATAAAATCAGAGGAATTTACGTGTACTATTTTCATGAGACGATGAATATAACGGTACTTCGAGTAGACCATCCGGTTGACGATGATAGCAATGAGACGCCAACGCGCCTAAAAATAGAGAGATTTACAGGACCCTACCTTGCTGTGTCGGCTCGATTGAAATCGTGTGAGCTTGCATAAAGTGAATATGTATACTATAAATATATCACCTTACTTATATAAGTCAAATGTGAAGAACTATTTCAGTCATTCATCAAAGGTTCTCGATAAATATTATTCTCTAAAATGTGTATCATTTGACGTAATTATTTATATTTACCAATTGGAATGAAGTTCATATTTGAGACTTGTCTTAGTTCGTTTAACAATGTCATGACAAACAGCGAAGTGCTTACGAAAGACGGATACATAAACAGCCGAATAGTCCGGTGGTCTATAGCGATGCATTACAATCCAATTAATTCACTGTGATAACGTCATTGACCAAATACAGTCTGCGTTCAGTAAAGATGTATGCGGCAAACATTTACGTTTTACATTTTAAGTTAAGCAGCAGTTGTCTCCCGTTTCTGTATACTTTTGTGACGCTATGGATATATCCCGAAGTATGAAAATATAACTAATACTGAACATATATTTCGTTGTGTGTTACTGCATATATTTATCAGGATAGACGGATATTTTATTTGCGTATTGAACACTGAAATTTTTTTTTTCAAAGCTGCAAGAATCATTTTTACAATAATAAGCAGAGTGACAAATGGCGGGAAAGCTTGGGATTTTGGTTTGTGAATTCTAAAAAATAATAATACAACGAGATATATAGAATGTTTTTGTTTGTTTGTTTTCTCTGTCGTAAGAACAGGATATCGATATGTTTACATGCGTTCTTGGTAGAGACAGTGTATGCAGTAAACCCGCAAAAACAAATTATACATTACCATTGCCAAAACCACAATCTACATGTATATGTAATGCATATCTGATTATTTCAGTTACTAGCATGGCAGTTTGCTGGTCTTGCAACCATCACGGCATGGGCTGCCTTAACAAGTCTGCTTGTGTTTGGAATTCTGAGGTTGTTGAAGTTACTGAGAGTGTCAGAAGAAATTGAGATGAGAGGTTCGTAACTTTTTTACTAAATATCAGTATTTACTGTCTTATGTATGCTTACTTATGCGGCGAGTTCAGATTCTGGTGAATGAGCCGATAAAAATACCAGGTACAACGAAAATGTACATTCTGCTAGGGTTTATGTGATATAGGAAGACAACGCCGAACCATGTGCAGCATTCTTGGATAAACATCAATAATGATCTCCCTTGATTATGACCTTTGTTAAAGCCATTTCTTCTAAAATGGATTGTCTCCCTTCCACACGAAAATGATACCTTTCAAAAATGATCAATAATCAATAATCGATATTGGTACCTTGCTATAACCGATCGATAATAATATATACTCGTATTTAACATCTCACAACTAAGACTTTCTTCAGAGTCAGTCTTACTATTGAGATTTCACAATATAAAGGATGATACATGACGATATGAACTGTTTGCAAGTATAATCTAATGTGTCATATGATAAATTGTTTATTTCAGGTTTAGATATACCGAAGCACAATGAACCAGCCTATCCTGTAGAAGCATATGGTCATGGTCATATAGAGAGTATATTGCAACTACTGGATAGTGCTGGTCCAGTCAAAGTTACACAAGGTAGGCATATGAAAATTGGAATCCGCGTTGCACTGCGTTGCTTACTCTAAATGATTGTAAATTGAACGTTAAAACGCGATAATTCCAAATTCAGCAAATCCCTGCATTCTGATTGGCTTATCCGAGGCATTCATCTGAAGGGGCTTTATTCGATGTTTGCGTTCTTATCGCGGTTTACACATGTGTGACCGCCACAAAATGGTCTTTAAATTCTTTAACGCATGTTTAATAAATATCCGTCTCTATTCAAGCTGCTTTTTATATAAATAAGAATTGTTTAGTGAGTAGAGTGGTTGATGCCTTCTTTCATTGTAATTGTAACAGCGAACAACTTAAACAAATGCTATATCAAACTAATACCAGTTTATAATACATACTATATTTATAAAATGCACTACTTCGTCAGTCTTTTATAAATTAAACAGATATTTTGAGCGCTTAAATATCTATTTTTGAAGCAGAACTGTGATTAATGTACAACCGTTACCATGGTGACTAGTACACAAGGCTTATTGTACTTTTATTCGTTTGAGAATTGAAATGGAATAGAACTTGTTGTTTCTCATATGTAAACTCTATGTAAATACATATGTAACGTTGGAATTATATTGTCTTTTCAGCTTTTGAAAGAATGAATGGTAAGTTTAAATAATTGTATTGTTTTAGTCTTTGGTACATTAAATTGTGCAAATTGTTTCAAATTACTTAATTTCAATGTCAGAATTGTGGCATACGTAATACAAAACACATCCAAGCCGCCTGGTTAATTTAGTTAGTACATCGCTGAGCTGTCATCCGGGAAGTCCGGGTTTGATTCCCGGGCGGGGCAGCTCATGTCGTCCTGTTTCACTTGGCTACGGTCATGTGTCCTCCTCCATCCAACAATGATTCACGTAGGGAAGTTGCCAGCTGCTAACGGAAGGGCACGTTAGTACTGGTTGATTATGAACTCCAGGAAAACTTGTTTGGCCAACTGACCGCCATATATAAAGGCAAAAAGTTGATGTATAAATGATGTTATATCCAATAAAACATCGAAACAAAGGATATCTCCAAATCTACTTTGATAAAGTCATTTGATATTTTCTGTTGTGTGAAGTAAAATAACACAAGATAGTTTATTTGTTTACACAGGAGAACCTTATACGTCAGGTAGGGTATAGTTATGTATTGTCTTAGAGAACAATCATTTAGTTTCCCAACCTGTCATTCGTGCATGATTAAGAGAGGATATAATTGTGTCCATCTATCCTTACGTCGTTTCTTAGCAACGCATTTTATCTGCATGAACTATTTTCTGTAATGAGCGGTGGCGATCGTTGCATCAATATGACTCCGGAATTCAAGGCTTTTATCTCTGTTAACTTTGCTTGTACCGTTTTGAATAAAATACATTGCTATTCTTAAACACAATACCTACACAGTAGAAAATATTAGATCGTCTTATCAGTATCCTGAAAATTATTTTCAAACTTTTTCGGAGCTTTTTGGGCACGAGTATCGTACATGTATACCAGATTGTTGTTTTGATCACCTCTTATCGAGAGAGAGAGAGAACACTTTAATCATGTCATCCACAACGTGTAAAGCTTTCAAAAGCACCGGCTAACATTCGTGCTTGTCAGTGCACTTTGCTATAAACTTCTACATGTTATTCGGTCAGATTACGGAGCTCTATATTTTATGCATGTCTGAATACCTTGAAAGTCGACTTCACACTCAATCTGTCAATATTGTTTTCAATTTGGAGACATGCTTCATGCTTTTCAATGCTCTAAACTTCATGCCGATCAGGGAACATTGAAATTCGAATATATTTCATGCTATTAAGACTTCTTTGCGATACGACTCTATACTTGGTGCTTGTCAGAGTACTTTGCGATACGACTCTATACTTGGTACTTGTCAGAGTACTTTGCATTATGACTCTATACTTCATGCTGGTCAGAGTACTTTGTATTATGACTCTATACTTGGTACTTGTCAGAGTACTTTGCATTATGACTCTATACTTGGTACTTGTCAGAGTAATTTGCATTATGACTCTATACTTGGTACATGTCAGAGTACTTTGCATTATGACTCTATACTTGGTACTTGTCAGAGTACTTTGCATAATGACTCTATACTTGGTGCTTGTCAGAGTACTTTGCGATACGACTCTATACTTGGTACTTGTCAGAGTACTTTGCATTATGACTCTATACTTGGTACTTGTCAGAGTACTTTGCGATACGACTCTATAATTGGTACTTGTCAGAGTACTTTGCATTATGACTCTATACTTGGTACTTGTCAGAGTACTTTGCATTGTGATTCTATACTTGGTGCTTGTCAGAGTACTTCGCATTATGACTCTATACTTGGTACTTGTCAGAGTACTTTGCATTATGACTCTATACTTGGTACTTGTCAGAGTACTTTGCATTATGACTCTATACTTGGTACTTGTCAGAGTACTTTGCGATACGACTCTATACTTGGTACTTGTCAGAGTACTTTGCATTATGACTCTATACTTGGTACTTGTCAGAGTACTTTGCATTATGACTCTTTACTTGGTGCTTGTCAGAGTACTTTGCATTATGACTCTATACTTGGTACTGGTCAGAGTACTTTGCATTTTGACTCTATACTTGGTACTTGTCAGAGTACTTTGCATTATGACTCTATACTTGGTGCTTGTCAGAGTACTTTGCATTATGACTCTATACTTGGTGCTTGTCAGAGTACTTTGCATTATGACTCTATACTTGGTACTTGTCAGAGTACTTTGCATTATGACTCTATACTTGGTGCTTGTCAGAGTACTACTAAGTATGCATTATGACTCTATACTTGGTACTGGTCAGAGTACTTTGCATTATGACTCTATACTAGGTACTTGTCAGAGTACTTTGCATTATGACTCTATACTTGGTGCTTGTCAGAGTACTTTGCACTATGACTCTATACTTGGTGCTTGTCAGAGTACTTTGCATTATGACTCTATACTTGGTACTTGTCAGAGTACTTTGCATTATGACTCTATACTTGGTGCTTGTCAGAGTACTTTGCATTATGACTCTATACTTGGTGCTTGTCAGAGTACTTTGCATTATGACTCTATACTTCATGCTTGTCAGATTACTTTGCATTATGGCTCTTTATTTTATGCTTGACAGAGTACTTTGCATTATGACTCTATACTTCATGCTTGACAGAGTACTTTGCATTATGACTCTTTATTTTATGCTTGTCAGAGTACTTTGCATTATGACTCTATACTTTATGCTTGACAGAGTACTTTGCATTATGACTCTATACTTCATGCTTGTCAGAGTACTTTCCTATTGAGCTCTCTATATATGCCGATTGACGAAGTTGTCCGCGCTATGCTTTTGTCGAACAACGTGTACCATAAGTCAGTTATTGACTTTGTTTACTGTGAAATAATTCTGCCTCACGTGATAAAGTTACCAAAAACATGACTCTATGCAACAGCGTTTTTTGCAGTTGATTGATAGGCCATCCTTAAAAATTGCCTTTTTTTGCTGTAACGCGAACCTGCATTACAACACTAGGTAGGTAGGTAGGATTGTTTTAGTTTATACTGTAATGGCTTAATGACCGAAAAAAAATTCATCGACGAAGCTGTAAAAATAAATTGAGTCGCGGCATTTTTCATGAGTCGGTCGCGTTACTGCGAAAATATTTTTTTAATTTGGCCTTACGTTTAAAGATTTTTAGGAAATAAAAAGAAATGGTAAACTGAGTAACATAGAATGATAACACAGTATTCCAGTATTGGTCTTCTTACGGAAGGGGCCCTTGCTTGTTGTCAGATTAAAAATTCCAGAACTTTCCCACGTATCCGTCGTATATATTGTATCAATGATTAGAATGAATGTTTTTATTCAACGCATGTATATGTGTTTTAATGCATGGTTGTATATTTGAAGTTCATGGTGAGTCGTCAGCCTCTTTACGAAACTAGTATTTGCATGATATGCCAATTCTTACAGTATCATGTTGTTTCTGAGTGTTCACTGAATTAACTACACGTTTAACTATAAAAAATCAGATTTTAACAGTTGTAAATACGAATTTAAGTATTTACATTACTTGAAGTAAAATAGAAAACTACCATGGTTTGATATGACACATCAGGTAGCTAAACAATGGTGTTACTGGATTTGTTTTAGTTTCACATATCCATAACATAAAAATGTTGATCTGTATAGACAGACATTGTCATGTTTTCTCTTTTCCAAAACTAACATAATTATCTCGGCTAATTTCTATAGATCCTTAAGTTCCCTATTTCAGAAACCTGTTCATATCGGTTAGAAATCATTCATCACTCAAACATTTATTAATTTTATTATTTGAAAAATATTCAACTTTAATTTTAAAGAGTCTATTTCTGATTTTAGGAAATGTAAACCCAGGATATGAAGAATTGACTGACAAAGGGCCCTACGAACATCCGGAAGTTGTCAGAACAATGATGAAGTTGCAATCGCCTGAAGCAGAGCCGGTCAAACAGGAAAGACCCCTTGTTAAAGAACCAATTCACATTAGGTCCTCACAACGGAGCAGCTCCCAGCCGCGTGATGGCCCCTACCATATACAACAACAGCATTACACCCAACCACAACAATATACGTACATACCGCCACAACAAGCTCGTCACTACGTCGAACCTCAACGATATGTGTATGTGTCCAATGGTGTACAAGATATGCGCCTTTAATACACAGTACACATAGTAACTCTTTAACAGTGTTCATGTTCATGTACTTCAGGATCTGTTTCTTGTATACTTATCCCAGTTAAAGACGCACGTTTAGATTATTCATATTACGATAAATTGAATGTAAATCTTTGAATATATTGGTCTACAAAACTCTAACATGTACGATATAGGACAGAATTTGTTGTAATATGAAAAACGAAAAAAAAAAATGTTTTGAGACATTTAAACGTTACTTACGTTTCTAATAATATATAATAAATATATGTCATGCATTGATTCAAAATACACATATATTCCCCACATATGTACAGGACATATATTCTCCTTCTGTTGCATTAATATTCCTCTCTTCACAAATTAATCATTTCGTGCATAATATATAGTAGCACCTCGTTTATTCGACAACCTTTGATTCGAATACTCTGTATCATCCGAAATAGATATCAGGTTCCCATGTATCTTCTTATGCACGTTGAATTTAAATGGGCTATTCGAAACCATGTATTATTCGAATGAACGTGGTCGCACTGTACTAATATTGTACATAGACAGTTATTGTTTAATGTTTTAATTTTTGTGTTTGATTCTGGTGTTCAATGATAAATACTCGCAAATACGTGTAATTCACAAATATGCCAGGGTAGCAGATTCAAAATTACTTTAAATAATTATAAAAAAACCGAACAATATTCATTATATTACATCGCCTAAGTGAGAAAGCAACATTTACTTAAAGCCATTAAAACGCAACCGAAAAGTGTCTGCTTCAAAACATGACATAAGGAATTAATTCAATAACATAATTTCCTTAGCTTATTAAATCAAGAAATATGAATGTACGAGAATGGTCCACATTTTCAATACTTTGTTTACGATATGTTAGATATTGGTAACAGTTGATAGCTTTTTACAAAATGAAGCCTAATTAAAACAGTTGCATTTTGAATGGTGTTAAGTGTATTTACGGGTTAAAAAAACAAATGTTGATTATCTCGTGGGCAGATTTTAGCTCAAATGAGAGTACGACAGTATTCAGTAATTATCATCAAACATAAGTAAAACGACAGTCATCAATCCTCGCCATCAATCTATGTGTGTGCGCAATCTCCGTGCTTCTACAGAGAGTACATGCTATTCATACATCGAGAATCAGTCTTCGTATTCCGCCAACGATAATTTACGGAATTTTACCATCTGCCATGAGTGCCAGGTGAACCGACCATGTTGCTATGGTAACCAATGCTACCTTGGTAGATAATGTATAGATAGTTCCAACATTTACAATATTTATCTCCCTTGTTCTGAATTGTCGGCCATATTGATAGGCAAATTTCCTTAAAGTTTATAGGGAATATAATCAATGGGGTCTGTAACAATTTCTACTTTCACTTTCACTTTTTGTGTTCCTATACTGTAATATATATACAAAGTGAAAGTAGAAATGGTTACAGATCCCTTTGAATATAATGTAAACGATGATAAACTAATCAGATAAAAAACTAACTTATTCATTATGCTCATGTGGGCGGTTGGCTCAGTAAGTTGAAGAAAAAGTGGTTGTCACGTGCAAATTCTCTTGGTATTTTCTCAATTTTCACATATTTGGAAATTACACCTATAAGGGCTTATCAGATTTGCCTATCAAAATGACTGATGATTAAGAACAAGGGAGGTAAATATTGTAGATGATGTAGGAACTATCTATTCGCACGCAAGTTGACAGACTTTTATTGTGTACATGTATTTTTATATAATTTACTGTGTTTATTTACTGTGTTTATATGTGCATAATTATATATTATTCACTATATGCAATAAATATAAAGAGTTGCTTCGCATTATTTATTTTTCACTCGTGTGATACAGTGGGACCTCGTTTATTCGAAAACCTTCTATCCGAATACTTGGTATCATCCGAAATAAATATCAGACCCGGTGTACGTTTGCACGTCAAATTGAAATGGACTATCCGAAACCTTGTATTATTGGAAATAAAATTTCGTACCCGATTAGTTCGAATGAACGAGGTCCGACTGTACTTGAATATCAAATTAATTATCGAGTATACAAAGTTGGCTACACTGAACACAGTGTCTGTTTCGACCTCTATATACGATATTCAACTGGTTTAGTAAGTAACAGAAATGCCTTTCAAAGGAATGCGATTTCAAGTTTGTTAATTGCAAATCGTTGATTTCATTACTTACAATGACAGACGGTTAGCTCAGTCGGTGGAACGCTATACTGCTAATCTAGGGGCCGATGGTTCGAAACCTGAGCGATACGTATATTCTTCCCTGGCATTTGGTCTGAACATAAGGCCAAATTTTTTATTATTTTTTTTTTAAGCGTCAACCTTGCTTCGCAAAACCTAGCTACCTATTCAAAAAAAACAACAGGCAAAGTCGTTTCGAAAAAACACAAAGCCAAATAAAAGACAAGCTTACATGAGGTTATAACTAAACTGCTTGCTTCTTTATAAAACAATAGACGTCTAACAGAAGAAACTGACTAGTTTTCACACACTATTTTCAAATATGCAAGTTAACAAAATATTGAAAAAACATGCGTAAGAACGACACACACAGCGGTTACTTCCCTTGGCGATTTTTTGAATAGTTTTTTGGCTCAAAAAGCTCAAAACCTAGGCGCACGCGAACGCTTAAAAAAAGTTATAAAAAGACATGGCCTAATGCATCCAAAGTTATTTGTGCTTCACCTCTGAACTCATTTATGAGGAGAAAATATCTGTTGCTTGTTGTATAGTCTAATAATATTTGAATAAGAAAAGGGACAATTATAACACTATTTTTATTATATATTCAAAAAGTGTCACGAAAATGTTGTTAAGTATATTATGTTCCTCAACTTGAAAGAGTCATATGCATTTATTGGTTTGTTTTGACAAGCACATGTAATTTATAATGACATGATGCACTATGAGTCAATTTAATCAAGTAAATTAGATATAAACTACCATTTTATATTTTAAGCTGCCCTCTAACGGACATAAGTAGACGCTTTGTTTGAACAAACAACAATTTTGTTATTAGCGACCATTTAAAAAATCACAAAATAAACATAATTGTATGGAATTTAGTAGGAAGGAAATGAGTATAAAGAATACGTGCATACGTCGTTATCGTTTTATATCTTAAAATAGTTGTCTCTTTGGTCCCATTTTGACTTTAAAGTCGAGTTTGCATACCCATGACAATACAATTGTCTCTTACAAACCATAGGTCACATTTCATTTAATTACGACAGAGATAATTATAATGGTGGAACTTCTAGGTCTCCAGTTACATCAAAACTGTACTCGCCAATACAGGTCTAGTCCTGAGTTCGACTTTAGAACTGTATTCGCGATATTGGTAATCATGCAGAGAAATTGATTATGCTGTTGAAGAGAGGTTGTCGCTAAAACGGGGGCCGTTATGGAGAGGTTGTTCTGTCTTAATGAACATACTGAATAATAACGAAAGTGTAGTTTCTATTCAACATAATCGATTCTTTACAGCTTTAGTTTAATTGGTTAGCGTCTATGAACATTTCATTAAATGATAGTCATAATAGTTTGTTATATATTAAGGATAACCTCGTATAACATGTGTTTATAACCAATGGATATTTCACGAGTTCTTTCCCTTAGATTTCCATCTAGAGTTCTCTCCCTTTGTCCTTTCTATCTAATTATGAATAAATACTACAAGGGTTGTCTATAAACATATTTAGACAGGTCAAAGGGAGTTAACAACGAAATTGCAGTCGATCCTATTTTGTACGGGGATAAATTTTAGTACAGCGTAACTGTTTGTTTTCTGATCTATTGAATTACATGTTTAGCCGTGTATAATGTTAAATATACGCATACAGTTGATCAAGAAATAAAATTGAATGGCCGTACAGATATGTTCGGATTATAATAATGAGATGACATTACACCGACACGCCTAAATGTTTGCTACCCTCATCGTGCACAGCCCTGCGTTCAGTTACGGCTAAAAGTCGCTCACGTTTTGTTTTGTATCCGGCCTGACCCACCGTATCACATTGACCGCACACGTGGAACCAAATTGCAAAACGTTACGAAACGTGAGCCGCAACTATCTTTACTGAACGCAGGGCATGTATTGCCTGAATATATATTTTGTATACGAGTCGTGTACAATGTGTGAATACGTTTACAATATTGTTAAGCAAACAGCTACGCATACAACAGAGCAAATGGCCTTACTGATATGTTTAAATCGCAAAGCAACTTAATTATTAAAAGTCGAATGACATGCGTCGTTACGTATATGCATAGTTGATAAGTTATAATGCGTAAAATTATCTACACAGGTTCGGCTATCAATGTTTTTGTTACTACATATTTAGACCAATGTCATCCATCCAGACAGCTGCCTTCATTTCAACCGTGTAATGGTGCTATGTCGAATAGTCAGTCTCGTATGTATTTTTTTTTCCATCCGGTATTTATATGGCAACCGACTACTGATAACAGCTCTATCAACTAGTTAATGCAGTAAAACATCGATAATAAGACAAACAATGGGGACCCTAGAATACTGGTCTTCTTATTGAGGTGGTCTTAGTATTAATGTTGAATAAAAAGCAAAACAGTAAAATTGGACATAAAAAATATGTTTTTTTTAGGTGGTCTTATTATTGAAGTTGTCTTTAAGTTAGGCGTACTATATGTATAATTTTCTTTTTAAGTAAATCTTATTGACTCAGAGGGTTTGGTTCTAGTTATGTTAAAGACGCAAGGGGACATAATTTCATAAAACATAGAATAACTACAGGAGTTGTCTCCTATTACACATAGTAAACATAGAGTTTGTATACTGGCTTATCCTGTATATACACGTGAGAACGGTTGTAAACATACTGCGAAGAGGTGAGTTAATGAAAATATATTTTGGAAAATATTGACCATTAGGCATAGGGTACACAATAAGGGTAATCTCAAGTCTCAACTAAGTTTGCATCAGTTTTAGTTCGAATCTCACCAACGTCGTAGATGGTTAAACTTTAGTTGCATTATTTCATTTTCTCCCCATGCGTGTAGATGTTTTATGTGTATACGTAATCCCTTATAACTCAATTTATTAGTGGCAGTGTACTTTTATTAGGTACTCATTCGATTTTTATTGTATATGTATGTGATTTGTACACTGATGAGATTGGAAAAAAGATTTAAACCTGCTTTACTTAATTAAGTTCTAAAGAACAATGCAGCTGCAGTATAAGTGCAGATTGATAATCGATCAATTAACTTTAATTACACATAAAGCCGCATTATGTGAAGGAGATCTATCTTCCTAATTATTTCATAATCATTCATTTACAAAATAAATATCCAGACAACCTTCAGCGGTTGCCGAACTGAATTTGTTTGTACATAAAGTAATAACATATAATTATATAACGCTGACCAGAGTTTTTATTTAACCAGCCCGAGGATCTAGTGGGAAAGGGATTTCCTCGGGTAGGGAGCTCACGGATTCCATCCCTCGCTGTGCATATGTCCCTGTTTCGAACTTTGACGTGTGAAATATTTTAAGTCTTATTATTTCAAAAGACCTTAAATGTTTAATTGTTTTGAGTTACTTTCATCAAATGACAAATGCCTATATATAACGTGACCTTATTCACTAAACACGCACTTAACCAGAGAAATATCATACTTAACGTTAGATTTAATTGAGTTATTTTGTTTTGTTATTATCTGTTTATACAATTACTTGTAATATTCAACTTTACGAATGAAATAATTGTACATTGCAATATAAGAACAACAATATAACTATGCAATTGATGTTATTCATTATTATATTATATTATGTAATTTGGATTCTACATAATTATGTTAGCACTCACAGTACTTTGATTTTGCACTATCAATTCATAGATATCGCAATCGGCCAATTCCGACAATGTCCGGGTTAGTCTTCGTGCGTTTCCGGGGAATTTCTGTTTACAAAAAAACATTTCCTTTTAACATATTTGGTACGTGTAACATTCCCCGCGTTTGGTATATAAAATTCCTGAATTGAATCAAACAGGTTTGTTTTTTTAATTTGCATATTTAAAAGGCATTAGTAACTCAACAAACTGGTTCAGTCTGGGTGATCATTAAAATTGGAATGCTTCCGTCCTGATTGTTGGAAAATAACTTTTTTGTATTAACTTTTATTCTGATAACAATATGATACTTAATAGAATACAAACCATGATACGCTCCCTGTTTGGATTCTTCTAGTTTATAAAACATTCTTACTTGAAAACAAATAAAACAAAATTTAGAATTCCATGAGTCCACTCGATCTATAGCGGTCGTGTATTTGCGAAATTATAGTACCCATGTGGCGAATTAATTGCACTAGCGATCATTTAATCATATACAGTAACACTTCGAAACCTCGAACTGCCGTCGGACCGAGCAATTAGTTCGAGCCATCTACCGTATACGTGTATATGTAAGAGCTGACTGTCACCGGTGCAAGTGTACTAAGCATGCTGAACGCATGGCATTTGTGTGTTGTTAGTGTTTTCATACTGAATGCACGTCGATCAATAGTCACAGCATTATTCATATTAATAATAATTAAAAAATAAATAAATAAATCATTCGTTTACATGCGCGTAGGAGCTTGGGCCGCAGGATTAATGACATTAATGACCCCTACTTTGCGTATGTATCGTAAACTAATAAACAACAACCACAAATTGTATTGGCATTCAGCCGAGATATTTAATACTCATGACAAAGTGTTATCATCGCTATCAGACAGGGGCCGTCGCTAGTACCCTGACTGCCATCAGTCGACGGAATAATGAGGGCAGGTGACGAGTATATTTATGTTGGTTCGTTAATGACATGGACCATCACCGTGCAGGGTTTGTAAAGTTATGAATATGCGTTGACACGGGACTATCCAATGCCACCGAATGTGATAACATTTCTTTGTATAATTAAATACGACATTATGCTAATTTACTCATTTGTTTTTTTAACCTTGTAGATAACACATCTGTTGCACTTGTGTGTTTTGTGAACTATTGCACGTATTGTTTTCGTGATTTCGCATTTGCTAATGATGATTGGCTATATATCAATGTTTATATAGCTTCCATATACCTGAATAAATACATTATTTAAAATGCGACTGAACTGTTTCAAATATAATTATCCTTAACAGTCCCATTTCTTCCCACATATGTATGAATAAATGTAATAACTTACAAGCAGCAAACACATGTTCGGAAGTGATGGATTTTGCGTCTGACAAGATGGTTTCCTAAAAGAATTCTCATCGCGAGTGGATACCCATCCCGCACCCATCCCATCCGCGGCCCAAATGCTCATACCCTCCTACGCCCCTGGTTTATTCGTACACACATGAATAATATACAGACACGATAGTAAACAATTACGATGTTCTATTTTTAGACAAACAGTACAAATAACACATGTCAACTTTCTTATATGTCAGCAAACAATTGAATATCGCTCTGTCCATGAAAAGTGTGAATTATTGTATTGTTCGCCTATCTATGGTGAACAATGAATGAAATGGTTTGTAGGGACCGCAAACCCTGTTCGAATGTTCGACCTATCTCCGTTCGAGTGATCTACTGTTCGATAATATGAAATAAGAAGGGGTTTCGCCGGGACCTAAGAACCTGTTCGAGGTATCTACTGTGTTCGAGCCAAAACTGTTCGAGGTTTCGAAGTTTTACTGTACAAGCTTATTTCATTAATGCTACGATACTTGTGGGAAACAAACATTATAGAGGAGCGTATCAAGGCCGTGCGACCACATACACGCATCATGCAGTTTGGTCGTCTCCAACAAGAGACAAACAGAAACAAATGCGGAAAGATGACTCCATAAAACATCTGACAAAGTCAACGGCTATCCCTTCTTATCTAGGAGGGAAAAAGGGATATAGGGAAATAACCGCCGACCAACCAAGGGCTTAGCAGAATGCACCCTACGCTGGACTATACAGTCAGTCATTGAAACATAACTGACACTTTATACAAAACTGCTGAATAACTTGTGAGCGACTTTGAAGGAATAGAATCTTATGTACAGAAATTTCAGTTAAGCATTGTATGCAATGTAGTTCAATGGAAGACTTCCGCGTGAGTTTAACAACATATGTTCAAAGTTTCGTGACAAGTGTTAGTATACTGAAATAGATATAAGTAAAATATCACATCTAAGTTTGTATTTACCTCCCCTTAGTAAATGTTAGTTTCCGCTCTTCATATATGGAGGAAATAAAAGTATCTCAAAAGTATCTATCATTTTACGCAAACAATTCGTAGCTAAACATTATCGCATTCCTTTCACACCCTTTTATAAAACTTACAGTATGTCTAGCTACCTGTAATATCGTACTGACATTATAAGAATGACGTGGAAAAACAAAACGACAAACAGACTATGAAGAAAACATAGACAACGTCATGTGTGTTTCATTATGTTCGGATAAAAAGCAAATAAGACAAAAAAGGCAATTAAAGAGAGAGAATTAGTTGCTACCGAGAACGCCACATACATAAGACAGTGCCTCATGTGTGTACGGTATCGTATCACAGCCTGGTAACGTGTCATGTGTGAAAGGTGTGGTATCACCGTGTGGCAACGTCTCATGTGTGAACGGTGTAGTATCACAGCCTGGTAACGTGTCATGTGTGTACGGTATGGTATCACAGCCTGGTAACGTGTCATGTGTGTACAGTGTGGTATCACAACCTGGTAACGTGTCATGTGTGTACGGTGTCGTATCACAGCCTGGTAACGTGTCATGTGTGAACAGTGTAGTATCACAGCCTGGTAACGTGTCATGTGTGTACAATGTGGTATCACAACCTGGTAACATGTCATGTGTGTACAGTGTGGTATCACAGCCTGTTAACGTGTCATGTGTGTACAGTGTGGTATCACAGCCTGGTAACGTGTCATGTGTGTACAGTGTGGTATCACAGCCTGTTAACGTGTCATGTGTGTACAGTGTGGTATCACAGCCTGTTAACGTGTCATGTGTGTACAGTGTGGTATCACAGCCTGGTAACGTGTCATGTGTGTACAGTGTGGTATCACAACCTGGTAACGTGTCATGTGTGTACAGTGTGGTATCACAGCCTGTTAACGTGTCATGTGTGTACAGTGTGGTATCACAACCTGGTAACGTGTCATGTGTGTACAGTGTGGTATCACAGCCTGTTAACGTGCCATGTGTGTACAGTGTGGTATCACAGCCTGTTAACGTGTCATGTGTGTACAGTGTGGTATCACAGCCTGGTAACGTGTCATGTGTGTACAGTGTGGTATCACAACATGTTAACGTGTCATGTGTGTACAGTGTGGTATCACAGCCTGGTAACGTGTCATGTGTGAACGGTGTGGTATCGCAGCCTGGTAACGTGTCATGTGTGAACGGTGTGGTATCACAGCCTGGTAACGTGTCATGTGTGTACAGTGTGGTATCACAACCTGGTAACGTGTCATGTGTGTACAGTGTGGTATCACAGCCTGGTAACGTGTCATGTGTGTACAGTTTGATATCGCAGCCTTGTAACGTGTCATGTGTGTACAGTGGGGTATCACAGCCTGGTAACGTGTCATGTGTGTACAGTGTGGTATCACAGCCTGGTAACGTGTCATGTGTGTACAGTGTGGTATCACATCCTGGTAACGTGTCATGTGTGTACAGTGTGTTATCACATCCTGGTAACGTGTCATGTGTGTACGGTGTCGTATCACAGCCTGGTAACGTGTCATGTGTGAACGGTGTGGTATCACAGCCTGTTAACGTGTCATGTGTGTACAGTGTGGTATCGCAGCCTGGTAACGTGTCATGTGTGTACAGTGTGGTATCACAGCCTGGTAACGTGTCGTTTGTGAACGGTGTGGTATCACCGTGTGGAAACGTCTCATGTTTGTACGGTGTCGTATCACCGTGTGGCAACGTCTCATGTGTGAACGGTGTGGTATCACTGTGTGGCAACGTCTCATGATTGAACGGTGTGGTATCACCGTGTGGCAACGTCTCCTAATTGAACGTAATGGTATCACTGTGTGGCAACGTCTCATGATTGAACGGTGTGGTATCACCGTGTGGCAACGTCTCATGTGTAAACGGTGTGGTATCACCATGTGGCAAAGTGTCATGATTGAACAGTGTAGTATCAAAGTGTGGCAGCACGGTATCTGCTACAAGTGGACACTGTCTCCGTACGATTTGAAATTTTCTGGTAGGAAGTATAAAACCCTCCAAATAAAACATATTTGAAAGGTAGACCGACATATTATAATTAATTCTATATGTTCTACAATAAATAAATGAGCGAATCGTTGCACGTTTTGCTTTATCAACACTGCACGTACTTTATATTTATTGGTTGGTCGCATTAACTTCAATGAGATAATTTCAAAAAAAAATTAAAAGCTGTTACTTTCAATCCCTTTGATCGATCGCCCAATAAAAAAGGCAAATATTTTGTATATACAAGGTCATGATGTGATGTTGACTGTGGTAGCTGTTTAGCAACGGCGTATGAATAAGGACAATGTAGGCTTTACTATGAATAAAAGTACTTGTGGTTTGACGCATGCTTGATGTTAATATAAAGTAACTATCGTAACAGGTACTAGTATCCCCGGACAAAGGGGGTTCAGATGATGTATGAAAGAGCATCCAAACAGACGTACGCTGGTCACGTGAGCGGCAAGAAAACATTCATGCAGGTTTTCGGTCAAACGAACATTCCTGCGCATCGAGATTACAAATGAATCAGTATGTGGCTGAACACGTAGACAAACAAATCATTCGTCACTGCACAATTCACCATTAATCATAAAAAAATCTAAGTCCATGCCGATATATTATAGTTACCGATCAATTTTGATTCGCCCAGCTCTATCTTGCTAGATCGGCGTGCCTCGACATAAATCTGACATGTTCGGGAAGTCCCAACACCGCACGCATAGCCGATTGCTAGTGTAGAAACGGTGCACGGCGCAATGATGACACTTATGGGTCCCAAAATATCTGTACGATCTATTGAAACTCTACTCCATTTGTTTACATTTTTATCTTGTGGCTTCTTGTATATTTGTATAGACTGTAATGAGAACATGGCGAAAGAGGACTTAATTCGCTTGAGGCACAGACAAGTACAGTAAAACTTGCATTGATATAGAGAACACTCGGGTATAGGGAACACATTTTTAATCCTTAAATGCCACCACCTTTGCATTCAAATTATTAAGAACAACTGAAATAAGAGTCAGCATTTCATGGTCCAAGTATGTTCCTTTTGAATAAATTTTATTGTACATGTATAGGCCTACACATCCCTATTTACATGAATTTAAACATTCTGTTAAATAGTTAAACAAAATTCTATGAAACTTATTTTAAGTTGATTTATAACATAACATACGGTGTAGAGTGATAATAACACCCGTGTATTTTTTTCGATAATTCACTAGTAAAATAAAAACTCACGTGCGTGACGTCACAAGCAAACAAGCATGACGTAGTCTCGGTAAATGACGTTGACATTATTAATATTTATTTTGTACGAAATATGACATTTTATGCTTTTGCAAATTATTGTTTTGTTAATTTAAAGGTGATATTTAATACATTCATTTGCACTCGTGTCTTGTGGTTGAAAAAAAAAGAACTAAATTTGTCGGAACTACTTTGTGTTGCGTCTGCGTTTGTTCACTGATTTACACACGTCATACTTCGCTCGTTTAATGAGATTAAGGTTATGTTTGGACGAAAATCAGCTGTTTCTGTTGTAATGTCATAATTCGTGTTCACTTTTTATTGAATTTATTAAATTCGTCGTCTAAAACCGATAAGAATTCGGTAAAGCCTCCTTTTTGTTGTTTTTAGAAGACTCGTTGAATAAATTCAATAAAAAATGACCACTCATGTAAAATCCTCCATGTTAATCACCCTTATTCAGTTGTTTAATTAATTCGTATAAATCGCAAAATGAATCGCGATATAAAACACTCAGTTATGCAGGTGTTGTTCTCATTTCACATCAAATAAAATGTTAAATTTGAAGTATATTTAACTGTCATTATGGGCGTTTTCATGATTTTCAATGAAACTTTTAATTTAATTACTTGTAAAACTATGCAAATGATTACTCGGTTTTAACTAAGTACTTGTAATTAGTAAGATTATTTAAATTTGAGTTCTTTTATTATCACTTCACAGAGTAAAACCATCATTATCACCACAAGATCAAACAAAATCATCATTCAATTCCTTGCTTAATATCCTT
This sequence comes from Mactromeris polynyma, assembly GCA_032209605.1. Lineage (NCBI taxonomy): Eukaryota > Metazoa > Mollusca > Bivalvia > Venerida > Mactridae > Mactromeris > Mactromeris polynyma. The sequence continues at coordinate 22,580,153 of JASFXZ010000009.1, forward strand.
TTTAATGTTTTAGCTTAAAATAAATATTTGATCAGTTACCTGAGTTGCATATGTTTTAACATTAAAGGTAATAGTTTTTGTATAATGAGTATACATGTATTTCGAAAGTCTGTTTATCGTATTCATGTTTTACATCTCCGCGCATTTTGATATCAAATATTTTGTTCAGATACATGTGGAGACCCAGCAGGACTTGATTTCCCTGATCACCCAACTGAGGAAACCCAACCAATTCTCAGGGAAGAAATTGTGACTGTAGTGAACGTACTAGAGAAAGGGAAGTCGACAGGAATCGATAATTTACAAGTAGAGCTAGTTCAAGCACCTTGACACATCTGTATTGATATTTTGACAACAATATGCAAGAAAATATGACCGACCATGGAGTCACTGCTCGTCACTCCTCCAATATATGGCAATCTGCAGCTGTCTATCCGAACAATAAGCCTTATAAGCCACCTAAGGTCATGTTAAAGATCATCCAGAACTAAAGCATCAAGCAGAGGAAATCACTGCAGAAGAGCAGGCTGGTTTCAGGTCTGGACGAAGCACTTCGGAACAGATCTACATCCCCCCCCCTGTTTGTCCTCATTAATTCTCCTTAGTTTCCTTTTTGGTCGGCAATGTCATTCATTGCGCTGTTCCCTTGCATATTTACCCTTGCACCTCTGCAAATGCCTGATGTTTTATGAGCTTCCGTTTTCCCGGAGGTCTGCGTGGAGAGGCTTTTCTTATATAAGTGGTGTTCCCCTGTAGCAACTTATTCTCTCTTTCAACCTCAGAATCTTTAGTGAAAAGTACTCCCAACATGAACAACACATCTACCATATTTTTATTATTTCAAGAAAACATTTCACAGAGTTTGGCATGGTGTTTTATGGTCAACTATGAACACAATACAGAATCATTGCAGACATAGTCCGCAGCGAGCAGAACCTTTATGAGAGGGTCACCAGAGCAGCCTTGGTGAACGGCAACATAGGCGATTGGTTCAGAACAAAAGTTCTAGTCAAACCGTGATGTCTTCTTTCATCGACACACTTCTTCAATATCTTTCTTAAAAGGATCATGTCTGAGGCTTTGGTATACCATATATGAAGTATCAGTATTGGCGGCAGAACGCTCACCAACTTTCGCTTTGCAGATGACATAGATGATATAGCGGAGCATGAGCTGAAGCTTCTGACGGAACGTCTCAAAAGCACATCAGCAAAGTTCGGAATGAAGATCAACGCTAAAAACCTGAAGTGTTGACGAACAACCCTAGATGTTTCCAGAGAGTAATAAAGTTTTGGAAAAGTGAACTGTTTCAAGTATCTGGATGCAGCCATACGGTAAGAAGGTTCTAAACCAGAGAATCTGAATAAGAAATGTGTGAACATGTATATATCTTCACCAAACTTTGATGCGTAAATAACAAACACATATTGTAGGTGTCCGCTATTTACGCATCAACGTGTGGTGAAGATATATACACACATTCCTAATGAATCCAGAACAAACCAGTATTGTAATGAAAACAGACATGTATTTCGTTGGTATTTATCGCACGCTTATGTTTGTTATCCTTTGAATTCGTCTAGACTTATGGGCGAATGAAATTGATGAGCGTCTTCTTTTTGTGAAAGATTGATTTTGGTTAACCACTGAATTGATTTATAACAAAACAACTCGTTTCAATACGAAACATGGTTTCCTGTTTTTCATGTACCGTTTTCGCCATTTCATTTCATTTCGATATAATTGTTTATTTTATTGACATTAAGCGCATTCTAAGAAGCAGTTAAAACGTTCCAGGAATAGTTTTTTTTTATCATTATGCCGAGTCAATAACCCAACAATTATTCATTCTAAAAGAGCAATACGTATGAGCTGTCGTAATGAACCCCCTTGGACTTTTTTGCTATTTCCTCAGTTAAAACACTTGCTCAGGTGTGTTCATACGACAGTTCATCAGAATTGAGCCCCGTGGTTCAGGCGAGTAACATCAGATTACGGAAGATGATTTTAACCGCTTGTTCAGTCTTTGGTTAACTTTAATCTTCGAAAAGCATCTTGTTCTGTTCATCTGTTTGCTGCAATTTCATATTGTCCAGTTTGAAGAACATCACATCGAAGACATTGTCAGCTTCATGTATCGTGACAGTACTGTGAGTAGGCCAGGATGTGCCGAAGAAGATGTAAAAGTCGGGTTTGGGGAAACATGTTATGCCTTCTACTCCCTCAGTATCAGTATGGAACAACACTGTCTCAGCACCAAGGTAAGTCTCCTCATCTCCACTGTCAAGTAAGCGCTGTTTTACAGCTCAGAAACCTGCAATCAGGAGCCACGGAGGAAGACCAACCAGAAGCTATTCACCCACACAATAAAATGAGCGCCGCTAATACGATTTCCAACCTTTTTCTTTAAGTGACGTTGTTTCCAGAAAACGTCACATGTGACGTCACCATGTACTGACAGTAAGAAATATTAGCCCTATAAGGCAATATAAAAACGAAGTGACCATATGGAGTAAAATTTGTTTCCTGCTTGCAAATAGTGACATCACATGACCTGCGTGTTCTCGAAATGACGTCATTTACAGAAGAGGTTGTAAATCCCATAGCAGCGCTAAAGTAGCAGCGCTAAAGTAAAGGTACTGGAGATGGATTGGCCATAGTTTGGGGAGGGAGCAACCCAACATCAACCGAAGGACATAGAAGATGAGATCGAACTGCTGCGACCTGGAGGAGGGCCCCGAGTGCTGAGTTGCGGTCCATCCGGTTTTTCACGGATAGAAGTGAAGACGATAGTCTAATTAAGAGACAGATGGGGTGAAGAATTAAGGTCTTATATACGTGTACGCGTAAAACATTTGTATGAATGACGAGAGTATTGTGCAAGCTAATGGTGAAAATAGAGAGAGAATAAGTTGCTACAGGGAACGCCACACACATAAGACAGTGCCTCCGCACACAGACATCGGGGAAAACAACACTCCATGAAACATAAGGCACTTGATGATGTTAAAGAGTACATACGTCAGGGTACAGAGGCGCAAGGAATGGCTAGGCAGACTATAAGGAATAAAAACTAGGAGAATCAAAGAGGACAGTGAAGGGTGATCATGCGCTTTGTGGAACAGAATTTGTCTATGCCAGACAATAATGGGATTCCGGAAAGTTTTACTTTTTACATCGCATGTAATGTTATGATTATTTGTAGATGCACAATGAAAGCTCATGGTTTCAAGGATAAAACATTTCATTACAATGTTAACAGCAAAAAGAATGTGAAATGTAATGGAAACAGAGATGTTTTAAACAACGAAACATACTTCATGATATTTTGGTACAAAATATTCCATAAAATATAAGATAATTAAATTCACATTGAAACAAACGAATTTATTTTGAACATACATAAATTACAAAATATACAGCCCTTTGTGGTTTTCAACAATTAACATCTGTTTGATCACTCATTAAACTAATTAGCAACTTTTGTATTAATGAGACGATCAAAGACCAAGTAATGGCATGATTTCATGCTATTTGCATATCCCACTTAACTATTATAGCCTCGAGGTAAACAGGTGAAAACATAGTGTTTATGAGAGACAATAGATCAGCAAACTGAAACGTGCACATTTTTTAAAAACAAACAATACCGATCCGTCACATGATTGAAGGAATTTCGCGGGACTAGTAATCCAGGGATCGCAGGTTCGATTGCCCGCTTAACCACTGAAAGTACTAACATGCTTTACATCGAGCACGTAAAAGAACCAGGGGTGCTTCTGGAACTGGGGCGGCTTCTGTATCATGCACCATTCGCCAAACACACGTAGACGTTGTTGTCATGCATTCGGCGCAGACGATAGACGCGGCGCAATGAGGCCTGTGAAATGGAAAGAATAACTACAAACGTACTTCAGCTTATTGCGTCGAACACGTGCTTGAAACACGAGTGTCATACCTAACAACAACAATGAGAAACATTCGTACCAAATGTTTCCTGTATGTGCTAAACGAATGGTGAAAGTCAAAGGACTGAATGTCCTTAGAGGCACTTCCAGTGCAAGACTGCACGTTTTCTATACTATCATATAAGAAATTAATACGCAACTATTCGGGTAAGCTCATTCGCCAAAAAATGACACAAATAATCAAGGAAAGCCGTTTATATCAAGACTCCCACCCATTCCACAATTAATATATCCCTTACAAATCAGCCCTTTCACTAATCAAATTTATAATAAAATCAGTTGACTTTACATGTTCTATTTTCTTGAGACGATGAATACGGTGGTATTTCGAGTAGACCATCCGGTTGACGATGATAGCAATGAGACGATAGAGCGCCTCAATCAAATGTTACTAGAACAGTGTTTATAATACTGCCAATAAAGATCCAGTTATTTCATTGGTTAAAGGCTCGCGTTTAGTATTCTATATACACGGCACTGACAGGGTATATGACGTCCGAACTAATATCCTCTTCATACGCCTTCATGACCATTTTTAGTGGCGGCTCGATTTGAAAACTTTTATCGCTTGATGTCCGCGAGTAACTAGAAATTGACGTTTGATCTTCATACACGAGTCAATAAATATTAATAAGATTACATGTGTGATTGTATTAACATTCAAAACAATATATCTTTTAAGGTTTGAGCCAAATTCAGCTCGATAAAGTTCATGTGATCAGATGCTTGAAAATTTATTTTAGAATCAAGCGCGCGCTAACCATGTGAATTGAGATACCTTATGGGGTATACATTACAGGCAATATAATGTCTGAGTGAAATAAACGAAATTTGATCCTCTGTTTACGCGGAAATCATTTTATTGCTTGGACACTTAATTTATGTAATCTGGGACTGACCAAGGTACCTACACAAACAGACACACACATATGATTATGGAGCTGAGCTGAGTATACTATACATTTCCATTTAAACATAATTATACAACCTATCATTAACAGATGTTAGTAAAAATACAATACAGTCGGACCTCGTTCAATCGAATTAATCGGGTCCAAAAGTTTATTTAGAATATTTACATGGTTTCGAATAGCCCATTGCATTTCGATGCGCCTGAGAAGATACATCGGGATCTGATATTTCGGATAATGCTAAGTATTCGGATAAAAGGATGTCGAATAAACGAGGTCCGACTGTAGTATAGTTTACCACTGTACGGAGCAGGCAGGCCGAACAGGTTCTCTCTACATGCAAGGAGTTGTACAAGGACTGATGAATTAGTGTACTGTAATAACGCGCATTGTTCAATCGACAAGAAATTAACTGCAAGGAGTATTAACGGACCGTTACAATAAAACTTTTTTTCACAAGATTAATATGTCTTTGCGGTTAATGCAACTTGATAGATAACTTTACGCTAGGTCTGCAGTTAACATCACTGTCTGGTTTCGCCCTGTATATAAACATTTAAAGGGTTTAGTTTGTGTTAGAAAGGCGGAGTTCAGGTGTTTCTTCCAGTAAGTATCAACTTTAGTTCTATCGGTATTTATCTTGCTTTGGCATAGTTTTATCAGCTCAAATGATTGTTTGAATGTATTGAATTTTAAATATGAAATTATGTATTCGATTGTAAATTAAACACGAAACTTACCTCCTCGACAGAAGAGTAAAAGTCTGAGAATGTAGCGCATAGTTCTGTCTTTATCTCTATTATTTTGTTATGATGAGTACTTAGATGTTTTACCAAATACCATTTTTATTTTACCAGATTAAGACTGTCTGTGCATCCACTCTGTTTACAAACCGAATTGTTGTAATTTAAATGATTTAGAAGATGAATTTCACTTTACGTGCACATGTCATTGTTTCGAACTTTTACGTAGGAGATATATTAAGACTTATTATTTCAAATGACAATCTCTGTTTAAATTTTAAGAATTACTTCAATCAAATGAGAAAAAAAACTTTATATAACTTGGCCTTATTCTCTGAACAAGCTCTTAAACAGGGAAATAGCATATTCAATTTTAGAATTAATTGAGTTTATTCCCATTTATTTTGTTTTGTTATTATCTGTTTGTACAATCACTTGTAATATTCATCTATTCGTATGAAACAGATGATATAAGAATAACAGTATTACTGTGTAAATAATGTTATTCATTAATATATGTATTTATTTTTCACATCACATGAAGAAATAAAGAATATGTATGATGATGTATTTGCGTACATATTTGCTAATTATGACGATGGGTTGTAATTACTCAAGTAGAGAATACACTTCATGTTCTGTTCTTCTGTTACGTTAATTCAGAATTACTTTGTTTGTTCGCAACTTTTATCTGTCAGAAAATATTGTACGTAGCAGAGTTTGTGCTTAAAGATGCACAGAAACAAGTAATAATACATTATTTACAGCCCTTTTTGCTTATTTCATTTATGTAATAATTTTTATTCTGTTTGTATAACTGTAGATGTTGTAATAACATAAAGAGCAAATACAATATTAATAAACTATCAGAAGTAATCTATCGTTGATTACTAAAACATTGTTTAATTATTTTGCTTGTACATGTCGTACATTCAGCGATAAAATAACTATTCAATGATTAGGTTTTTTTGGAAATGTTGTATCATCATATCAACATGCATTCCTCGTTTAGATGGCTAAATGATAAGATATTTTACAATCAATGTCGCAGCAAACGTTGTTGGGCAAACAAACTTACATAATTTAATTTCGACGTAACACGTGATGAAGACGCTAATGCCATTCCAACAATTGCTTAACTAATAAGAGCACCAGTTTATTCCAATGGGAGGTCATTTTGTTTTCATGTGAAAGATAAAGATACATAGTCTGGTTTATTTGACAACATATTCTAAGTGATGAATATAAGAAAAGAGGTGGGAATTCACATCATACACATGTACTCTACAACATTGCATTGTAACTTTACATAACTGTTTTAGTTTTACCACAGATACAAGCGTCCGTATTTTATATCGTGGCATACGAGCCGAGTTAGTGCTACGCTGCCACACAGCGCTTTGATTCCACTACCGTATCGGAATAAGCGCCCGATGCTAAATGAGAGTAAGCTAGTGCTAGATAGAACATAAGAGTATCTACCTTTAATATGAATAAATTGCAAGGTATAAAAACTGGAGTTAATGAGTTATATTATAATTCAGAATTTAAACAAAGTGATTTTGCACACCTAGATTAAGTAATGGCACATAATACAGTTAAACCTCAATAATTATAACACCATTGGGACCCTTGAAAACTGGTCTTCTTATTGAGGTGGTCTTAATATTGTGGTTGAATAAAGAGCATAACAGTGAAAATGGACTTGAAATTTGTGTTCTTAGTTTCGAACTGATATTGTTATTTAGATGGTTTTAAAGTGAGGCTTTACTGCATATTTAAATACATATTTTCAAGTTAAAAAAAAATCATTTTCCCACATTTTTGAACAAAGTACGTACATTGAAAAAGTATACGAGTATATTTAGACGTAAAGCATCGGGTATTTAAAAAATACCCACTAGTCACTTAATATCTGACTATTTTACATTGTATCTCGTATATAAGACAGGTCCATGATTATAGTATAATTATGTAGTCTAGATCCGATTAAGGATATATTTTTCAACATGTTGCAAAAAACAATATTCCATTAAACATACCGGAAGACCTCATTCTATCCACGCCGTTTAACTTTTTTCTAAAGATAATTCTTGTTTATCAATAAACCCAAAATTTGGGTCAAATATTAAGAAAATGCAGATGTATTGTAACTGATACTTCTTGAGTTGCCAATGTCAGTTGCCTGTCTTTTCAACTTCTACTTTTGATTTCAGAAAAAGGACACACTCGATGCAATATGTTCGTGAGAAGTTGTGCACTATTTGTGTGCGTCCTGTTGTCATTGTCTGAGGCACAACAAGCGAACGAAAACCTGTGCCAAAATGAAACGCTGAATGCTGGAGGTAATAATTTTTTTGAAACAGAAGACTGCACCAAATATAAGGAATGCGTAAGCAAAGACATTGGCTACATAAAGAATTGTCCATTCGCAACACGTTGGGATATGGACAAATTAAGTTGTGTATCGTTCGAGAAAAATGGTTGTACAAAGGATGTTTGTAAGAACAAGGTGGACGATGATAAACGACCGGCACCAGGACATTGTAGAGGCTACTGGAAATGTATGAATGGTGTGTCTGTACCATCTTGTTGTCCGGGTGGACAGAAGTATAATGCATCAAAGAATATATGTGAGGATGCTGCACTGGACGAATGTCTTATTGCTTGTCTTGACATGAGCGACGTTGTGTATAATGAAACTGTAAATGTTTGCAACATGACAGCTGTACAGAATGACACTTCTTTGTACAAAGTGGTACCAATCGGGTTTACTGAAGGAGTGACCATGAGCTGTGCTGGGGGAACTGTATTCAGCCCGATTCAATGTCGTTGTATTACCGATGCAGTTAAAGTCAAACCCCAGGACTGTATACCTGAGCTTGTACTAACATTTGATGAAAACTTGAAGGATAACTCTACGAAACACATTTCTATTCAAGCTACCGATGTAATTCTAAATAATAATGCTGGTGGCTTTAACGGAATCAGCAGCAACATTGTCCTTGCCAGGTTTCACAACATCGAACACCTAAAAATCTTTATTATTTTCATGACATATTATTCAAACCACGATCAACTGACCCAAAACCAAAGTATTGTATCAAATGACAAATGTGAACCTTACTCACCTTCCATTGTTATCACAGAGGACAAAGAGTTTGTTTACTTTAGTGTCGGAACAAAAAATGAAAATGACGTTGTTGAAATAATAACTATAAAGGTCCCTCAGCCAATAAGCAAAGAAAAGAACATTCAATTCCAATTCGCGAATGGTCTACTGACAGTGACGGTGAATAATGAAGTAGTATCGACGACTGCTAAGGGATACCTCAACAATGCTCACTGTGACCTCACGTTTGGCTCATCAAAACAAGCTAGCTACTTTTCAGGTGAAATAGGTGACATCAAAATTTATTTATGTGAACCAAAACAAAAACAAGATGTACCTGTTTAACATGTTATGGTGCATAACACAAAAATGAAAGCACAGTGCAACCTCTCTAGAGTGGCGCTCTCTTGAGAGCAAAAATCCTTCTTAAACAACTTAAGTATTCTTCATGATGTAAGCATTTATATTCAATTTAAATTCTCTAGAGAGCAACATCTCTTTAATACCACTTTCTTTTTCCTACTGTAAATAATTCAATTAAGTTAAGCAAAATACTTTCAACTACAACCAAAATTGACGTCTCACAAACATACTGCTCAACGGGGGCTGTACTGTATCTTGATGGTTTGGTCCCACGATTGTAACGATTCTGGGCCCGTGTTCACAAACACTTTTAGACTGAAATCAGACTTAGACTTTAAAATGTGAAATGTTCTGTTTACTCCAATATTTTATTACAATATAGCTCTTAATAAAAGTTGGCAAAAATGTAGAATGGGTACTACCAATAATTCTGCCAAAATGTCATCAATTCAGATAGAAAAAAAAAGAAAAAAAGGTACCTATAACTTTTGCAAATTTAAAGTCTAAGTCTGAGTTTCAGTCTTGAAGTGTTTGTGAATAAGGCCCCTGAAGTTATACAAAAGTTGATTAGTTTAAGATGCTTTGAATAAGTCTTGAACATTGTAAATGAAATAAAATATATTCTTTGTTCGACGTTCATTTGTGTGTTGTTGTTGTTGTTGTTGCTGTTGTTGTTGCTGTTGTTGCTAAGTTACCAGACTGTCTCCAAGAGTTAAGTGATTAAATCAATGTAAGATTGACACAGCTTTATATGGAGATATGTACAGCAGTAAACGTTCTGTGTATCATATTCACACATAAGTGCGTGTTTCATTCCTCATTATATGCCACCTCCATGTTTGCATAATTGGGTAATTGAAATGAAATGCAGTTCAGCTTACCCACAAATATGTGGGAGGTCATTAGTGGTTTTGAAATGTCGAACCAACGGATGTGCAATGCTACGACGTCATGCAACAGGGCGTATCCCTATGACTTGTCTGGTAGATGCGTACACGCGGACAAACCGTTATATTATCAACAGACCCCTACCTGATTGTTTCCAGACTGCTACCGTCACTGCTTAGAATGCCCTCGTTAATCATTAAAACCGAATAAGGGTTCAAATCGTCCACAATCGTATGCACGAGCGTAGTCTATATGGATGTTGCCCTTGCTGTTTGTGTTTTTGACGCAACGTCACCGAGTAAAGTCTTTTAATTGAAAACATGTACACTTTCATTGTACCAGAAAGCTGTGAAATAGCATTTTTTCTCTGACGAGTCGACATGTTCTATTTATCGAAGCGATAGAAGGGTTCGGGTATACCGTAGAAGAAATGACATGAAATAAACAGACTTGTCTGTTCCATGCGCCTACCCGGTGTCAAGGTTAATAAGTGTGAGCGTGGTATCATGCCACGTGCCACAGTGTCCAACACTATATATGCTACGAATAGACATGTCTCGTACGTAGTAGCGGATCTGTGGTCCAGTGGTAACTCGCTGGACTATTAATCCAGGGATCGCAGGTTCGATCCCCCGCTCCACCACTAACAGTACTAACAGTGTTTCAGATGGGCCTTTGAAGAACCGAGGTCTCTTGTACGATGGTTCAAGTGTGCTTCTGGAACTGGAACATCTTCTGTAACATGCACTACCTTGAAAAATCGGAAGTGACTAACATTTTCCGGAAGCGTCGCAAATGTGGGAAGCCGGTGGCGACGATAATAAACGCAAATACAGAAAGTGTTTATTTATTATAGTGTCACCCCTATTTAAAGGGTCAGTCATTTCTGACTTATGAGACACCTTCTTTCTGAGCAAATTAACTTCCCGATTCCAATCCTTTAATGCCAAGCACCATGCAGGTAGGCTTACGGTAACTTTTATTTAACTAGCTTGCGGCTCACCAACCGGTCTTATCAGAACGGACCCCTACCTCGATTCGAATCTTCGACTCCCCTGCTCCAAATGCGGATGCCTTAACCACTCGGCCACGGGAGACGCATGTCTCCAAAATACAGATATGTTGATTGTATATGAATGAGAAGAGTGTGAAAGCAAAGTACCGTCTTCTTTTATTTACCTAAACACATTCTGAGATTGTCAGCCAATGTAAACATGTTTTGGAAACTATTGAGCAATACACACAATAATGGTATAAACAACTAATACAGTATACACTATACCTGGTAATAGTTATGCTTACTGCTATTCTCGAGCTAAAATGCAAGGCTAATCCAATAATGATCAAATATCGGGAAATCTCCAATATCGATCGATGTCAAGTCAATCGGTGTAAAGGGAGACAACTTATTTTAGTCGGTGCTCTTAATAAACAGGGGAAGTAACAACCGCCAAAGAAGCTGCATTCTTCAGTATGAAACAGTATACCCATGCATAATTCACGTATCATTATAAAATACCAGATTAGAGAATGTGTGTGTAAATGTTGAACATCGAAGCAACCGGTTTGGCAGGCTGTCACGCTGTTTAAGCTCCCCCCCCTTATTATTTATACCGACATGTATAATTGCCGTGCAATCCAGTGTTGTTCCCGACTGCATCCTGGGAGTAGTCTGGCTCCCTGTTACGCTCCACACAGCGCTTTGATTCCACTACCGTTCCATTCACAGGGGGGTGAATATGAAGGTATCGGAATAAGCGCCCGATGCTAAAGGAGAGAGACTGAGTAGTTCACTGTGTATTATTCTGCGTAAGTGAACATCGAACAAAATGTATTGTGGTAAATTGCCATGTATTACATATAGTCTACAAACAAAAGCTGAACTCATATAACATTGTATAATATTTTTTTCAAATTATTTGTACATGGCATTTAGAATCAAGAGATCTCAGTTAATAAAAAGGAGGAACGGAACAAGAACGATAACTCTGGTTAGAGAATGAGCGAAGACTACAATGATACTTCTATGGCGTAATATCAAACCAGTTGGTTAAAAACTATTCGGAAAACAAAACATCACTGCATTTATTTTCGACAAATACTTTATTTTAAAGACATTTATTACAATTTTCCTAACATGTGACAATCATCTTTATGGTGGATCGCAAAATGATTAACGCATGTATAATGTAACATAGTAGACTTGTAATATACGAGTTTTAAAACACCACGGAAGCTTTCAACAGAAAATAGATATATAACGCAACCTTTCCAGAGTGGCCCTCTATTGAGTAACTCCCTCTCTTTACCAACAGTGTCTCATCTTTTCCTATTGAAATAACATACTATTAAAGGCATATCCGGGAGTAGTTTGCTATTTTCTTTTACTATGCAAAGATTTTTACTGAACTTTATATAGTCACTAAGACCAATACAAATAATGATATTATAATGTTTAATTGAATGATTTTATTATATTTTTGCAGTTTTCCTTCTACTTTCTTTTTCCGTATACTTTATTATTAAAAAAAGAAAAGTCACTGATATCTAAAATTTTACACTTGAAATTACAAAATGATCTTCAATAAATATTCAAACTAACACATTTTAGGAAAATGTAAAACGATAATCGGTTGCCAAGTGTATTATGGGTAAGATTTTCAACTTTCACTTTCTCTATATATTACATTTGAAATACAATAAATCAATCTTTATCTTAAAATCAAGCATGATGCCCTATTATTTTTAATTCATATTTTCATTGAGACAGTGACTCTTACATACTATACCAAGTTGTAAGAAAATCACTGAACTAGAAAAAAATAAAGTAAAATTGTTTCGATACATAAGAAATATTCACGTTTTAACATTCATTATCATAATTTCGAGCAATGTGGATATTACCTTGTAAATACCGATTCTGCAACAGATATTACCTTGAGTATATTCTTAGATATTGTTCTCTGTTGTGGTTGTGCCGTAAGGACAACCTGTAGGGAATTAGGTTCCGGAATTCCGAGTTTAGGTAATATGTATTTCTTGCGTTGTTCACACTCAATAGTAAATGACCAAGTCCAATAGGTTTACACACTTTTATTACATACATACGTACAATCCAATTACAACGTACCACAGAGTTAATACTATTGATAACTACGGTAAGTAAAAGTCCACACCTATTAATAAGTTCCCAACTTCAATCTCAAACTTTAATCTTACTGTTTTTCTATAACTTCTTGATGTTAACATGACTGGTTTCTCAGAGCTCCCAAAACCAACTCCCTGATTATTCATTCGTGCGCGGATATTATCAGTATCTTTCTTACTGTATTTCAGGTGATTCTGACCAATCCCGAAAGCCATAACCTTATTTGCCAACCACGTCATACACATATTTCAATGACGTGTTGCGTTGTTTTAACCTGTACCCGAGCGTATAACCAAATGTGTCAGAGATCAGACTCGGAGCAAAGTTCAAGTATCCGCTGACTAATAATATTTTCTATCTACCTGTACTGATTCTTGGCCATTGTACTTATAACACTTATGAGAGATTAATAGACTGGCTACATGACTCGTCATTTTTATTTCTTATTTTGGTTAGATACATGACACTGATAACATATACAAAGTTTAAAGGAAATCTCTGCGTTAGAAAAAATGGATTTATTGTAGGATACGCCTTAAATTCATCCTCTCACGAGAAACAACCTCTCAATAACAACCAAACTATGAGTATTTTAAGAGTTATTGCTCTGCACATATTGCATTGCAATCAAAATATAAGAATGATCTCTTTTCTACTAACTCGACTGGGAATTGTCAAAGAAGGAAGATTGACTTAAGTTTGTTCCTTTAAACCCATCTTACAATATTCCGAACATTAACTAATGCATCTCTTCTGTACCGATTAAGTAAAGCGCTAAGGAACATTTTGATATAACATCAATTAACTATACAATTTGAATTGCTAACATGCATAATACATTAACTATTCGTTCAGAAACAGGGGTTCGTATATAAATCAAACAAATCAATAAATATACATATATGATAAAATTAAAATAACGAAGTCTGTGTTATTTCTACGCCAAATAAATATACAGGAAGATGTATGGGAAAAGAAGATGTTTTATCATGCATGGAAAAAGGAAATATTTTTATCATGTATGGAAATAGAAAATAGTTTTATCATGTACGGAAAAAGAAAATGTTTTATCAAGTATGGAAAAAGGAAATATTTTATCATGTAAGGAAAAGGGAAATATTTTTATCATGTATGGGAAAATAAAATAATTCATCATGTATGGAAAAAAGAAATAATTTATAATGTATGGAAAAATAAGACATCTTTATCATGTATGGAAAAAGAAAGTAATTTATCATAATATGGAAAAAGGAAATATTTTATCATGTATGGAAATAGAAAATATTCATTTGATCCGATTCTTGCTGGTATTAAAGTAGATTTGAACAAACTCATATCTGGTTTTGATAGGGTTCGGAAGTTATTTGAGCATTCACGCAGTAGTACTGTGCACTTAACGATAACGTGATTAATACACGTACAATGGGGCACGCGACTTTACACGTGTTTCATTTCACCAGTAAACACTGTGCAAAGGATAGTACGTAATGAAACATAGTTTACCATTGTATCATACCAACTGTGATGCAAATGAAAATACATCGTACTATGCGCGTAGCTTGTAAGGTTTTATGGACGGTAACGTCGCAAAACACCCACACTTAATTTCAGCTATGTTTGAAATCAGTTGACATGTTGAATGAAACATTGAAATATTTGCTTGCGACTGATATATTCACCTTATTCAGAGAAACTATCAAAATATAAATAAAATAAAAACATGAAAATATCTAACACATTTTCTGCACGGTTTAACTTTGCGGTAATTTCGTTATCTATTTAAGAATGAACTGTAGGTCGAAATCTTAAGTTAATTATATTCAATACTTTCATACAGTTTTAGTTAAATGAAAGGTGTCTATAGCTGTGCTAATTCTGAAGAATCGGAATTTTCACAAATTTCTATAATGAATAAACAAACATGATAATAATTTACATATAGAACCATATAAATATCAACCAACATTAAACACAGCATGTATTTTGCATATTGCACTGCAAATCTTCCTTTTATGAAATGAGCACTGATATGTTGGTATTTTATAACTTATGCTTTTGGTCTATAACTTGCATTTTCAAGTTTACATAATTCATGTAAAATGACTATGACTCTGCAAAGTTGAATAAACGAATGCATTCAGACATTATATATTACGTCGCGTTAACGCTAACATACTCGAGCGAAATTATTCAAATTACTGAAAGAATGTCTTGCCTATGGACATTCGATGGAGAAATCCTCTCCAGTCCGGAATCTCCTCTAATCAGAACTTTATAGTTTGTCCGAAGGGTGTTCGAAATAGGTAGTTTCCACTGCATATACTTTGACGAGACCTTGTACATCTCAAGTTGTGTTTTGACTCGTCCAAATCTATTTATACTCACGTCCGTAAATATTTAGGTACATTACAGTCAAGCATAAATGAGCGCTGCTATGGGATTTACAACCTCTTCTGTAAGTGATGTCATTTTAAGAAAACACAACATGTGACGTCACTATTTGCAAGCAGGAAACAATATTTACTCCATATGGTCACTTCGTTTTGATATTGCCATCTGGGACAAATATTGCTTACTGTCAGAACATCAAGACGTCACATGTGACGTTTTATGGAAATGACGTCACTTAAAGAAGAGGTTGGAAATCGTACGTGTCAAGAAGTTATTTGCAATTGAAAACAGAAACATTACCAGTGTTTACGATTAACAATCTGAAGCAAGCAAATTAGTTGCAAATTGAAGGTGAAGATTTGTACACTATAGTTACTCCGATACATGTAAGGGGAGATGACTTCGTAGGAGATAGGATAAAAATTACTCCGTTGTGAGATTAGTCATAAACAGTATAGTCCGTTTCAATATAGTTCATCAGTACTTATATCATCAGTCGTGAAATCACACATGCGTGTTGATAAATTTGTAACATTCCGATTTATTTGATTAAAACAATGCAAATATTCGTGACTGGTACATACAACCTAGACTCTTCTTAATTCCAACGCCGGACAATTTCCCGAAGGGTTGACTAACAACACTACTCACTAGATAAATTATATATCTACATTCAGAAAATTGATTTCGGTAATTTTATCGAAAGATTAACCAATCCGCGTCAAGGTTACAAACGTAGTGGTTAAAGTAAGATGTGATTGGTATGCAAAAAGCAAAGCCATGTTAGTACGGCTGCGCCGAAAAACCATAGCCTATGGTGAATTGTTAATATTTTTCGACAACGAAAACTTGTTATCTACAAACATAGTTATCTAAATTTTGGATGAGTCAACACAAAATACGGGGTGTTTAACGTTTCCTCAAAGTAAGTATGCAGTAATATCATCGATATATATAGCATGCTTTGAAGTAACAAAGGCGTAGTGCAATTGTAAATTATGTCGCCTTACCAGCTATTCCTTCTTACCACGTATACTTCAGGCGTGTAGCTACCTGTACGTAAATTACGCTGATGCGTACACAAACTCAAAAAACTGATGTTGTAATGTGTGGTTCTGAGTCATTGTATGTAGTTACTGATGCTGTAATGTGTGGTTCTGAATCATTGTATGTAGTAACTGATGTTGTAATGTGTGGTTCTGAGTCATTGTATGTAGTTACTGATGCTGTAATGTGTGGTTCTGAATCATTGTATGTAGTTACTGATGTTGTAATGTGTGGTTCTGAGTCATTGTATGTAGTAACTGATGTTGTAATGTGTGGTTATGAATCATTGTATGTAGTTACTGATGTTGTAATGTGTGGTTCTGAATCATTGTATGTAGTTACTGATGTTGTAATGTGTGGTTCTGAATCATTGCATGTAGTTACTGATGCTGTAATGTGTGGTTCTGAGTCATTGTATGTAGTTACTGATGCTGTAATGTGTGGTTCTGAGTCATTGTATGTAGTTACTGATGCTGTAATGTGTGGTTCTGAGTCATTGTATGTAGTTACTGATGCTGTAATGTGTGGTTCTGAGTCATTGTATGTAGTTACTGATGCTGTAATGTGTGGTTCTGAGTCATTGTATGTAGTTACTGATGCTGTAATGTGTGGTTCTGAGTCATTGTATGTAGTTACTGATGCTGTAATGTGTGGTTCTGAGTCATTGTATGTAGTTACTGATGCTGTAATGTGTGGTTCTGAGTCATTGTATGTAGTTACTGATGCTGTAATGTGTGGTTCTGAATCATTGTATGTAGTTACTGATGCTGTAATGTGTGGTTCTGAGTCATTGTATGTAGTTACTGATGCTGTAATGTAGTTTGCTGATACCGAAGTGTGATGTAGTATTGCGGAAACGTTGCGTATGGTTTTAAATGGAGTTTCTGTGTAGAGGTGTCCTGTAAAATTGTTGTTGTTGCTGCTGCTGCTGATGTTGATATGATGGTGTTATGTGGAATTCTTAAATCTTTGGTAGATTTTGACAATAATTTAAAATCGTGTGTATGATAATGCATGAAAAATGGACAGACCGATGAATATAAATATAAGTGTACAAGTACATTGCATTGATGCTTAGTGGAATAATGTGATAAATAAAACATCTTGATGTGATACATTGTACATAAATTAATACTTATTGCAAGTCTTTGGGATAAGTTTGATTATTTTGCATTGAAACTTTCGTGAGCATTATGATTATGAGGTTACAATTTGTGGGTGCCTGCCTCAATATTTTTACAGATTGAGGAGGAAATGGGGCCACGAAATTTTACGACAACAAGGACAACACAGAGTAATACAGACAAGGAACTTAGGAATATAAAAAACACCCGTGTATCTTTGAAGAAAAACCATACTATTACTCCGTCCCAACTATGCCATGATGAATTGTGCAACAAACGTAAGTATTTACTGTAGGTTGAATTGTTTATCATGTAGAAATGGTTCTTTTCTGGATAATTCAGGTATCTACCCCACAAAAATAAAGGTCCTGAAAAAGATTAAGATTCAAAATTATCTACAAATTCAACAATATATGAGCGCTGCTATGGGATTTACAACCTCTTCTGTAAGTGACGTCATTTCAAGAAAACGCAACATGTGCTGTCAATATTTGCAAGCAGGAAACAAAAATTACTCCATATGGTCACTTCATTTTCGTATGGGGAAAATATTGCTTACTGTCAACTCATGGTGACGTCATATGTGCTTTTTATTTTAATGACGTCACTTCAAGAAGAGGTTGGAATCGTACAGCGGCGCTCAATTATTGTTGAAAAGGGCTGACATGCCAGTAGACGTATTATGTAATAGTTAGTAGATATTAAGTAAAATCTTTTTGATTAAGAAGGGGCGGAGCGAGCGTAGCGAGCGAGCCCTCTTCTTAACCAATAAGAATTTACTTAATATCTACTAACTGACTTAGAATGTAACCTACATTTTGATTGGCCGATACAGATGCAAATTTGGAACATGTGTGTAGCGATTTTAGCGCCTTATTGCGTCATACACTTGTTTGGAAGCGTTTCAAAATGGATGTTTCATTTGATCTTGGAGATTTAGATTGGTCCTGCCAGAAATTGTTAATAAAGTTATTCTTGAAAAATACAGTAAAACGATTGAGATTGTAATTTAACGGTTTAAGACTTAGCCTTGTGCTTACTGGTAGTCCCTTTGAATACTTTATATTGATGTTCATATACTAATTGATACCATGTTTATTTAGAATTTATAACTTTTCATCGTATTTTGCTTGGTTGGAATGTTTGCACTGACCATTGATTTTCATCCATTTGAAATTAAAGTTATGTTCTTTTGGTTTGTTACTTTACTGGAAAAATAAAGTTGTTGAAATTGGGGTTTCAGAACAGCCTATAAACGGATAAGCAAAGTGCGTAGCCAAAAGGTCAAATTAAGATTTTGCTAAGTGGCACAAAAATCAAAACGATCAATGGTCAAAACAGATAAAAAACGATAAAGTACAGCGTAGGTGTTCGCGCCGTGGCGCTCTTGTTTTGACGAAACATAAACAAAACAGTGTAAAAACGATCACGTGGTGTGAAAGGGTAAAATCTATAACGGGCAAAAATTGTAAATTTCCAAATATGGACCACAGATTGGCAGTAGGCGGAGCTTAAAAAGCCCGCGAAAAGTCGAAATACTTAATGAATAAGCGTAGTACTTAACGGGAGCCGTTCTGTCATTTCATTGGCTGCAAATGTAGGTTGTATTCTAAGCTATTATAAGACTACATTAAATTGACAACCATTCATCTTAGTCACTCTCTTCGTGCGCAATCGTTGTTTTCGTGGAGCAGACACGTGATCAATATCTCCGATAGGTGTCACCAGCAGGTGCTTGTGTCCGAGGATTTAGATTTTGAAAGTCATTCAGCTTTGTTTGTTTTGAGGTTACCGTTTCTCAGTATCATAGTGACATACGGCGGTCAGCTGACGTACCAAGTGCTCCTTGATACCAACCAGTACCAAACTGCTCCTCTGCAAGCAACTGAAAACTTCTCCACAAAAAGCATAGTTCAGAAGTGGAAGACGTATGTACGGATATTCATAGGTGACATTTAAATCGTGATCGACTTTAACAATTATCTGGAATTATATTATTCGAAACAGTCGCAGAAACCTACCTGTAGAAAACATCGTGTTGGCATAGGGAAATATGTACCATCTGTTCGACTTGTCTAGTGATGTTAACACAGAGTACAAAAATGGATGTTTAGGGGTTATGCCAATAAAATCATTAGAAAACCCCCATGGTTCGGTTTCACGTACTATAACTGTCTTGTTTAGAAAATAAGCGTCGTCTTGCAACGTCTTTACACTGAAAAAGAAATTATTGTTGCAAAATCTTACCTAAATAGACTGAAATGACAATTTATGGCACATTACTTTTCATGCACAATATTTCTTTTCACGCACATAATATTGTCAGTACAGTCGCATTTCATTCATTCGAATACATCGGGTCCGAAATGTTATTTCGAATAATACATGGTTTCGAATGGCCCGTTACAATTCGACGTGCATAAGAAGATACATGGGAACTGATATTTATTTCGGATGATATCAAGTATTCGGATAGAAGTTTGTCGAATAAACGAGGTCCGACTGTATACATAAATTGTCTTCTTTAAGGTATAATTATGTAGATAGTTATATTTTAGCCCGTCTCCATAGTAACAAACGACATATCCGATCGTATAGTTTCATACTTTATGGAATAACTTTCTTGTTTAACTCAATCACTAAACATGCACAACATGCAATGGTTTGCTGATTAATGTTAAGTGACTTCGCGAAAACCATTTCGGATTCTTCCGTAGTCATATACTCGTTATACCCAGAGTAGAAATTATGAAAACCAACATCATCTCCAATCCTTACAGCGACAGTAAATGGACACAGTAACAGTAACGGTCCTGTGACGTAAAGTGACGTCGAACACAGGAAAACTATTTGTTCTCAAGTATGCATCCAACCTAGCCCCGCATACGTGTCTCTGTACTCCGACTTTAACACGCGTCTTCGTTGTACAGCGACAGTATAGAGATGTCACGCCCGTGGCTGGACTACATCCAAGCGCGTCTGCTTAAGAAAAACGTTAAATTATCAGGTTGTATTTTGATAAAAAAATACTTTAGACAATCAGATGCAGCGTGTAATATATGGCTGTATTAATAAGAATTTAACTATTTAAGAACAGAACAGAACTGTGTATTTGTTTTGACTTAAGTGACGTCATTTCCAGAAAACGTCACATGTGACGTCACCATATACTGACATTAAGCAATATCTGCCTCATATGGCAATATAGAAACAAAGTTACCATATGGAGTAAATATCGTTTCCTGTTTGCAAATAGTGACATAATATAATTTGCGTTTTTTTTTAAATGACGTCACTTACAGAGGAGGTTGTAAATCCCATAGCAGCGCTCACATATACAGTAGGCCCTACATCACATGAGAACATGAATCGAACGGAAGAGGAAAAGAAAACAGGGGAATTGCAACAAGTTTTAGAGGACAAACAAATCATATGACGTTATTAAAGAGAAGGGGTGAAACAATGGCAAATATTGGTCGAGGATGACTATCAAATTATGGTAATGTTAAAGATCTTTGTTTTAAGGTATCTTTTACAAACTTAGCTACGTTGTATTTACATTTAAGCAACTCAAGACATTTTAATGAAATGCATATGATATAATTTTACTGCTCAGTCCGTTAGTTGGTGGAGTTTTTCTTGAATAAAGGACGCGAATAAATGAGATGACAGTTGTCAGTGATTTATAGCTGTTTAAATAATTGGCGTACTAAAGCGTCTTAACTTGTTTTTGCTCTACTAAGATGGATAATATACACTGCCATCCAAAACTTTCTTCACGCTTGAATATTTTGAAATCGAAACCAATGTATGTGTGTAACTGATTGATCTGATCAGAAAATTAGATAATTTGTTTCAGTACACAATTTATAAATACTTCTACAGAAAAGTATTGCTGTGTTAAAAAGCATTTTTGATTTATTGTATGTGAAACAAGTATGAAAATACATTAATTGCAATGGGAAATTGCCAGAGTGTGAAGGAACTTTTGGATGGCAGTGTATGGTAGTTTATTACACCATAGAAATTGCATTGCATTTTACAGATGCACAAATTGTGGATGCGTTTTTAATGGCGGCGAGTATTTGTATAGTATATGTCGCGACGTTAACGTTATTCTCGTCGTACGGGGTATACTTGAAAACTACGCAACATAGCTTCATTCTAAAGTAAGTTTTCCATCGATAAAAATAATTGTTCTTAGGTTAAAATTAGAAACTGCGAATTTTCCGAAAATGGGCCCACAGCCAAGTATGCTCTCATCTAAACTTCGATATCACAGAAGGCAGTATTCATAAATGTCAAAATGCAGGCCGTAGAAATAATACCATTTACATCGTACACATAAATAGGCGACAATACACTGGCACATATTTGAGCTTGGTATGTAATAACTTTTTAGCCATGTTGTCAGAGTATTGTGTCTTAGATACATAGCTGAATTAAGAGGAATGACAGTGTAACAGTATTTCAGAGAAAGGAAAATAGGGACAGAAGATGAATAGGACGGACAATACTGATGCAGTGTATGCTGGAAGGAAGAACATAAACTCGTTTAAGAGAGTAAATGCAATCATTGTAAACATCTGACTAACGGGGGTAGACATTGCTGACATATCTAGTAGGACACATACAAGTGGACACTTATTGGAACTTATTCCTTTTACATCCATTCTGAAACAAATCGTTACAACATTATTATATAATTCACTCTCTAAGACGGCTTCCTGTGTTACTAACCAGTACTTGTGAATGTTGACGGTTTATCGTCGCCCAAAGCGGGATTCGGATCAAGGACCTTCGAATCAGGGATCCGGGACTCAACCCCTCCAACATTATGCCCCCTACAAAAATGCCAATATGGGGTTCAAGAAACTTCTACCTGTATGTTGAATAATGAGAGTAATTAAGCAAATTAGTCAATTAATATCGTTAATTTAGTTATGTCTGAATGCGATTCAATAGATACGAATGAGCTTCATTTGTAACCAGTACATATACATATCACGTGACTCTGAGTAATAGTCTGTGACAATGATTCGCTTGTTAATTGCTTTAATAAGTTTTTGTCAATGTTATATAAGTTTTATAAGCCAAAAACCATAATGTGATGTATTACACAAGACTTTACGCCCCACACGGTTAATAACACCATACTGTGATTCGCCATTGTGTATCAAAGGGAGGTAACTAGCATACACTCACGAATCTATCATGATTTTAACTATCTTTTGTATTTCGTATGTGAATACAAATAAGTGTAAAACATCTTAAACGATTGTCATACTAGTGAATATAATCTAATGTAATGTTATACTCAATTACATTTAACAACTAGGTTCTTAATACATTTAATGCAAGAAGTCCTTTGTGCAGAACTTCATTAGCTATGTATATGTTACTTCATTTTGTACTATGTAAAATCGTTATACACTTGAGCACTGCAGTACGTTGATAAATGCACTTCTCCATTCACACGGCATGCAAATATTACGTTCATTCGGTAAATAGCGATTTTGACGACATGTAGGACGGAGACAGGTAACCCTAGGAGCCCCAACCAGTTCTCGGGGCCCAACAAATTAAAAAATGTAATCAATATGGCAAAATTTACTTTCGTAAATGTCTAATATTCATCGTCATTGATATTTTAAGTATTTAAAGGTAAAATTTACTTTCGTAAATGTCTAATATTCATCGTCATTGATATTTTAAGTATTTAAAGGTAAAATTTACTTTCGTAAATGTCTAATATTCATCGTCATTGATATTTTAAGTATTTAAAGGTAAAATTTACTTTCGTTAAATGTCTAATATTCATCGTCGTTGATAGTTTAAATACTTAAAGGCATATTTTATATGTTTTACATCCATTATTGTGATTATGTGTTACCTCTATCAAAGTACGCGCACAACAGCTTCGCTCGAAAAATCGCTCGCGACATTAAGAAAAAAAACCTTACCCAGCAAAAATATGGTGGGTAGGCAGGTTGTTAATTGTATTTATTACTTTTCCGGGTCAATCAAGTTTCAGTTAATATTAGTAAAACTTCCACTCAAACACATAAAGCATTAATAGAATTGTAGCCATCTAGTTGCCTTCTTTATGCCAAACAGTTTATAGGATGGCCTGACCATACAGGTTAAAGCACATATGAGTGAGGTGGAAATTAGAGGTCAGAGTGCTATTGTTTGACATGAATGCTATACAAACATGATAACAGATGTATATCGCAGCCATAAACGTGGCTTACTTGGACATTATCATCATCAGCGGCATTATTCACTAGTCTACTTATACTGAGGAACAGAACAGAATACCTATTCGATAATTACATTTGTTTATTGGGTCCTTCACCTTTGTTTGTCTGTATGAATATGCAGTAAAACCTCAATAATAAGGCCACCCTTGGAAGTCTTGAAAACTTCTTATTGGGGTGGTCTTAATATTGAGGTTGAATAGATAGCAAAATAGGGAATATGGACTTAAAAATTGTGTTGTTAATTTAGAGGTGGTCTTATTATTGAGATGGTCTTAAAGTGAGGTGTTACTTTATATCCATATCTGCTTGTGCTTTTTGGGGTTGGTTGTGCACTATGGCTTCTTCTTAAACCATATATTTTACATTTTAGCTTTAGACTGATACACTAATTTGATTCGTTGTTGTCAATTTAAAGAAATAAGTTGTGCAGAGCCGAATGAAACATTAGAACTAATTAAAGACAATGATCAGATTATGGAATCCTCAGTTATGATTTCCGTTTCCATAGAAGCAAGAAAAAAGCGAAAAAAAAGTTTTATGTCTAAAACTTCTTTACAATGTTTCAAACTTTGCGTTACATTATTTCACATTGTAACTAAAGGCGCACTAAATTCTAAGCAACGCATTGAAGATTTACATGTAAAGATAAACCCCTCGTAAAGACCAATTCTAAACTAAGATCATCTCATTGGTAAGACTGTACTTTACATGGACCAGTCATGCTCTCTGAACTCAGATAATGAGACCTAGTCACAACTCAGTCCGACTTTCTTCAGAATCTAGGGTGGATTTCTGTGTTGTCATTGTGTATAATTATGTTTATGTTATACATGTAGGTGATTTGAAAGATAGAATAAAGAGCTTATATAATTCCTATATAATGTTAAATATGCGTACTTTATATACTTGATACAATGTGTTGCATATGTTCATATGAACGCTGCTATGAGATTTACAACCACTTCTGTAAGTGACGTAATTACAAGAAAACGCTACATGTGATGTCACTATTTGCAAACAGGAAACCATAATAATTTACTCCAAATGGTCACTTCGTTTTCATATTGCCATATGGGGCAATATTGCTTACTTTCAGTACATGGTGACGTCATATGTGACGTTTTCTGGAAATGACGTCACTTAAAGAAGAGGTTGGAAATTGTACAGCGGCACTCATATGTGTTTCCTGACTTTAGTAATACATTGTAAAGCTTAACTTCAAATACAGTAGATAAAATGTACAGAGGCATCTATTAGAATGATGTATGTTCGTAATTTAAATGTGTATTCATGATTTGTTTAAAGAGATATTGTATAGATGACTAGTACATCTTATTTCACGATCTAACAAAATGTATGTATTTTTAAAACTTGTAATTGAGAAGCATGGGCATAGTGCCTTAATTTATAAATAAAGTATCTAAGTATATAGGGTATAACTCACATTTTAACACATCATAGACAAGTGATTTATATTCATTACAATACTACTTATGAAACAATCAATGTTGGCTCAGTTTACGGCTTTGTAATAACAAACAATCAGACTTTAATTATAACTTTATTAATGATCAAAATGTTAAGCCTAACTTTATTTTGTGTGTCGAGCCTGTAAAATCTTCCTTGTTACTGGGACCGATATGAATATATTGGTCCCAGCCTGTTATCACAAATGTTGTTCTGAGACAACAACCATAGTTTAAAAGTAATTATGTTACATCGATTCTGAAACAAGTCATAACAACTTAGACCATACCAAGATGAATCTACAGTGAAACCTCAATAATAAGACCACCCTTGGGATCCTTGAAACTGGTCTTAATATTGAGGTGGTCTTAATATTTAGATTGAATAAAGAGCAAAACAGTAAAATGGAACTTGGAAATTGTGTTCCTTATTTTGAGGTGGCCTTATTATTGAAGTGGTCTTTGAGTAAGGTTTTAATGTACATAACAAAATTAGGAACATTTAAATGCCATTTTCACCATATGTCTGTTATTTATGGCGACCAGTTGACTAAACCAAGTTTTCTAGAATAAGTATCACCAAGTGTTTTTAATTTTGAGGTGGTCTTATTATTGAGGTGGTCTTATTATCGAGGTGGGCTTATTATTGAGATGGTCTTATTATTGAGGTGGTCTTATTATTGAGGTGGTCTTATTATTGAGGTGGTCTTATTATTGAGGTGGTCTTATTATTGAGGTGGTCTTATTATTGAGGTGGTCTTATTATTGAGGTGGTCTTATTATTGAGGTGGTCTTAAGTGATGCTTTACTGTATATTTAGCGTCCTCGAACGGGTAGGTTTCCGGTTATCATATAATATCATATAAAGAATAAACAACAAATGTACCAGAGGGTCCAAAAAACTTAAACGTGAACTTATATAACTTAAGGGTGTTTATATGTGTTACATGTTAAGAAGAATTGTGAATGTTTGGAATATGTTTTAAACTATGAAAATTAAAGTATATGGAGTTCAGTATCTATGTTCTTGAGCTGAGCTGACTTTTGTGATATATTTCACTGTTACATATGATCTCAATCAAGATTGACATTGTAAATAGTGTTAATTATTTTATTGGACGGTAACACTTTTTCTGTAGATTCCGTTATGCATCTACACCATGTTTTTTCTCTCTGAAATACAAAATCATGTTGGAATATATACTTAACAAAAGTGCTGAGTACTCCGCTCACATATTTAGCATATTGCAACTGAATATGAATGTTGAGACACAGAAAGTTCAATATGTCTGTACTACATTACAGGTGTACAAGTAAATGGCTTGATTTCAATGAATTGACTGTGTTATGTGATGTTTTAAGTAGAATCATTTCAGACATAATGAACTTTCGGTGTATTAAATTTCTATTTGATATATTCATATCTAATTGCAATATCCTACATATTTCAGCCGAGTACTTAACACATTTGTTCTGGTATGTCAGTGACTCCTATGATGGAAAGTAGTATTTATTCAGTCATTTAAGCTTTTTTCACATTGGTATTCTTTCTATTAAAATTCAATACATTAGTTTGAAGTACTTTCGACTTTATAGACAGTACATGAGCATATAATATATTTGTAGCTAAAACTTAGATAGATTTTTCTTGAGTCTCACAGCAATCATGCAGACAATGTTACTGAAAAAGCCATTTTCAAAACCTCATGAATCTAGTCATTATTATTGTTTTTTATACTGTTACATTGTATTTGATATCTTGTGTTTTCAAATTCCTTATTTTTTTACACGAACAATGTTATACTGTACATTACAAAGAAAAAAGTGTTTAATCATCGGCACTTCATTAGTTTTTCCTGTCTTGTGGGTAGATTTTGAAAGACAAACCCGACTCAAAACACAGATCTGATATGGGCTTATATAAACCAGTCTTGGCGACTTCTTGTGTAACCAATAATTACCCCCACCTTATACAAGGATTGGGAAGTAAGTGGTTCAACGTCGCCCAGTGTGGGATTCAGACCAACGACCTTCGGATTATCCCTTGTGAACAAAGTACGACTATCAAAAGTCGAAGCAATGAGTGTGTGAAAAATGACTTGAAATGATAAAATAGTACATTTCAAAATCAGACTGTTTAGGACTCAAATTGAATTTTCTTCATTTAGTTTAACCTTATTTATTTTAAATTCATTCTCAAATAAGTTTGCAACTTCTGTTAATTACCCTTCCCAAATGAAAAGGTTTTTTTTTTACCAAAACTCGGTTAAAAGATTTTTTTTCTAGGGTTTTACTAAAAAGTGAGTTTTTTTCTAGGTTTTTGGACAACAAAGTTTTATGCCTAAAACTCGCTTTTGCTCACTTTAAGTCCATATAAAACCAATTTCTGGAGAAGTGTGTTAAAAAACCCACTTTAACTCAGAAAAAACACACTAAGTTGGTTAAAACTGTTTTTTGTAGGTTTTATTCTCTCTAGAAAACCCATATTTTGCCTAGAAAAAAACCTACTCGGTAAGCTAAAAAACCCACATTTAACCCGGTGCCAATACCACTGTGTTTAACCTGGATTAAACCTAGTTTAAAACCCGGGTTTTGGTCACTTATTTGGGAAGGGTACTCTACATGACACCCTCCTGGGGGCACGCACCAGGGCCCGCATTCACAAACACTTTAAAACTCAAACTCAGACTTAGACTTTAAAACGACAAAAGATCTTTTTGCTCCTACGTTTTTATTACAATATAGATCTTAATAAAAGTTTGCAAAAATGTAGAATGGGTAACAACAATTGTTCTGACAAAATTTCATCCATTCAGATTCAACGAAATCGAAAGACCGGTAACTAAAACTTTTGCAAATTTTAAGTCTAAGATTCAGTCTTAAAGCGTTTGTGAATATGGGCCCAGTACTCGTGCAAAAGTCGTAGGTTGTTAACATACGGTTCAACCACGCCCAAGGCAGGTTTCGAACCTATATCGAATCATGAGTCAGACGCTCGACCTATAAGCCTCTCAGAATGTAACATTTAGCCACATAAGTCTTATCTGTATGGGGTTATAAAATGTTTGCTCAATATTATTTAAGTATGTTTTATACATAGATACACCCACCTGTTTTTGCAGACGACATCCAAATCAACATACCAGCCTCCGTAATGGTACAGTACAATATATCTAGCTACATCCGCTCTCCGAACCCAGTGTCCATAACTATGATACAAGTTTTTGAGAAATGGATATTCGTTGTCTATAAGGTGATTCACAGAGGTTTTATTCCACAGAATGTAAGTATAATCTGGATGACGGCGTAACCAACTCAGTTGCCCATCTACAAGCTTTTGTGGAAGTGTATCGCTTGTTTCGAAGAAGAATATTTGGTGGATTGTCTTCGGAACTTTATGAGGCATTGACAAATTTCGAACATGAGTATAACAGTTTGAACAAGACTCCATTGTAACATATCGGTGAGTACAAGAAATAAACTCCGACACAATATATTCAGCCGTTCTGCCTGCGAATATTAGGAACGAAAATATTAAAATCCCAAGCACAAACAACACTCTTTTCCTGCAATTCCCCCGCTCTGACCACGATTTCAATACTTTCATTTTTTCCCACTAATTTCACAGAAAAAATCTCCTATATTCATTAACTGTAGCTTTTTGTCAGCGTCTACTGTACAGTTGACCTCACAAACCAACTATCGAGATTAATGACCTTCATATGATGCACGTCTCAATATAAATCTGAACTAATAAACTGTGTTCACTCAATAGTCATATCACAGTTTTATCACAATCATACAAAACAATGTTATCATTTTATCTCATTTTTGTGTATTTAAGTCGAAGGTTGTTTGATAGGAAACGCACCCACTTGCCATATCTGAATTCTATCCTAATTATTTACTTATGACAATCTAGCATATTGGACGTTCCAATTAACTTAACATACGAAGTTACAAACACATATTTTAATTTCTATCACCATCCAATATGTGCCCCAAATAAGCTTCCGAAAGTAAGCTAAAAAAGTTAATTCATATCGTCCATCTATAATTATGACATTTTACCCAAAAAACAAATCCTCTAATTCAGTAATTTACCCAATATGAGCTATTTGATATATAGCAGATCATAAATTCACCATGTACAAGTTATTGAGTATGGTACACGGTATGTATGTATATGTATGTAAAGCGACCGAGAATATCATATGAACAGGGCCGTAAATTGCCTCCCCTGGAAGGGGAGGCACCCCGCGGAGCGGAGCGAGGGAAAAAATTTTTTGGACCCTTTTTAGACAAAAAATGATTTTTTTTTCAGCCCGCAATAGGAGGCAACTGCCTACATGCCTCCATGTAATTTACGGCCCTGATGAAGCGACTAACCAAGTTGATAAACGTAGCTTGCGTGCATTATCGCACTCATGTCGTGGACAATTGTTAGCTAAAGTATGATAAACCTGCTTATATATGTCTGTTGTACTTTTGAAAAGAAATTTACTCTCATTTTCGCATGCGCACATGTTTTACAAGAACGGGCATTCGACATTAGAAAAATACCCATACTTGCCATTTAGATATTACTATAGTTTAATTTAAACTTATTTATGTCATATCGATTGTGAAACGTGTTCTTATAACCCAGACTAATCACTAACCAGTACTTGCGCCATTTTATTAATACTGTTAGCAAAATAGTAAATATAGAACGAAACATGTCCAGAATTACCTGTCATTATTAAGTCATATCCTGATTTGTATATTCAATCTGTTGATCACTAAATCCTCATTCCGAGTATGTTTCTAGTGTAAAACTATCCTCAGCAGTTACGTGTCATAAAAACACCACCAATTCACACGCCCACTTTACCAGCACATTAATTAGATGGCTGATTTGTATTGAACATTCGAGAGCAATTATTATCAACGTTATATGAAACGGCTTATTTGGCTTACAGACTTTTCAACCCCAAGACTTTTCAACCCCACTTTTCAAATGAAGACTTTTCAACCCCAGGACTTTTCAACCCCTGATTTCAAGACTTTTCAACCCCTACCTGTTGAGACTTTTCAACCCCTAGTTTGAATATTTTCAACCCCTACATTTATCTTTCTCAACCCCTACTTTGAAGACTTTTCAACCCCTACTTTGAAGACTTTTCAACCCCTACTTTGAAGACTTTTCAACCCCTATTTCTTTTTTTTTATCATTTTCTATTTTATTAAATATACTGGTATCTAACAATTCACTTATTTCATGCGTAACTGTAATTCGTAAATAAAGGAAAACAATTCCTCTCAAAATGTCATCGAAAAATATATTTAATGACGTAATCACATAAACAAGTCTCTGACGTCATTCAGTATACACGCGTTCAGCGTGTCCGTTCAATCTGGGACCAATATATACATGTTGGTCCCAGGTTGAATCTCTCTGACTCGGATTGCAATCAAGTGTACGGAATTTAATACATTTTGATTGATAAAGGATTGAGCTCTTGTGCAAAGATAAATATAATTTTTAAAAGTTCCTGTGTAAACTGAAAATGTGTTGATAAGGTCTGAAACATGAATCATTTGAGATGGAATAAACTCACTTAATTGGATATGTACGTTTGAAGAATTTTGCTGAACATGCTTAGTAAATCTGTCATATAAGTAACTTGCATGTTAACGGTAAATGTTACCATATTTATTTTTGTGTTTGTTGCAGTGTTCATATAAGTAACTTGCATGTTAACGGTAAATGTTACCATATTTATTTTTGTGTTTGTTGCAGTGTTCATGAGGGTTCTTATTTAATACATCAAAAGTGTTAATATTTTTCATCATTATTCGTTTTGTAAATTGTAAACAAGCAGCGTATAATTTTCATTTAGGTTTTTCCGCTCATTTGCGTAGTATATGCACACTATGCAATATGATATTAACTGTTATTGTATCGTAGAAACATACACGGATATGTGATAACTCGTCTGAACAGATGGTCGGTTTTATTTGAAAATAAAACAATGATATTGCAAATATTTGATCGTTGCATGCACGTCATATGATGCATGTTTTTGTCACTGATGGGTATAAGGCATATCATGTTCCTGAAAGAGATATTTGAATTTGAAACATAACTACTTATTTGTTATTCAGGTAATTAATACGAATGCCTTAACTTTAATAAAAACGACAATATTAAGCTGTATGCGCGTCAAATTAGTCATGTACTGGATATTAACATTTTTCCTTTTGTAATGTTACACCACTTGAAACATAAACATGTATGTATATATATTTTGCGCATTAAACTACAACGAAAGGTATAGACAGTAGTAAATGCATGTTATTGTAAATCACAATTCGCAATTCGAAAATTGCATTCCTTTAATTTGTCATTATATTTTGTTTGATCATCATAATAATTAGCAGATTATTTGTTTAATACAATTAAATGCTTGTTTGTTTTTATTTGTTGCACTTGTTTAATGGATCAAAGGCAATTGTGTTCTATTGATGTAACCATCACACTTTTAATTATGTGTAAACTGTCAAGTGTACGTTGTTTAAGGTGATATATGCCCGCTAAATGCCTTGAAATGGTATTGTTATTACATATATAGGTGAATGAATCAGTATATTCTCACAATTGTCTAAAATTGGATAAGTCGTTAAGACTTATATGAATGTATATCAGTAGGTCCTTCTTAAAATGCCTTTATCAATTAATATATGTTTTATATATAGTACCTAAGATTGCAGATGCCATAATAATTATTAAGATATATATTCTCTTTTATCACCGATTTTGATAGAGTAATACAATAATAATAATAATAAACTTTATTTATTGAAGGTAACTCCTTAAGCTAATACACATAAAAACTTACATACATAAACTTATCTAACAGGAGGCCTTCATACATACATAAATTATTACAATACAAAGAGAACACAAAGAATATAAGCATTTTTATAATGCTAAACCAATAAATCATAACTCATTTTCAAAATCTGCATTAACAATATGTATGAAAGGGAGATTAAATAATTACAGGGGACGCCGCAAAACAGGTTGAAACAAATAAATATATATAATGTGTCCTTTTTTCCTTTCTATATGCTGTATATAGTAATATAGTATTCAATATTCTTCCTTTATATATGTATATATTCATAAATAATTGTTAAACCATATATCTCCAGAAAATGGAGGCAATAAAGTTATGTATATATAAATAAATAATGTTTGAGTGTAAGTGACAGCGTAATTAGACTTAATTAGAATAACAAATCACATCCTCAATTAAATACCAATTTAATTCCACCTGCAGTTTTAGGCCAAATAAAATGTGATAGAATGACTGTGTGTATTTTGTGTGTATATATCTTTATTAGTATTCAATTTGGAATGTAAATAAACTTAAAAATTAAACTTAAACAACGTGATTGTCAACATTTTTCCAGGTAACAAATGTGATAATTGTCCAATTAAAAACATATTCGAGGGGTTGAAAAGTCTTGGTTTATTAGGGGTCGAAAAGTCTTGATTTTAACAGGGGTTGAAAAGTCTTAGGCTAATTAGGGGTTGAAAATGACAGTGGGGTTGAAAAGTCTTGGATATTTTACCTTAGGGGTTGAAAAGTCTTGGGGTTGAAAAGTCTTGGGGTTGAAAAGTCTCGATACCATATGAAACCAGTTTACATCATGAAAACGATATAATGATAGTGTACAGTATTGTTACAGAAGGTATGCTGGTCTGATATTTAATCGTTAGATACGGTGTCTCATTTCTGCATTGTCTACTCGTTCTGTCGTCGTGTTCTGTAGTAAGCCCGCGTAAAGATAGACATTTAGATGGCTTCACAAACCGTAGAAATATCTTGAAAAAAGATGGTCGGCGCAATTTGAAGGTTAAGATTTGATGTGCAACATAAAAAAATGCTGAGATGTTACGATTGCTTGTCACTCCTGATCCAATATGGATTTCGATAAATTCACCGAAATCCACTAAGGTAACGTACCCTATTTCGAAAGGTTAACCTATTCGCGTCAAGGTTACAAACGTTGTTCGGGTGAAGAGAAAGTGCCTTGGTGATTAATGTTAGATTTGATTGGTTCACACAACACTGACATGCAAATAGCAAAACCATGTTAGTGCGGCTGCTAGTCTATAACTGTACACCGTTCGCTGGCGTCTCGTGTTGTATACATGTACTTCAAAAGAGCCATACAATGAATATATGCAAAAACTTTTATAAATTGATGTGTCGTACTAATTAATCAACAGATGTTCCCACAACAGTTGTGTATCTAGGCCTATGGTTTAAAATACAAACTTGAGCATTCATCATTTGTGTTTTGCGTTTAAACACTCGGTGGTAGGCTATATCGTATAATCAAAATCTGCGTACATATGGCACCTATCAATATTTTGCCTCAGGGGAGTGCGGCGGGCTGACCCAGAGAAATTCGAAAATTTGACTTTGGGTGGGTCTGTTTCCCCACCCTGGAGACAAGCAGTTTGTGTATATCCTAAACTTCCGGAATCTATTTAAATTCGGGTAAAAGGTTGTCGAATAAACGAGATCCGACTGTATTATGTGCAAACAAAAATATGCTTATTCAATAATTTGCTTTCATATTTTGCAGACCACTTTTTCGATACTAGTTTCCATTCTATGCCTCAAATCACATTCAACTTGATGTTATACATCGTGTTGCATCATATGATGAAGAGACATTCTACTGGGATAAAAATGGTGCATATACTTCAAACTAACCGTAACTAGGGCGCACAGTGCACGTATAGTACGTAGTATACGTGTATACTGAAACATACGTGATGTTAATTATTGTGTATTTATAAGTATGCTGCATGAGTGATAATTGTTATATCTAACATTCACGCATTCAAGTATGATTATGTCATTATTTCAGCAATTTATTGAAACAAACAAAAACAAAATACATGCCATTGGTTGTAACAAATCAGAGCAAATGTGACAAGCCAAAAGACATATAATTACACATTTTGTACAGAAACTTAAAAACCTCAATAATAAAACCACCCTTGGGACTCTTGAAAAATGGTCTTAATATTAAGGTAGTCTTAATATTGAGGTTGAATAAAGAGCAAAATAGTGAACATGGACTTGAAAATTGTGTTCCTTATTTTGAAGTGACTTTATTATTGAAGTGGTCTTTGAATAAGGTTTTAATGTACATAACAAAATTAGGAACCTTTAAATGCCATTTTCACCATTTTGTATGTTGACCAGTTGATCTAAGCAGGTTTCCTAGAACTATTATCACCCAGCACTAACTTGCCTTTCTGCTAGTAGCTGACAACTTCACCACATGGATCAGAGGTTGAGTACAAATGACCGTAGCAAAATGTCCTGGAAAGTTATGAACCGCCTCGTTGGAGAATCGAAATCCGAACCTCCCGGGTGACAGCCTAGTGCTCTACCGACTGTGATAATCGGGGTGATTGAAGATGATGACAGAAACATAAAATTATGATAGCTCAAATACAGCGAATTCAGTTTATGTTCATATGTATCCGCAGCTTCAAGAATACAGTTAGTCAATCCAAATCAGTGTACAGAGTGTTGAACAGACTTATAGAAAAGATACATCTTTTTAATAGCAAGTTGAGGTTAATATATTGATCATTGAACGTTTTACATTTCATGTGATTGTTTACTCTGTCAACCTGTCTGTGGTCGCTTGAACTGCAAAAATATTTATGACTGTGTTTACTTGAAATGAATGCTTCTTAATACAACCGAAACTATCCGTATTTTATTGATTTTCCTAAAACTGATACCGTTTCTTGGAATGCATGCTTTTTTTCAGGTATCTAAACCCTTAATGACTTCAAGATATATAACTCCTTTATTTGGTTATAACAAATAAGTGGGCATTAAGATAGATAATCGCTTACAAAATACACCTCGAATGCACTTCTGTATTTCAAGGCCTCTCTTCATCAGCGATTTATTGGCGGTGTTTTTATTTTTTTGCGATTTGTCAAGGGTTTATACCATTCCACATCAATGTTTTTTACTTTACCTAGTAAATATTCACTTCCTGATTAAATTTAGACCCTGAATCTAGTTTTGACTTGCATAATGCGCGTTCGTACAGCAGTGTAAAATGGTATGTGCAGGCGCACTATACCTGTACGGGGTTTCCCCAGACTTCATAAATCTGCAAAATAAATAGCTATACAAACCTGATCAAATAACACATTTCTCATTCAGCTAATTGATACGTGATTGAATAAATCAGCCGACAGATGGGAATATATTTCACGCCCTTAATTATAACAATTCTCCAATGTAACGTCTGCAGTTGAAAATGAGGAAGATTCTATAAAAATAAATATAAATCTCTGGATTCATATTTTCCTTTCGCTGATCATAGCTAACCGAGCCACACAGATTTAAAATATGCATATCTAGTAAAAACTATTGCTCTAATTTACATAACAGTTGGAGGTTATTTTAGATGTTATAGACAGGATAATGGCGTGGGTGTTTGCTTTTAATAGTGCGATGAAATTTACTCATGGCTAGATGCAATCAACTCGGCGGTTTGAATGCGCGAAACATCGCATCATGTGAAATGGTGAATTGTTTAAAGCTGATGAGAACATGAAATGAAGACGCATATGATAGTGTTGAGACGGCTTCCATCAAAATGAACTGATAATGAGATTGTGTTGATACGTTTTTCGTAGCCGATGTGCAAAAGTGGTGCGTTCCAAAAAAAATCCAGAGAGTTCAGTACGTTGCTCTATCACGGACATATCATGTGTGAGTGAAGGCCATATATATTCACATCGTTTCTTGAAAATAAGGAGTCATAAAGCGGGCTGTATGCGGACGAGCGTTGTCACGTCGATAGATATGTGTCCGCCCGTCCGCATTGTGAATACTAAAACAGGACTCAAAACCTGTGATTTCCCTGTTTGGCCAACTGATATTTATTAACCCTGCACCTCAGTGTCAGAAGTGGCCGTACGTTAATGACCGTATCCCACGCCCACGCAGTCTACTAAAAATGACAATTCCAGAACTGATACGGCGCCCTTGGTTACCTACCGTTACTGTAGCATCTCTGCGGGCAGGGAGTGGAGTACCGGGTCCGAATCCTATCATCTTGGGCTTTTGTGTTACACTACCTCTATTGCGACATGGACTATCTTGCACTTCACAGGCAAGTTTGTTGACACTCCACACACAGTCGTACCTCACACTGTAATATATTCTCTATATTTCTAATTAACCGCGGTATGCTTGAAGCACACCGGTACTCTGTCAATGGTAAAACTAATTCATTATAACAACACATCGGACAGGCTAATTAAAAGAAATATGCCTACTTCTATAATGTTGTATCATAATAGTAGTTAAGTAGTACTCATTATTTACTCGAGTACTCCTTAAGCATCCAGTACTCAGTACTTACTCGAGTACTCCTTAATCATCCAGTACTCAGTACTTACTCGAGTACTCCTTAATCATCCAGTACTCAGTACTTACTCGAGTACTATCCCCCATTACTCGACCCATCCCTGGTATACAGTATCTAGCTCCATTGGAGTGTTTAAATTCAAAATATTGTTTAACCTCTTATTATTTTAATGTAAAACTGTGACCTTAAAAACCTTTAAATGGCTAGTGTAGTTGAAATCTAGGAAACATAAAATTCATAAAGTAGAAGGTTTTATCATTAACATTTGTTTGCACACGAAACATGTGCAGCTTTCTGGGATAAATATCAAGAATGATCTCCCTTGGTTATCGGCTTTGTTTAAGCCATTTCCTCTTACTTGAATTGTCTCATTTCCTAACGAAAATGACACCTGTCAGACTGGTCAATATTCAATAATCGATAGTGGCTCCATGCTATAGAATATACAATGTACTCGAATTTAATGTCGCTTGATCATTATCGTTAGCGACTAACTTAGCCACCCCACTCTGTTTCGACAGCATGTTGAAATTGCCTCGTTTGTATTTGCGTTTATTTATCGTCGCCACCGGTTTCCCACATGGGCGACGCCTCGAGAAGAATGTTAGTCATTTTAGATTGTTGGAGGATAGTGCATGATACAGGAGATGCCCCAGTTCCAGAAGCACCCCTGATTCTTTTACGTGCTCGATGTAAAGCATCATACACGGGACCTCGGTTTTAAAGTCTCGTCCGAAAGACTGTTAGTACGGTCAGTGACGGAGCGGGGAATCGAACCTGCAATCCCTGGATTACTAGTTCAGCGCTTTACCACTGGACTACGGATCCGCTACTTAAATTGCCTCGGGCTATAGTTTGACTTTATATATTATTAGGGTTGTATAGAACAACAATTACTTGAAAGTGAAAATCAATGATACGTTAATTTCCATCAATTACGGCAACAACTAAAAGTTCAGTGGAAACAGAAAATGTGCTGCTAATTTGTAAAATAAATAATACATTTTTGTAAGTTTGTTTTATCGAAAGTATGTGAAAATGATAACTGGTATTATCGCAGACTATTTAAAGATAATTTATAAGATCAGAAAACTAGCTTATAAGAACAGCAAGAGTATTTTGTTAATACATGGCTTACAACTTACATGATAACTATTGACGTCTGTGAATAATTAAAAAGCATGTTTTGGCATTTATCCTGATCATTCTATGAATAAGTTTGGGCCCGTTTTATCAATATTCGTACGAACGAGCGTTCGTAAGATACGAAATGTTCGTAAGAATTGTCTTACGAAAATACTTACGACCGTTTTATCAACGCGGTCGTAAGTATGACAGTGATCTTACGAATAAGAATTTCGTGCGCACAGTACATCAGTACACGCTCGTCAAAAGAGACGTCAAAAGAGACGTATCTCGCGGGTGTCAGGACACTACGGACCAGGGGCATTACGGACCAGACACTTCGGATCATATTATGGGACATAACGGGCCAAGCATTTTTTTTAAAAGAGACCTTCAATATGGTTATTGTTTCTGTTTGTGTTATGAATGTTTTATGTCTCCCTTTCCCCTATGCAATTCTGTCACTTTATACAGTGTTCAGAGTGTTTCCTGCCCAATTTTGGCCTATTGTGGCCAGTTGTCTTGAATTGTCCTGTGAGCTTTTCCATCCATTAATTCCCCCCTCCCCCTCCTTTTACTGTCCACTTTGATTCTCTTAATTATTCCTTATGGTCTGTTGGGCCGTTCCTTGTGCCTCTGTTCCTTAATATGTGTACAGTTTGACTTCCTTAGGTGCGTTATGTTTTGTGGATTGTTGTTTTTCCTGAGGTCTGCGTGGGGAGGTATTGTCTTGTGTATGTGGCGTTCCCCGTAGTTACGTATTCTCTCTGTTTCAATATGTTTTAACTTTAACGAATGCAGAAACTGATTGTTATATAATCATTATTCGTGATTTCATGGTAAATTCGAGAAATATCAACCAATATTTAACACAGCATGTGTTGTGCATGGCGCACAAAGACGTTTTAGGCATTGTAGCAACAGCACTGAATGAGCCCATTCAAATATTTTTGCGTTAAGATAAGCCAGAAACATTTTTAACACAGCGTATATGTTTGCATCTCACGCGCACAAATATGTTGGTCTCTTAATTTATAATGTATACATTTGGA
Organism: Mactromeris polynyma; assembly: GCA_032209605.1. Classification (NCBI taxonomy): domain Eukaryota; kingdom Metazoa; phylum Mollusca; class Bivalvia; order Venerida; family Mactridae; genus Mactromeris; species Mactromeris polynyma. The sequence continues at coordinate 22,619,229 of JASFXZ010000009.1, forward strand.
AGATTGCATTATTTATAAAAAAAGTGATTTCCTTGTGACTCATCAAAGTCTAAAGAAAGAATGCATACAGGCATTATATTGTGTTGCGTTTATGCAAACATAATCTAGCCAACTTATTCAAAATACTGAAAAGAATACCTTGTCAGTTTTAGTTTGAAAGGAAATTCTTTATACGACAGATCATATGAATTCAAAGCTTTTAACATGTAAAAATGCAATCGTATCCACAAGAAGATTGAAACGATTGCAATGAAATAAAATTGATTTAATTTGTAATATAAGTCGACTTAAGTTAACCATATCTCATTTTATAAGTGAAATCATGATTTATGTATTGACAACAAATGGTTAAAATGAACTAAATAGAACATTCTTCTATATTTAAAATGAAATTTTCATGTTGTGACATAAATATTCACATTTTTTAAATCAGAAAGAAGTTCTGTTCTTCAACTATGTTGAAGTTTTAATAATACTAACCGATATTTAGACATGCAAATTTTTCTTCATCAAAAACATTTCACGTTTTCATTGTGCCATTTTTTAGAAAAAAAACTCTACCACCTTACACTTAAAAGTTTAAATCTTGTCATTTATTAAAAAAACTTTAAAGCGGCAAGGCATATTTATGTTAAAATATAGGCAAACTAACTTCTCAGAGAAAGACGACAAAACTTCGGTGGACAGCTACTTACAAGTACTGTTACGTTACAGAACACTGAACAGTATTCAATAAGATATGCCGGCAGATATGCCTGCCTTATATTTCTTAAAACATCATGGGTGATCAGGTTTGCAATTGCACGTCTGATGACTAATTATATAAGATGCGAATGTTTACCCAATAGGGGCTGGTCATAAGAGGTTCGAACTGAAATATGAAAGTACTGTAGTGGTGTGGCGCTTGATGAGGTGCTCGAAACCACGCACCCTCTACACCGTCAGGGCGCTCTACCAACTATACTGACCAGTTGGCTGTATTACCCCATACCGCTGCTCTCCTCCCGTCACTATACTACTGTTACCTTCATATAAATGCAGATGGATACGACCATGTGTGGGACTCGACCCCTCCCCAACTCTCGCAAGGTGCTCTATCGTTTCATCACACTCTACTACACAGCTTAAGAACTAGTATATTGAGTGGTATTCTAGCTCAGAAAAATAAAAACTTGCCTAAATAATTTATTATTTTTTTGAGTTTGAACTAGCGGATTTATTTTTATTGAGGATTTAATACTTTATTTTGCAGTCAAATGTCATTGAGGATGTCATTCAGCTGGTGATGTTAATGATGCAGACTGTTAAAGAAAATGTGAAGTGCTGCTTAAAGTCACAACCACTGTAATTCTAATGATGTATAAGAGTTCATGATATAAATAGTAACAATCAAACAAACTTTTAAATTGCCAAATGATAATACATAACCTCTCTTAATATATATTCATCCAGTTCGTGTCTTAACAGTTTAAAATTAGGCTTAGCAGTAATCAAATAAAGATATTCAATTTAAAAGGTTGTATGACATAGTTGATTCTGTACTTTAAATGTAAACCATACATTTTAATTCCATGTACAATGTCACATACACGCTTCTTATTCCATCTTCTAGTTACTTTTCGGTTGTCAGTCGTTTTACTTTGTGACTGATTATATAACTTTGATTGACCACTATATCAGCTAGTATGTATGAACTCATCTTATACTTAGAAGACAACAATAAATACTGGTTAATCTTTTTTTCAGAAATGCCAGACAATTTCATGTGATATGAAGTAGATGAATTGATAAAAAAAATCATAACTGTTGTTGATTAATGTGAAATGTTAATATAATTTTTGTTACGAACGTTACGAATGCCTATAATCATTCGTAGCATTTTCGTTAAAACTTACGAATTCGTAGCGACTACATGCGTACGAAAATTTGATAAAACACTCTTGAGATCGTAAGAACGTCGTAAGAAATTCTTACGAAAATTTCGTGCGTAAGAACGTTGATAAAACGGGCCCACTGTGTATAATGTAACAAATGTCAAATATCGAGCTTTTATTTTTTATTTCCGTTATGTAGGTTATATAGGTCCTTTGTCTGAATAATTACAACATATATATTACAATATATATAAATACAGGGATCGAATTTAGCGTGTTTCATATAAATAGCATCACTTTAAATATTTTCACTTCAGTATAAAGTTAAACAGAATTATCGCCAAGATTGTATTGATTGTAATCAAGTTTTACTGCGTTAAAGTTCACACCTTTACAGATAAAAACGTCAAGCTGTATATTGCCACCCAATATAATTGACCATACCAATATTTCATCTCGAGGCTATTCTATAAAAGTCCTTTATTTCTCCAAATTCCTCCCTAAAAGCGCTTTCGGTGTTAATCAACAGTTTGTATAATCGCTACATCCGGATATATCACTTTAATCAGATGCCGTGTTTAGAACACAATAAAGCGTAAACAATAATATCTAGTGTATTCGAAATTAACACAGAACAGAACTGCACATGGCTATTCTCAACAAAAATCGTTAAAACTAAAAGGCTAACATGAAAGATAATCCACATTACAGCAAAGAAGTGCCATCGAAAGGACATATTGTGAACACTAATATATCTGTGCACATTGTATCTACCTCTATTGGAAGGTGTTTAAATATAATCACAGAAACATAAAACTTCACGATAAAATATAGAAAGTTTAGCCTGTTACGTTTGTTTGCTTCAATTCAATTCTTTCATTGTTAGGTTCAATTCAGTTTATTTCACTAATTGCATGCAAAATACATGACATAATGAGGTAAACAATTAATTACAAAGATACATATAACAGGGTAATCATAATGACAGAATGATATTTAAACAGATTTGATTTATAACGGTTTGAAAAGATTTTCCCTTCATCATTCATTAATTAAAATAATTCAATAATAATTATATTCCCCCGTGACAAGAACGGTTCTAAATCATATAAAATGATTTATAAATCATATAAAGTGCTGTATAAATCATATTAAATGGTGTATAATATTAAAAACAAATCATTAATAACTAGCAATCAATTTAAAATCTTGATAGTTACAACAACAACAACAACAACAACAACAACATAGCAAACGAGAATAATGAAAGTAAATCGAGATTTTTTTAGTACATTATTAACTTTAACAAAGAATGGAAGCAAGAAGAAATGGATTATTTAAAATAATAAAAACACCATAATATTGTTCATTTAATCAAGAAAACAGACATAACTGCTAAAATGTGTTCACCTCATGGAGAATATGATTTATTAGCCCCTAATGTTTTGGAAATGGACAATTTTACGCATTTTTAGTCTTTGTTCTATGTAATAAAAGGCGATACTTTTAAAATCAAATTGGAAGCAAGAAGATGTTTAGTTAGAATAAATAATTTTACTCTAAATGAAAGAAAGGAAATTGAAGAATATTGTCATAACTGCTAAAATATTCTAGTACTAAGATAAAGTGTTTAAATTTACGTATACAAATAATTTCCCTATATAATCTCTTGATCAAAACTGGTAGAGCTGGAAACTCGATATCGATTTTCGGGTCATTTTCAAGGGAGACAATCCACTGCTATAAGCCAGCTAAAAGGCACGGACAGCTGCGTATGAATACTATTAACAGATTTTGATATATCGCGGTTTGTAGAAATTTTTCCTGTATAATTTAACTGGAAGTTGATCGTTCACCGTAACACGATAGTTAGGTATGGTTATTACAGTTATTTGCATAAAACGAAAGAAAAGTAAATATAACTTGTAACTTAAACCGGTTTACCTAATACGATCCTGTTTTAATGGTTGTCAGTATTTGACCAAAAAACCTGCAGTGATTTAATTCACCGATGACGTTTATATTACAAGTGATATGAACATGACAAATTTATTATTTGATTAACTTAACAATGATAATAAAAAATCCTTACTTTATTCCTTGAGGGTAATATATGAAGAAAATAGAAGAGAAACCATTTTTATTTTCATATGGCCTTCAAGTTTTAAAAAAAATGTGTATTTGCTATATTAAGATTAATATTTATACAACTATCACAAAAAACACATACAATCATACAACTGATCTCATGCATGGCAAAATATATTATATGGTGGCATATTTCTGCTTAATTAACTAGAAAATTATGTGGTTAACCAAATAAATATCTTAACAAGAAAAATTGTCTGATATAGTGCCCACAACTGCCATCACTTACCCACCAATATAATTCAGATGAGTGTTAAGTAGTTAACGCGATAAGTATCTAGTTAACCACATACTTTTCTAGTTAATTATCTCGTTAACTAGATATCTAGATACTTAACTCGTACTGAAGTTATGAAGATGAAGTTAAGATACTTAACTCGTACTGAAGTTATGAAGATGAAGTTAACCACTTAATTAACTAGAAAATTATGTAGTTTTCTAGATACGTATCGCGTTAACTACTTAACAGTTACCTAAAAGTTATGTAGCTAATGCGTTTCCTATCTAGTTAACTAATGGACTAGACACGTTTTTCGTGTTAAGATATTTATCTGGTATGAAAATTTATCACGATACTTATCTAGTTAACCACATAGTTTTCTAGTTAATTAAGTACTTATCTACTTTATTTTACGTGATAACCACATACTCTTCTAGTTAATTAAGTAGTTATCTAGTTCCTTTTACGTGATAACCACATACTCTTCTAGTTAATTAAGTAGTTATCTAGTTTCTTTTACGTGATAACCACATACTTTTATAGTTAATTAAGTAGTTATCTAGTTTCTTTTACGTGATAACCACATACTTTTATAGTTAATTAAGTAGTTATCTAGTTTCTTTTACGTGATAACCACATACTCTTCTAGTTAATTAAGTAGTTATCTAGTTTCTTTTACGTGATAACCACAAACTTTTCTAGTTAATTAAGTAGTTATCTAGTTTCTTTTACGGAACAGAACAGAACAGAACAGAACAGAACATCTCTTTATTACACTCAATACATGGCACAACATGCAAATATGAGGAAATTACAATAAACAATACAAAACATATCTCGAGGCTGCAGTATGAAACATAGATTCAAAATATTTTTGTTATAATTACATTTACACAAGCGATCTTCTGTTTTATAATAGTTATCACGTCAGATATATTTAAATAGATAATAACTAATCGAAAGACATTTCACATCCAATAAACACACATAACCACAATAAACATTGGACAATATGGAAATAAAAGAGGGAAATATTATATTCTAACATTTGTCAGGATGATTTTGACAAACTTACATAGTTTAAGAAAATCTGATTTGTTGTTGGTATTCATTAATTTTTCTAATTTATAGATATTTGGGCGGCGATAATAATAAGGCTTAACGAACTGTCTTCTATACTCAGTAAATTGTTCACACTGAAATAAGTAGTGAAATTCGTCACCAATAGTGTTTTCGCATGAGCTACAAAATCTCTCATTTATTGGTACTCTTGCCCAGTTTCCAGTTTCAATTGGTAGTCGATGGTTTCTCGTTCTAAATTTGGTGAAATAATATAATAAAGGGGGTTGTAAGTTAGATAAATACGATTCTATTCCGAAAGATTTCTTATATACTCTATAAAATAAGCTATTGCTTGAGTTTTCTACCAAAGAATACCAATTGTTCAAGAATAAGTCTTGTAGTTTTTGTTTTACTGCCATTTTTAACCACTTTTCATTCGGAAAGTTTTGTTCTGTCCATATATTAATTAGGCCACATTTGATAAGAATTGATTTGACATTGTACAGCCATGGATATTTTAACTTAAGCATTTCATCTGGAATATTACGGGTTGAACTTAAAATTCTTTTATAGACTTCAGATGATAATTTATTTGGAATATCTCCATCTGTTACACAAAGTCTTGACCAAAATGATATTATCTTTTCCTCTATATCTATTGACAATGGCATACACCCTGTTTCCCCATAGACGAAGTAATTTGGAGTAGACCTTTTTAATTTTAATATATATTTTAAAAATTTTAATTGCACACGCTCTATTAAATCTAGTTTCCCAAACCCCCATATTTCAGCTCCATAGAGTAAAATAGGTTTCACAGTTTTATTGAAGATATCTATTTGTAAATCTATAGGAAGGTTAAGACGATTAGAATTTTTTATAAGGCTATACATTGCCCTAGTTGCTTGATTTGATATATGTTTTTTACAGCTTAAAAAAGAGCCACTTCTATTTAAATACAAACCAAGATATTTGTATTCATTTACTACTTCTAAAGCTTCATTTTTAAAAGTAAAAAAGTACCTAGGTTGTCTGCCTTTTCCAAAAACAACAATTTTTGTTTTAGTAGTATTGACTTTAAGTTTCCAAGTATCACAGTATTGCTCGTAGGTGTTAAGTGCTTCCTGTAAGTCATTCGCTGTTTCTGCCATTATTACTGTATCATCAGCATAGAGTAAAATAAATACTTTCAAAAGATTAAAAAGTTCATCATTTTGTAATATTATTCCTTGTACATTACTATTAGCTTGGAAAAATTCTTTTAGATCATTTAAGTATAGTGAAAAAAGCATTGGTGATAGATTTTCGCCTTGACGGACTCCAATGTTACAAGCGAAAAGGTTAGAACAGTTTGAATTTACCTTGATGCAGGATTTTATATTACTATACATGTTTTTTATTACTTGAAGACATTTTCCATTAATTTTAGTTTTTATTAATTTTTCCCATAAACCATTTCTCCAGACCGTGTCGAACGCTTGTTTTAGATCTATAAATGAGCAAAATAACTTTTTTCTGTTATTATTTAAATGCTGAATGATGTGATGCAAGACGAATAAATTGTCTGATGTTGAGAAACCTTTTCTAAATCCAGCTTGTACATTATCTAAAATATCATTTGATTCCACATAGTCAGTAATTCTTTTATTTAAAATACTAGTAAATACTTTCCCTAGACAACTTAACAATGTAATTGGCCTGTAGTTTTCAGGTTTCGTTATGTCGCCTTTATTTTTATATATTGGGTTAATAATACCTATTGTCCATTGCTCTGGAATTAGACCAGTATCATATATGAGATTAAAGAGTTTGACATATATATGTTTCATTTCTGGCAGAGATGCTTTTAATTGTTCATTTACTATTTTGTCATAACCAGTGGCTTTATTATTTTTTGAAGTTTTTATTGCAATTACTATTTCATTTTCAGTAATGGGAACATTTAATTCTTCGTTTATTTCGTGTTCTGTGTTATTGATATCATTAGGATCACTTTCAATTTCATTATTTACCTCATCATCACTGTTTACATTTTTGAAGAAATTATAAAGATCTGTAAGGTCAGCTTCATTTTTTTGGATAGCCTTTCCGTTTAAGAGTTTCCAATATTTTCGTGGATCTTTACTTTTAACATTTCTCAATTTCTTAATATTTGCACGTTTATCTTTGTTATAGAATGTATTCATTGTACTTTTATAATGTTTTGCCTTTCGTTTAAGATTTTCTTTTGTTTCGGTATTCTTTCTTAGCTTGAAAAGATGTTTAGCCGTGTGGAAATTTTTTCTAGCCTTTTTGCATTTTGGTCCAAACCAAGATTTATTATTAGGATTTCTAGTGTCAGCATTATACTTAATATTTGAGTATCCAAAGGTTTCCTTTGACGTGTTAAAGAACAGTGACGATATATCATTGACTACATTATCTACACTTTCCTGTGTAAGGTTATGGTCAGGTGTGAGATTATCAAGAGTTTCTTGGATATGTTGCAGTTTTTGTTGATCAATGTTATCTAAGAATTCGTTTGCTTTAGTTTTATCCCATAACTTGATAGAAGGTTGTACTTCATCATGTTTATTGCTGCTTTTATTTAATTCAAATGTTAGGTTTAGCTCCACTGGATTATGTATATCTGACAATAATGGACAAAAGTCTAGTACTTGTAAAGAAAACACATACTTAAAAAGACTAGAGTTACAGATAAAGTAATCAACTACACTTGTACCTTTACAAGTAGTCTTTCCAGGGATATCTAACTTAGTTCTTCCATTTAGAATATAGAAGTCATTCATTTTTAAAAAATCTAGAAATTGATTTCCATAATTATTTGAGGATTTGTCATTATTAACGCGAGATAAATTCATATTTGAATACTTTTCGAACATACTCATTTCGAGATTATATTCAGAACAAATTTCTTCCAGATTTTGGCTTTCAAAAAAGTCAGTATCAACAATAATATAATCATGTAAGCTTTTTGTTCTGGAATTAAAATCCCCAAAAATACAGAATGAGTCGTATTTCCGTGAAAAATTATTGACATCACTTTGGATATCTAAGTACGGATCCTCAACAGAAAAATCAGAGTACTCTGGTGGTATATAAACGATGCCACAGATAACATCTTTTTCTGTTTTGAGCAACGCTTTTGAAATTGTAAACCATAATACTAATTTACTATCTGTTTCTTTTACAGAAATATATTTAGAGATATCTTTTCGAGCAAGTAGTGCAATACCACCAGATTTACGTCTACTATTAGTAATTCTATTTTTCATAAAAATATCAAAACCCGGTACATTAACGTAATCTAACTCGCCACATTTTGTTTCTTGCAGACCTATTATACTATACTTTTTCAAAAGATCAGTAAACTCTGGACAAATAAGTTTAGATTTCAAGCCACATACATTTAGTGAAAGAAGTTTAATAGTATCTAAATTATCTCCCTTATCTTGCAAAATATGCACCTCTTCAGATTGATTATTGCTTTGAACAGAGGAAGAATTATTATAATAACTTGCATAATTATCTCCGTTATTCAGATTCGGACTTAGCATATTGACATTAGCATTTGAAAAAGGAGGAAAACGAGCAAAATTTAAATTGCTCCAATACATGTGAAACCATTCACAAGAAATATTTTGGTAATACATGTGCATGTAATAACAGTAGTAATGATAATAGTATAAATACAGCATATTTGTATGGTTTAAAGAGACATTAGTAGTGCTGGAACAACAACTATATACGTGATAACCACATACTTTTCTTGTTAATTAAGTAGTTAAGTGGTGGCAGAAATATTTCACCAATGTAAGCAACATTAACTATTACGACACATATCAGCGATTACTCATACATTAAACCGCGGCCGTGGTCCAGTGGTTAGTGCGCTGGGCTTGTAACCCGGGGATCCGGGTTCGATTCTCGGTCGCGACAGGTCATACCCTTCCATGAAAATTTGATAAAAATGTCGATTTTCCTCCTCATGTGGAGAAGTTGCCGGCTCCTTGTGGAAGGGTAAGTTAGTACTGGTTAGGTTTCAGTCCAGGAAAAACTGGTTAGGTGAACCGGCCGCCGTATATAACTGAAATATCGTTGAGAAACGGCGTTAAACCCGATGAAACAAACAATACTCATACATTATTTATAGTTCGACACACACTCATAAATCTGACGATTCATCCATTGCAGAGTTATCGTTCGTTACCCTCACGCACATGAATGGCAATCCGAGGATTGTGTAAGGGAGTGTTAATAATTTTTGCAGTTTTGTTCAGATCTCTGGCCCCATGTTCACAATGATCTGGATCAAGTTGGTCAATAAAACTATTTGCCATTTCATGAAGCAATGGAACACTTTTCCAGTACTTCTCACAAACTCTTAAAATCTGCTAATTGACATTGTGAAAACATACAAAACTTCACCATGTTTTTGAACATTAAATGATTATACATATGACTAAAGCTGAGCTAGAACACATCGATATCAACTTTCCAACATTGGTCATAACTTAGTAATTTCCATCTTTCTTTTAATAAACATGAAATCTGAATGTAATGTCTCAACACCATTGCATGATGTTCATATCTGTCACATTATGTGTAAGATTTTGCTTTTATATAATTTTTACAAAGTTTGAAAGATACTTTATTTGATTTTGATCCTGGTAGTCGGTACTGAAAACTGATTCTTTGTGAACATGGGGCCTATTACTCACAATTCATTGCAAAGTTGTTAACGCTCAGTCATTGAAGGTACAGCAGTTAATATCCTTATTCATATATATGAGATAATCGGTGGTAATTGCCTTCGTACAGGTGCACTCTACAACACTGTATTGTCACTTTGCTTATACGTTCCACAAAACCACCAATACAAGTGTCCGATACCGGTATTTTCATAATGAAATTTTGCAAACAAATATTTTATTGGCAAAAATTAAAAGGTACATGTACATAGTGCTATTTTTGACAAAACATCCTTTGCCATAAATATGAGAAGGTGGTAATTGCCTTCATCAAACGTACTCTACGACACTGCATGGTCACTTTTATGACATGTTTCCCAAATCCTTAAATATGGGTGTCCGATGTGGATATTTCCTATCGTGACCTACGCGCCGAGTTAGCTCTAGCATAGGAAATACCTTTATCGGACTCGCTCTTTGCAGTTCCACGAAACCTTTAAGAAAACTTACAATGCAATAGTTTAGAGTTTGTCTGTATGAAAGCATTAACATGGCAATTTCTTAAAACAATTTTATAGAAATATGTACCTTTTAGCCAGGAAATAATTATCATTATAAACAGGACATTATACATAGATATTGATGGCAGCAACGAATTTATCAAAATATACATGGAACTTTGCGTTTCAATGGAAAGTTTCAATCATCAAATATGTGCCATCTCGCAGGCTCATTGGTGCAATTGTCTCCTTTGTAATGCACGTTTCAATGTTTTCTCCAGGGGGAGGGGGGGGGGGGGGTCGGCAGGGATGTACGGGACTTTAGACAGAAAGGGAACTAAGCTTTGGACGGATTTTTAATAGATCCCGGAAGTGTAGAATGAGCATCTCTAACTGTGGGGATATAAGAGAGAGAATACGTAACTACAGGGAAAGCCACATACATAAGACAATGCCTCCCCACGCAGATCTTCGGAAAAACAACAATCCACAAAACATAAGGCAATAAAGGAGGTCAAACGGTACACATATTAAGGAACTGAGGCGCAAGGAATGGCCCAGCAGACCACAAGGAATAACTTGGAGATATAGCCACAATGCTCTAGGATGGAGAATTAGACCCACAAAAAGACAAATTGACTAATTCCCCTGGCTCAGACGAATACCACCGTTAATGTTTTTGTTTTGTGTGTCTTGATAAATCATTATATTTATCAGTAATAATGAACAGTTGTATTGTGTATTGTATAGTAGATTATTCCAAAGATCTTGACTTTTTAATTAGACAAATATTTGTTTCACTGAAATGGAGGTCAATGTCATGAATGGCAGTGAAAACGTGTTTTAGTGGTCCCTAATATAGAAATATTTTACTACCGCAAAGTGGATAAAAAACTGAAAATAACTTAAAATAATAGGACTGGTTATATGTGGAATATTTGAACAAGCTTTCAAAGAGGCGGACGAAATATCATTTGAGAAAAAACAAATAAGTTAAATCTCTCGGTACATACTTGCTGAAAATCGGTATGGTAGTGTTGTGTAAATATTGCGCAGACTGTGTAAGAGCCATATTGAATATAAATCTGATAATTGATATTAAATAAACAAAAGACAGGTGAGTAAATTTCAATTTACACCTGTGGCAATTATTCATTCAACAAATATCCAATATGTGAACAAGGAAAGAAAGTACGAGATAATGTTGGTAAGGGGAGGTAACTGATAAAAGTGAGAAGCAAATGAAGCTCGATTCCATGGCGATTCGTTTTTCATACAATCAGGTGAGGTATGTTGCAATATTTCCTGAAGTATACAATTGATATGCATTGTCAATCTCACAACATTTTACTATGTTACTGTCTCATTTTTCTTGTAATAAGTGTGTATCACTAGTTGCTACCTCAAGTTGAAATTACTTAACAAGGGAGATAATTCTGTCATTAATTACAAACCTATCTGTAATGATTATCTCCCTTGGAATGTACTTCTTAATATACTACATAAAACCTGCTGATTATTTACAGGTGAAAACGAAGCTTTAAAGTGACTTCAAACTAGGGAAATAAATAAATGTTTGGTTATAAGAAATCATCATTGTATTTCTACATACAAGTATTTACAGAACTACAATAATTATGAGTGTATATAATTAAATTTCCTACACATTCAAATAAAAATATCTTCTTAAAAAATATAAAAAAAACTTCCATTTTCAGGAAAAATGTTCCAGAATATTATAATTCACCAGTACTAGATCTAAGCAATGTAAACTATTCTGATCATTTAAAAAATATGTATATTCAAAACATTGTTTTCTGTACCATCAATGTTAGTATTTTAATCTTAATTCTTGTAAAATTTGATATCAGCAGTTGTAATCGATATTTAATAGGTACTGTTATTTATTAATACATATATACTATTGTTTTATTTTTAATTTTTAAAAAGAACTGTCTGAATACAAGCAAACCTATTTTATTCAAATTCGAATGTCGGTTAATACATGATGTTTTACTTGATATGCTAAAAGTCGATCAATAGTTTCGATTTGTGAGGTTGCTTTTTGTACTGTTTGTAATTATATAAAGTAACTCGTGCACTGGTTATTGCATTCAGAACGCAGATCTGAGATGTATATTTTCCCAGAGTATTTTTAGGTATAATTATATTAGAATGAAATTTGACCTGACCTATCGTTTCTAGGTTGAGGGTTTGTCATTGTGCTCATGTGTCTGAATGATAAATGGTCATTTGGAAGGGAGACAATCTAATTTAGAGGAATTTACTTAAACAAGATCATTCTTGATATTCATCAAGAAAGCTGCACATCTTGTCATTTACTTTTTGTATGTTCATGTAGGCATTGTGTATTTATAATTTGTCTGGCCTGGGAAATGGAATAAATTAACATTTCATTTATATTTTGTATATGAAATGTATAATTAGATAGTAAACATTGTCATATACTTGTACACAATTGCCTTGAAATAAAACTGGCTCAAGTCTTGTCCAATGCTTAATAATGTTCGTTTTTTGGTTCGGAGTTAAATTAAAGGTCACTAAAAAAAGTCGGAAAGAGTGACTTCCCTTTCTATAATCAGGGTAGATCACTTTAAAAAACTTAAAATTTAAGACGACAAGAGTGACTTCCCTTTATAATTATCAGGGAAGATCAATCTTAAAAAACTTAAACATTAAGTCGGCAAGAGTGACTTCCCTTTTTATAATCAAGGGAGATCACTCTGAATAAAGCAAATTTGTTGTAATCTGAATGTTAAGATTTGTTGTACAATATACATGAAGACAAAACAAACCAAGACATAACAATATCAAAGTTCATTTTTTTACATTCGTTTTATCTTACTGAATCAAATACATGTCTGAATATGTACTGGATAACGTATTATTAATTAGATGAACATCTTGTCTTTGGATACCAGACACACAGTGAACATGTTTGCTTGCTTGAGGGGTCCAAAAAGAACAGTCATTCCGATGTTCGATACACGCGCGCTCATTTTAGGTATTGCTGACCTACATTAGCAACTGTCACGATGCAATAAATTTCACGAAACGCCGACAGAATATTTGCGGCTAAACAAAGACAATTCAAATTTTGGTGTTTTTACTGTCACCAAGTATTGTAAGTTGTCATACCAGTATATATGTATATTAAATTTCCATACGTTAAGGCTGCATAATTTAAATGCTTGCTTAGAAATTATTTTGCAGAATCACTTAGTTGACTGTGTGTAGCAGTACTCGGATAGAGCACCTTTATTTGTAAATATTGGTCTCTCCCTCTCTCGGAGCGTATAAAAACACGCCGGAAGTCGGTCATTTTGGCGGCACTCGCTAATTATGGTCAAGTTTATTTAGTATCAAAGCCGAGGTGTACACATTGAGCGTGTTTCTCTCGTTTTAAGTCTGCAAATTTAGAAATCATTATGACGAGTGTTAAGAAAGAAGTCTGTGAAAATCTATTATACCGCGATAGGCTAAAGGGAGATGAGAAAATCCGTTACGATGACAAGTTGAAATTGCTCGGGGGTACAGATCCCTATGAGATTAATAGTTGGTCAAGCGACATTTCTTTACTGCCGTCAGTTACATACATAGACATTGTTAATTACTTGTTATGGACACCAAGTCCTTACTCAAAAGATGATTTAAAATGTTATAAGAGCTTAGATGCTTACAAGCAGTTTGTAAATGGATGGGTGAGCGAAAAATCAGCAACAGAATGTAATGGATACACCATCGTCACAGCCAAGGTATGTGATGTGTGCCTTAATTAATTGTTACATAATGACTATATAGTATATATCCTGATGTATTGCTTTCAAATAAAGAAGCAATATTTGTAGTCCCAAAATGATCAACCAGTAACATAAGCTACAAAGCTCTTGTTTGACCAACAAGGTATCTATCCACTAACAGATACTTACCTGAGATACTCAGTCTCTTCTTTATATATTGAGTGCCTAGCAAGTAAGCTACCGGTATCATTATTCATTTCTTTGGTATGACCCAAACGGATCGAACCCATTTATAACCTCCCACACACGGAGCAGACACTGTCTGCCGTGTCTGGTGAGTTATAGTGTTTGATATTCAATTTCAAACCGTGCACTTTCCATGAAGAGAAGATTTGATTTAAATTGTGTATATCGAACCACTGCCTTGCAAGGAAGACTCAGTGGTTGAGGGGTAGAGTATCTGACTCCTGATCCGAAGGTCGTGAGTTCGAGCCCCGTGATGAGCGGTCTGTTCACGAACTTCACAGTCCCTAAATTGGCGTGAGTACTGGTTGGTAACGGTCATTGAGAGTGAATCAGTGATTAGTATAATAAAAAAGTTTAACTTTAAAAGTTCTTTAAAAAGTAACAGTATTTCTCTATTTTAATTTGCAGGTCCTACACTCCCAGCGTGAGAATGACAAACCTCTACGACCATGGATTGTGTGCAATAAGTCTGGAACAGTGAAATGTGCTCATTGTAATTGTTTGGCAGGATTGGGTGAAGCTTGCTCTCATATCGCTGCTCTTTTGTTTTGTATTGATGCGACTGTTAGAATAAGGGACAGTAAAACTTTGACAGATGAAAAGGCAAACTGGCTACTACCCACCACAATGAGCAAGGTTCAGTGTAAAGAGATCAAAGATATTGACTTTACACCAGCCAGTACAGCCAAGAGAAAGTTTGAACAAGTCCTAGACTGTCATACACTCCCAGTTAATTCGAACATACTTCAAACCCCTAAGATTCCGGCCAAATCCAGGGATAGAATACCGGTACCTACAGCAAAAGAGTTGGAATTATTTTATGAAAAGCTTTCCAAGCTGGATTCGAAGCCGGTCATTCTGTCAATTGTGAAGCCTTACTGTGACGCTTTCATACCCAAAGCTATAAGTGAAGATTTTCCCCTTGCTCTCTGTGATCTCAGAGACAAATCTTGTTGCAAAATGAACACGAAAGAGTTAGAACACCACTGTAAAATTGTGTTTAACAAAGTTAAGTGTAGTGATGAACAAAGAAAGGCTGTAGACTTAGCAACTAGAGATCAGACCCTGTCTAAATTTTGGTACTTGTTTCGAACTGGAAGAGTGACTGCTTCAAAGGCCCATTCAGTATGTACAACAAATCACGACAAACCCTCCCTGTCATTGATTAAGAGAATTTGCTATCCAGACAGTGGGAAATTCAAAACTGCAGCAACCGAATGGGGTGTTGACAAAGAAAAAACTGCTTTGAATGCTTTCAATATTTACATGAATGAATCACACGAACGGTGCTCGTTGGATGACACAGGACTGCTGATTTCTACTGAACATCCTTACATTGTAGCATCCCCTGATGGCTCGTTCTCGTGTGACTGTTGTGGAGAAGCTACAGTGGAAGTCAAGTGTCCATTTAGCTTAAGGAATGATACACTTGATGGTTGCGAGTACCTAGAAGAAAACAATGGTATAAGGCGGCTCAAACCAACACATCATTATTTTTATCAAGTTCAATGCCAGTTAGGTTGTGCCAATTTAGAGTTTGGATATTTTGTTGTCTGGACTGAACAAGATATTCATGTGGAACAAATTTTGTTTGATCCCGAGATCTGGGAGGAGATAACCAGCAAGGCGAATATTTTTTTCCTCACAGCAGTCCTTCCGGAACTAGTTGGGAAATATTACACTAGGCTGCCAGGTACAAGTGAATCTCAACTTGGATCGCCAAGCCGCTTACCACAAACACCTAAGATTCTAACACCGCCTACTGCTGACAGCAACAATGTTTCAGCGAATGATTCATCACAAACAGATGATCCATTGTATTGTTTGTGTCAAACTGTAGAACATGGGAAGATGGTTTGCTGTGATAATGAAAACTGTAAATACCAGTGGTTTCATTTCAAATGTGTAGGACTAAAAAGAAAACCTAGAGGAAAGTGGTATTGTGGTGACTGTATATAATTATCTGTATAGTGTGTTGTGTTACTCCTTAGACTTAGACTGTATTGTACTAAAATTATTTCTTGTATTGTGGTGTAATTATGTACCAACAGACTTTAAAAAAAATATGTAGAAGATGACCTAATTTCTTCATGAACTATTTCATTAACTCTTATTTATACTTGCTTGTTGCAAACCAAATTTTATGTAACAAAGAATTTAATGAATTGTGATGCATTTTATTTAGATAGTTACTATTGAATTGATCTATATGATATGCATGCACTGAAATACAAAAACAATGAAATGTATTGACAAATAAATATTTATTTTCCATGAAAACTACTATTTCGTTCATTTTGCAAACTTGAGGATTAATTGTTGTCTTTTGTCCATCCTTAAAAAATGATAAATTAGCATATGCCAAACAATGACTTAGTTATGGCCTAAGACAAATGAGTACAGAAATGACATAATAACAGAAGTTCAGAAATGTATTATGATCATGATTTATAATACTGTTCATTTTCAACATAACACCCAAGGAAAATTATACGGTATCAATTGAAATTCACAACAGAATCGCATAAATTCACTAATGAACATGACACTGTCACTATTTTGTCTGTAATGGTCAGACCATCTTTATCTTTGTTCATGAGAAAGTTGATTGGTAAGCGACTGTTCAATATTGTGTACTTTTGTCTTACAAATCCAATTACCTGTTAAACATGTATTCTGCAATGAACCAGCTTGCATGTCGATTCAACGTCCAATGGAGACAATTGGTCTCTTCCTAAATGGTAAAAGCCTGGATTTTCACTTCCGCACACATCGAACCAATGCTGTCACGTCAAATCCACGGTCAGCAAGCACTAGGTCACCTGGCAGTAATTTGTTCAGAAAACCGCTATGTTCTGTTATATATATTTATCACTTACCGGGTACTCGTCCATCCCAACCATTTGAAATAAATGATACACTTCCTTGTGGGCTTATGCCAATCAATATCTTGATTGTGTGGTGGTGTTTGTAGGAAGACCAGGTCTATGCTCTGGCTTTTAGTCCAGTAGGTTTCTCAATGAATACCTCAAAACAGTCTATTAGTACTGCGCATTTGTTTCCAAAATACTTTCTAAATTCCATAGGCATTGTTTTGCGCAGAAATTACCCCATAACAAAAATGAACGATGGCAGTAGTCCCCGCAGAAAAGCGCGAGTGGCCTATCTAATACATGAGCCTCCCATGAAATAGAGAGAGCACATGTATGAGTACCACACTGGTGTACAGAAGGTCATGGGTTTGAACCCCACATTAAGCAAATTTTTCCCTCAATTTACTTGAATGGTGGCACCATTGTTTCTATTGGTAATTTCCTTGATGCAGGTTTCCTGCATCACTGATGCAATTTTTGTACATTTGACATAAATTTGTACATTTCAGGGTTGTCGATAAGAGCCAGTAAAATTACCAAGTGACTTGAACATCATCACCTGGCTACTGTGAATGATCACAATTAAGGGGAGTATCCTCACACCCCTGCCTACTTTTTGCAATTTCCCTGTAACTTCAAGAAGTAGCGACACCCCTGCATTTACAACTGACTGTGCATCTTGAGGAGGACCTGCCAAAACCTTGTTTACTTTTTACAAATGCTGGACAACAAATTTCTTCTAGTTTAAAAATACCACAACATATAAAATGGCCTTCTGATACGGCATTAAATGGAATAGTTTTAAATTGTCAGTTAATGTAATTATTGCATTATTGTTTGATTTGTAAATATTGAATTTATTTGTTTCAGAAACAGAAATGCCTGCAACAAACTACACATGGTCTATTGATGAAAAACCCATATTTCAAGTTTTTGGAACTAAAAGAAAAAATACATGTAGTCAGGACGATGGAAGCCTTGACAAAGAGGTATGAAATAAGAATGTTAAAACAACTTTTGTCATCTTCTGGTTTCATCCTCGTTGGTAATCTGAAAATGCCTGAGGAAATGAATGCTTTTAAATCTAAATCGGGTCATAATGTCGGGCATTCACACATAAACGTACAGATAGATAGGAGTTAACAGTATATTAAAGGAATTTAAAAATATAATCAATATATTGTAAGTATTTGTCTTTCAATATATTGTCGATATATGAAAAAATTGGAATCAGTGACTGCCAAAATATTTGGTTTTCACAAAAAAATCAATTGTCTTGGTGAAAAATTATGATGAAGATTATGCATGCATATACAGTAAAAGCTCGATAATAAGACCACCCTTGGGACACTTGAGAACTGGCCTTCTTATGGTGGGGATTCTAATTTTGAGGTTGAATAAAGAACAAAACAGTGATACTGATAATGGATTTGAAAACTGTATTATTAATTTTAAGGTGGTCTTATTATTGAGGTAGTCTTTAAGTGAGGTTTTACTGTATGGTAGGAAAAACCTTAAAAAATTCAATACTCATTATATTATGTTTTCAATTTGGTGTCATTTAGGAAGAAGTAGAGAAGAAACGTCGCTGTACAGAAACAAGACTGTGTACGGATGACGACATGATTGATTCTATGGATATGTTACCAGACAACCAATCTCCTAACTGTATATCAAATCCTGCCTCCATTCAACAGCCAGTTGTATCTACGATCTCAACCAACCAGTCATCTCAACTTTCAAACATGGTATTATTTCTATTGAATACTCTACAAGCTCTGTGGTTCCACTAGGTATTGAATCTCAAGGGTCATTTTGATAATTTGAAGCCAAATTTCCTTTAATTTAGAGAAAAATTGACCCTTCAGACCGAATCTTGACGGTCAACATGTGTTTTTTCAGTACCAGGGATCAAAGGGTCAACTCCAGGGTCAAATGGAACCCCTGATGCTAATATTTTTCCATTTCAAAGCATGGGCGGCTCCAGCAATTTACATCAGGGGTCCAGCTCCCATGTAAGGCAGTGGATCTAAGCCAGCGTATGGAGATCCTAGATTTTTACAATCCTTTTGTTGTGATGCTGGTTTTGGACAAAAACAGTGAGGCCCTTGAATTTGGGACCCCCTCTTGATTAGATATGGACAACCCAGTTCCCCAAAATCTCAGGGGGTGTCCAGACTCGAGGTATACTGGAGCTATATGCTTGAAATCAAAGCTTTTAGTAAAAGATTTTTGTAATGTTACCATTCAAAATTGAAATAATTGGAGCTTACTCACACAAATTTGGCTGATACATATTCCTAACACTAACTTCTAAAAATCACAAAATTCGTACAAGCCAATTTAAACATAATGTTAACAATTACCATTATCAATTTCATGATGGATTATATCTTCATGTTTTCACTGGTTTGAAGATGTGACATAAACACACTAAAGTTTGACTGGTTTGTGTCTTAATTTGTCATGATAAAGGGGCACTTGATTGCTCAGGAGATTGTCATGAGTTCTCTCCCTTTATCGCTTCTAGAGTCCTATAGAGAACTGTATAATTATACATATACTATAGAATGGATAAAGGGAGAGAACACTTGTATGAATAAAGGGAGATAATTTGTAATACTCTTTCTGTGCATGAACACATGAGTCTTCATTCTCAGTGAAGACCAGAATAAAGTTTAAAACTAATTTGTTTTATATTCTATTATGCAAATAATGACAAAGCATGAATACAACTTCTATAATAAATGTAAATCACATTAAGAGGAACTATATGTTAGTTTGGCGATAGCTCAGCTCAACACGTAAAACATTGACACTCGCCGCATTAAATATATAGACTATTGGAGCACTTAGTAATACACGCTCCCTTGACTACATTAGATAGTTAAGTGTTTTTACTCGATCTGTTTTGTATCATAGTCCAATCATGCAATGTGTATGTACAAACAGGCGTTTCTCGTTATCGCGTGACGTCACTAACACGTCCAAATAAGCATGCACCGTGATTGTGAAATTGAAAACCCCCAGAAGTTTAACCAATCAAATAAAAGTAGGATGTAATGTGATTGCGAACCCTTTGAGATTAAACCAATCCTGGTGAAGTATTGATATGAAATGTTCCTGTGTCAACAGTGCCATAACTAACAATGCAGGTATCTAATTACGGCACAGTTATTTAATGCACCTATGTCTTTCGATAATTAAGCCCCACCCCTTCATTTAACTGATGTAGCACTACAAACTTTCAAGAAAACTATATGGAAACTATGATAAAGAAATAAAGACAAAGCATGAAATGAAAAGGAAAAATTATAATGTTTTGGGGAAAGATAGAAAATAAGTTCATTTCGTGAATACCAGCCTTTAATTTTGTAAACTTTTTTTTCACTCCATTAATTTTTTTGTATAATCCTCAAAATGAACAAATAACCTAAATCTGTTAATTCTTACAGTCACGCTATGTATTCAAGTATGTGGTGCTAAATGTTTTTAAGATGTACCAGGCTCATCTGAACATGTAATTTTTGAATGGGTTTCATCCAGTTTTGTTGTTACATTGCATCTTGAATAAAAATATTAATCTTGATTTACCATATTACTAAGAGACAAAACTAGAAAAATTATTATTCAAACATCTTTTTTCGACAAATATGGATGAATACATTTGGGTTTATTCTATGTTAATGCATACTGTATAAGTGATAAAGGTTGCTAGCTGGAAAAGTTTCGCGAATTTTCATGTAAGTACAAAATACGCAAACATTTTCCATAGCATAAATTGTCACTTTCTCCAAAGTATATTTTTACCTATGCGCTGTGTAGACAACACTTGGAGTCCGGTACTTCATGGAGTCACATCTAAAGCACTGTGTGGCCAATGATACTAGGTGCCCTGTCTTAACTTTTGGAGATTAAGAAATTCATTATTTTTAAAGACAAATAGGTTTTTATTTTCCAACAATATTTGCAAGTAACGGGTTTTATTTTCCAACAATATTTGCAAGTAACAGGTTTTATTTTCCAACAATATTTGCAAGTAACAGGTTTTATTTTCCAACAATATTTGCAAGTAACAGGTTTTATTTTCCAACAATATTTGCAAAAAAAAAAATTTGCAAGTAACCTATCACTGATCGAGTATATAACTTTGACTACAAATATATACAGCATCAACTTGATACTTACAGTAAATACGGCTCCGTTTCATTTCAGTTTTTAAACACACAGAACACATCTTATATCCCAGTTTCAAAAGGTGGATCTAAACACCTCAGGATTAAGGCGTTTTGCAAACATATCCGCACGCAAAAATGTCTGGATTCGGCAACTCGTGAACATTTCGACACACAATATTATTCACTTGTACAACATTTATTGATATTTTAACTGTATGGAATATATTTTTCATTTTTGTTTCGAAGGTAAACAAATGACCCCAAAACATGAGCATAATATTACTTTAAGTTACAAACCAGCATGAATACTTGAGAATTAAATTTGAGTTATTGAACTGAATATACAAGATATATATAGGAGTGACGAGAAAGATGAATGTTATTAACTTTAATAAGTAGAACGACACGACGCCAAAAAAGCGGTCTTGCCGGAACTGAATTAGTTTACGTGGAATTGAGCACTTATGATATATATTTCTAGGGTGTGAATATCTGTAATTTATCATTTCATATTGCTATTATCAATATTTTTAAGCTTATAAGATTCAGGAAATGTAATGTCAATAAAACTTGTTTGATATTATGGGTAATAAATTGTTTTAATTCATCAATTAGTGTTTGATAAATTGCACATATCCATTTGTTAATGTGCAATTGTGGTTTTAAAACAATTTAATTGAAATTTTATGGCCAGATATTGGATGTTGATGCTTGTATTTCCTATTCACTGTGACACATTTATCACTCGCTATCAAGTTAATAAGTATTTACCAGAGATTTAACATATAACTCATCAATGTAATTAATGTAACATTAATACCAAATATCCTCAATTAAGTATAACTTTACTGGAATACACACAAAATGCGAGTACAGTTTGAAGAATGAGAGCTATAATTATATTCACTCACCAAAATTAGCGAGCAGCAGTATTACCAATTGAGCGCTGCTGTACGATTTCCAACCTCTTCTTCAAGTGACGTCATTTCCAGAAAATGTCACATGTGATGTCACCATGTATTGACAGTTAACAATATTTGCCCCATATGGCAATTTAAAACATATTGACAATATGAAGTAAATATTGTTTCCTGCTTGCAAATAGTGACATCACACATGTTTTTTTGAAAGGATGTCACTTACAGAAAAGGTTGTAAATTCCACAGCAGCGCTCATATGATGTTCCCAATTAAGTAAGAAACAAAACAATGGTAAATAAAGTTGATGACATCCCGATTCCCGTGCATTCCCTAGTCATAATAATAGTTATAATAATAATAATAAATATTATTTTGTGAAGGTAACTCATTAAGATTATGAATTCTAAATTGTTTTTTTGTCTCTAGACACCATTCAATAATAGAGTACCGCCATTACCTGTAGCTGTGCAGGACTGTACTGCTGGGATGGATCTCGGTGTTGGTAATCTCAACAACAACAACAACACACACCCGGCACATGTTTGTCAGCAGCAAATGGCAGATCCTTCATTACAGGTATAGTAAATATTTTATCTTAAATTATGGGTTCATCATATACTGGTATATCTGATATATGTTTAAGCACTGCTATAGGATTGACAACCTCTTCTGTAAGTGATTCATTTCAAGAAAACGCAACATGACGAAAACACTCAGCAAGAAGGAAACAATATTTTCTCCATATGGTTACTTCGTTTTCATATTGCCATATGTGACAAATATTGCCTACTGTCAGTACATGGTGACATCACATGTAACGTTTTCTGGAAATGACATCACTTAAAGAAGAGGTTGGAAATCATACAGCGGCACTCATTTATTCTTTGCACAACTCTTGAATAACAGTGTTTAAGTAAGAAAAGGTCATATCATTGTACGCTTAGGGAGTATGGTGACATGCATAGCTGTAATGTCCTAATAATGTGTTCTATATTTTGACATTCAGCAATATGCTTTATATGGGCAATATTCTTGTTTTATGAATACATGAAGGAAATTAATTGGAAATAAATTGCTATATACTTCTATGTACTGTGACTTGTACTGTATCGACAGTGTATATTTCAATAGTTTTTGTTGCATACCAGACAGGGATTTCCATGCTAACACCATTGCTTGAAAACTCTATTTTACACACCCTCACCCGCCCTCAAATCAGTAACCCGCATACCAGATATTTTTATGTTTATCAGATGTTGGTGACAGATATCCCGGTATGGTATCAAAGAAAATTGGGTTTCGCTTTCATCTCTTGATTTTGTAACACTTCAATAATAAGACCATCATTGGGACCCTTGAATACTGGTCTTATTATTGAGGTGCTCTTAATATTGAGGTTGAATAAAGAGCAGAACAGTCAAAATGGACTTGAAAAGTGTGGTCTTATTATGGAGGTGGTCTTTCAGTTAGGTTTTAGTGACTATATATTGTTTGTTTCAGGATGAGATGATAATGGATTTGAATGATGAAGTATACAGTACAACTACTTGGCCTTTGAATCCTCAGACCGATGCAGAGTATGAAGCGGCGTGTAATATGGTAGCAGCGATGGAAGCAGAGGGGGGCCCTGATCCTTCTCAATATAAATTATCATACTGTGATCCTCATTGTGCGTAGGTATTTATATACAGTATTTCCTCCCTGGACAACACCTCTATTGAGCGACTCCCTCCGGTGGTATTTGACAATGGATTAGCATCTTTCAGGGGTTCCCATCCAACCATTCAATTATTGTAAAACATTTGAGTAATTGATAATCGCAAACATTGAAATCGTTTTTAATTTTGAAATTATATCTTTTAGAGAAAATGTACAGATCACATCATTTTCTTGTAATGTAAAATTGTTGGTGAGGATAATGATGATGACTCAGATCAGTACAGTACTGAACAAAATGTAGGTCCAAATGTCCGCATTTGAAAAAAAAAATTCCGAATCTTGTAAGAATCTATTAACCCCTTTAAACCGGAAATTTTGTCCAGTCCTGAGCTCGTCCAGTTTAAAGGGGTTCCAATCCAAAGTATTTCCTCCCAGGAAAACACATCTCTTGAGCAACTCCGTCTTTTGAACAACATTTAAATTCTTCCATGCCTTTTTAACGTAAAATGTCCTCGAAGGAATGTCAACTGTCTATAACGACAAACAGCAGACCGTAACTTTACAGAGAATTTGAAATAGAAATAGTTCTTGAAAACCTTAAAATGTTCCTGAAAATTCCTTGTAAAGTCCTTGAATTATGTCTCAAAATTTCTGTATGTCAACCATGTAAAGTGATAATACTATATAAGTCTGTTCTATTTTCAGAGGTGGTAACAGCAGTCCAACGTCCGGTAAAGTACGGTGCGCTTGTAAGCTGTCGTGGGAAGGGCTACAAGATGTGCGGCCTTATGTCTCTGACTATTATTAGCTTCACAATAGTTTTAATCGTATAAATAAGTTTATTTTTAAGTAGTGTTAAGACTTGTGTTTTTGTTGATGTTTACTAAAAATAGCTCAGCCTTAGGGTAACATATTTATGTATGTAATAATATAGCTTGTTAGAATCATTGTGCTTTATTGTTTCAAAAATATCTGTTTGGAGGACTGTAAATTTATGAATGTATGTATGCATTATTGTCTATTGTTTGTCATCGTGAAAATATGTGAAATTAAAAAAAAAACATGATGAATATGTTCTATGTTAGAACTTGACTCATGCAACTTTCTTTCCTGTTTATTTATTTGTCAAGCGTACAAGCCACCTAATATATTGTGGTTACATAACAGTATGCTTAGTTTTGAAATGTATGATCTGTTCATATGCATATCATTAAATTATAATGATATGCAGTTTTCCTATTTATATATGTATATGATTGCAGTTGAGTACAACCTCTCAAGGACTACAACCTTTTCGTAGGGGCATGTTCTGGCTGTTGTTGAGAGGTACCCACTTTGGAGAATTTAAATTGATAGTAAACTCTTACCAAAGGAAAAATCGATGTATACGTGCATTCAGAGTTAGCAATCCATGTATCCCTGTACTTTTCAATGAAGGCAAGATAGAAAAATGCAAAAATAACCAGATCTGGAAAGTTGAAAGCGCTATTTAAAAAAATATGACGATGTAACAATGTCATGAAAAGTTAACATGTCAAAACGCTTTTTACTTTCCAGATCTGGATATTTTTGTACATTTTCTATCTTGCCTTTATTGAAACAAATACATTTTATGACAATATGTAACTACTTATGTTGTACGGAGGCATTTAAAGAACATAAAAACCTTGATCACCAAGATTTTCAAGATGTAACCAAAATTCATGGACAGCATATTTTTGATATTTTTTGTTGCAGAGAGATTTTTGCTCTGTAGACATTGCATTGTATAATATCATGTTGTTTATCATTTGTTTACATAGATCCCTCTGTTTAAAGGTACATGTATGAAAGGATTTTTATATAATACATTAATTACGTAAAATATGAATCCCCCTTAAATCCATGCAAAAGTAAAAAGTGTGCTATTTTTGTGAGTTGTTGCATGTGGTTTCCTTTGGCATATCTTAATATTTTAAATGGTATAAACTATTTTATATACTATAGATCTCACT
The DNA here is from genome assembly GCA_032209605.1 of Mactromeris polynyma. Lineage (NCBI taxonomy): Eukaryota > Metazoa > Mollusca > Bivalvia > Venerida > Mactridae > Mactromeris > Mactromeris polynyma. Next base: position 22,645,355 of record JASFXZ010000009.1, read on the forward strand.
ATGATTAGGAAAAATGTCTTGCAATGTACATGCTGTCATTATTCAATTAGACCATACTGTTTTTTATTTTTATTAAGTGTCAACTTGGGTTTACGAGACCAAGCTTTTTATTTGAAAAAAAACACAGTCATTTTGAAAAACCGCAAAGCCAGATAAAGACAATGTATTATTTCACATGTTTCAATGAGGTAAACATGATAAGAATATAACTAAATGACATGTTTCTTTATAAAATATTAGAAGTCTAACTGAACAAATGACTTGTTTTCACGCTCTATTTTCAAATCTGCAAGTTAACAAAATATTGACACAAACATAGATAAATACAACCCAGCAGTTACTTTCCTTTCCTTGCCGATTTTTTAAACTTATGAAAATGTTTTTTGGTTCAAAGAGCTCAAACCTAGGTGCACGTGGACGCTTAACAAAAGTATAAAACGGCATGGCCTTATTGTTTAGTACTGATGCACTGTTTCTTTGTCCATGGTTTGATGTGTCGACTAGTTGGTGTTTATTTTTTTTGATGCATTGTAAACTTTATATTTTATGCCCTAGCACGTAGATTTGTACATTTCACTGTCCGTGCGCATGTTCTTAATAATTTATATGCCGATTGTTCATAATTAATCAGCATTATTAAGAATTGTGGCTGCAATATACAAAACTTTGTAAGATATTAATTGATTTCACAACTGATAATTGCTATCGCAAGCTAAATTTCATTCCTATTTGTTTAAATAATCTAATGTAATTTTCTTTTGTAGTTATTTTAATTTGTTTTAAATTATGATGAAGCTGTGTAGATATCACATGATTTGTTAATGTTTTATTTTTCTGTTGGCATCTCTCTTTTAATTCATATATTATACTCTATTATGCAATAAATCTATTGAAATATTTTGTGCCATTAAATTGATGGCCCGAAATTAAGCACTTAATCATTAGGTTTTGGAAGACAGATGTTGGGGTAAACAATAACTGCCTTCTTTATTTGGTAATCTTTTAAATTTATTTATCTATCTTATTCTTATTATGATAGAATTTCTAATTTTATGCGTAATATTTGAATTATTATTTCAATTTTAAATTATTAACTATCATTTTATTGGTTTATTTTTGCATTATCTTGATGCATGAGAAATGTTGGTGGCCCGTTTCAAATGTCATAGCATATTTTAATGTGGCTGTGTCCTATTATTTTATTATGCTTTATAGCAAAATTGCTTTATAGCAAATTTTCAAAAAGACTATACAGATTAAGAAACATACGACGTGTTTAATAAATTTGCTTTGAATTTCAACTCACAAAAGTGCTTAATTATCGTTGGAAGTTGTTATAGTCATTAAATGTTTATATTAGGTCTGCTTGAAAATGCATAATTAAAATCTGAGGATAGCTTTTGCTGATCCATGCAATATTATATTGTATATGTGTATTATTTTTAAGGAAGAGTGATTGAGCTTTTTGATAAAAGTTTGACCTGTCTGTCCGTCCGTCCGTAGTAGATAATTGACTGACAAATTGTGAAGTCTCTGAATGGAAACAGTGGCCCATTTCTTAGACGATCTTAAGCCGTATCTTATCTTAACTTTTATCGTAAGTTAGGAACTTACGATAAAATCATGTCTTAGTTAATTAAGATATATCTATGAAACGGGTCACAGGTCTGGATATTTACTTCAATAAAATCTTAGACGAGGCATCATGGAGTGAAAATAAGTGCAAGGTCATATGACGGAGAAACGTAGTTAATGCTGCAGGGGCCGTATGTTGCATCTGGCTCTGTGTTCACAAAGAATCAGTTTTCAGGATCAAGATCAAATATAGGATCTTTCAAACTTTGTAAAAATTGTTATTCAAAGCTAAAGCTGTTTACATACTGTGACATATATAAACATCCTGCATAACTTTTGAGACATTGAATTCAAATGTCATGCTTATTAAGAAAAAGATGGAAATTAAAAAGTTATGACCGATTCTGGACTATTGATCCTCATTTGATCTAGATCAGTTTCAGTCATAAGTATATCATATTAATTTCTCAACATCATGTTTTCAAGATATTAACTAGAATATTTTTAGGTATTTGTGTGTATGTTTATGAGAAGTACTGGAACAAGTGTTCAATTGCTTCATGAAAAAGGCAAATATATTTTATGGATCAACTTGATCACAAATGAAAGTGGGTTATGCACTTAACAATGTTTTGGGATATAGACAAAATGTATGGTTCTAGGGTGGTGAATTAGATCCAAAAATTCCCCTGGGTCTACCCCCCTCCCTTAAGCAGAAAATTGTTTTTAAAGATTAAAGACAAGGTCACTAGATCTGATCATTGGAAGATATTCCACAGCTTGATTTCATACTTAACAGGACTAAAAAGCCAAGTCTTTGTTATTAGAATATACTGTCTTAGCTGTGATCATGATGAAATGAACTATTTCTGATAAGAATCAATTTCTTGTATTTTGACAAATTTTGTGCAAGTCAAGTTTTGGAAATAGTTTCTATGTTTTGGCAATTTTTGTCATACAATTTTTCTGTATAAATCGCATACAAAGGAAATTATGCAAATTTGCAAGATAGACAATATTTATCATGAAAGAAAATTATGTTCCGCTTCAAGAAATCGTGAAGCGTGTTCTTTGCAGAAATATCAAATGATATACATGTTTACACTTGAAGTGTCATGTATTTGTATATGTTTACCTTGACTTATGTGGTATAAATATCTATTTTTTGTGATTTTATGGTAATATCAAATGATAAACATGTTTACACTAAGAATAATTTATTTGCATATATTTATCTTGACTTATGTGGTATAAATCTCAAATTATTGTGTTTTTACTTCATTAAATACACATTATAATAATAATAATGATGTATTCTTTATTTATTAAAAGTTAAAGATAATGAATTTATCTTCAGTGAAAATCCTACATAAATCATTTTTTTCTGGTATGCATGATTATGCATTTTGTTGCATAGAAATTGTCTTCATTATTTTAAATATATTATCTGAATATAGATTATGCTCAGAAATATATAAGACACATTAAACCTCTTACATGACAAATGTTTAAATAATTATCTCGTTTAATCATTCATTATTTTGATATATTTATCACGTTTTGGTCATAATTTGTTAAGTTATGCCTATTTCGCCCCATACCAACGACTGACTATTCTGTTTCACTGCATTCGTCAGCCATTGGACAATTAGCTTGCTTTCTTATGTTTTCCAGTTCTTAACAGCCCAAATCGCTCAATCAAATTCATGCCTACAAATGAAAAAAAATGGCTGCCTCCACTGAAGCATGTGATCAATGAGTTTTTACTTTAAAAGGAGGAAGTTTTGTTATATTAAACCAATGCAATTATTCAGCATGGATCAGTTTTGACATATATATCAAATATCTTAGTGGGTATAGGACAATGGTATTTTCTTTTTGATTGTTTACTTGTTGTTTACTTGTTTTTTTTCTTCTTTTTTTCATAAGACCACATTAAAAAAGTCTTTGTTTGCTGTGACCCAAACCCTCTAAGTCCAGTTAGGCAATTTATTTATAACAAAAACAAACAAACACTTCTTGTATTTTTAACTTCATTTCACCTGATCAAGACTAACCAAGAGTTTTTTTTCTTGCTGGGGTCAATCAAGTGTTTTGGGTTTCTGCATTCTGCCAGATTTGTAGGGATACAGCAAATAATTTCTTTTTAAGTTGTCCTAATTTTTGTGCTGTTATTTCTTGCATAACATGTGTAAAGTTTTAACAGTAACACTTAGCTATAAATCTTATACTCAATTTTATTGATTCCACTGTGTGTTCAGGATAGATCTGTCTCCTGCCTTTAGGTTGTATATTAATTTTGTGGCCTATTTGCCATATTCTTCTCATATAAATGTATCTCATGAAAAAGTTTATATAAAACTGAATCAGAGGTTGAATGATGATTGAATTAGGGAGTGAAGGAAGTACTTGTACCAGGCCTCCGTTCATTTGCTTATTTTAACTATAAAAAATGTGTTTTGGATTTTTGCAATAAAATTGAATTATTTCATGTTGATGTTTTTTTCTGTGGTTTTACTTAATGCGTTGTCACGACCCATTATAGTCACTGCTGAACGCAGGTCACCGCACTGTTTAGGAGACAGCAGAATGTGGACAGAAGAGGTTGTTTCAATGAGTTGCCACTGCAACAACTTAAGCGCTTGCACTTATGTCAGTTGTGCTCGTAGTGGCATGTCTGCGGTATTGATAAGATGCGGCATGTTAGGCGCATAAAACTGGCTAAAAATCTGCCATACAGGAACTGTACCCTGGTGAGGACCAACAGCTTGACTACTGTGTGCTTAAAACATTTAAACTTATGGTCTCAGACTTGCATGTACTTTCAGATTATTATATAATATCAATAGACAAATTGAGAGGAGACAGAAACAAACGGCTTAAAGTAATATTATTTTCATTTAGCACACACACACTTCATTTCCTCCGGAAGCTATTTAACATGTGCCCATTCCTGAGCCAACATATACAAAACAAAATAAGAAACGTCCACTAAGTTTGCTTGAACATAGCTAGATGAAAACAAATCGTGGGAATCATTGTTATATATGCGTTTAAAGAGTGTTCCATGATGCATCGTTTGGTGCAAAATTGATCGCCATGGGTTAACAGAAAATGGGGGAAAGTTTGATTAAGTGAGGTAGGTGCTAAACACAAAAATAGCACTTAATAACGGGTATGACCACCTCTTGAGTTGACCACTGCCTGGATCGCCGGCGCATAGAATTGAATTAAGGTGTTGATTTCTGCCTGTGGAATATTGTTCATTCCTGAATGAGCGCTTGACGAAGTTCGTTGACGTTAGCAGGTGGTTTGGGACGACGCCTCACTCGTCTGTCCAGAATATCCCAGACGTGCTCTATTGGGTTGAGATCAGGACTTTTAGCGGGCCAGTCATCAATGAAATCAATGTTATTTGTAATAAGAAAATTTACAGTGTCTCTAGCTGTACGAGATGTGGCATTATCATGCTGGAAAATCGAGATGTTGGTGTTGTTATGGAACAGAGGAATGGCGTGATGAGCGAGAATGTCATCGCGGTAACGTTGAGCATTTAAATTGCCATTAATGACGACAAGTGGTGAACGATAACCATGGGCAATGGCTGCCCAAACCATGACAGAACCCCCAAACCCGGAACGATCTCGTTCATGAACACAGCAGTCAGCATAGCGTTCATTTGTCATACGGTAGACGCGCACCCTGCCATCACCACGATGTCAACAAAATCTGGATTCATCCGAAAAAAGAGCGGTATTCCAGCGTCGTCCTGTCCAACGAGTGTGTACATGTGCCCAATTAAGACTATTTACACGATGACGTTGCGTTAAAACGCATCCGACGTAAGGACGTCGTCCGTGTAAACCGTTCTCCCGCAGACGATTACGAACAGTTTACCCACTGATTCGGTTATTATGAAGCCCAGGTGTGTTAGCAGCAGCAGCGTGTTCATGATATAGCAGTCTTGACTACGCGTTGTAACACGCGGACGTCCGCGACGTGGCATGTCGTCGGTGTGTCCTGTCATTCTAAATCGTGCGCGAAGATGTTCGTATCGCTCGACTAGAACTCCCAACATGCCTTGGGACGTCTTCTGCCGACATGCCAGCATCAAGAATGCCAATCGCACGCTCGTGTAAATTGTTGGATATTCTTGGCAAACTAAAAATGCTACAAATTTTGAAGCGTTTTCGTTCATTTTACAACAATTTCAGTAAGACAAGTAAAACAAATTGACGAATACTACACGGGACATGCTGAACAATTCATGCACGGCCAAATCGAGTTTCACGTTGTTGACGATTAACATAATCGCTAAAATTCATGAATCCTGATAACACAGGTCAAAGCTAATTTTACCTATCTACTTTCTTTACACAATGATTTCTTTAACACAACAAACACTATGTGTACAAATCGGAAGTTTCTTTTTTTGTACAGTGTATTTATTATTTGCAATTTGCATGAAAAATAATTTACCGTCTTTTAAATAGGTTCTCTGTCCAATAAATATCCGTGACAAATTATTTTGGTATGTGAAAACATTTACTACAAGTAGATATATTATAATAATAATAATCATACAGGCTACCTTTTATTCAACAAAAGTGTTAAACGAACCATACCGATGACATAGTACATATTATCATAATATACTACATTTCTACAATGTATTAACACATTTAATTTACATAAAAACATACTTAGGAGGTGCAAGCAGGTACGAAACAATTATATTATCTTACAACCTCTTAGCCATTGTCACAAAGAATATGTTTTTTTCTGCAAACTACGCTTGACTGGTTGGTAAAAAAGAGCAAAGCCCAATTGTACGAGGTACTAACATTTAGATCGGTCACCTTGGTTGTATTCACGGTATTGATATGTTAAACAATACAATACAATACAATATCATTTATTGCATAAACATATAAACAAGAGATATCTCTAACAAGGCTTATCTTTAAAAGATGGTTAGCGCAGCGCAATCTGATTCAAGCATTTTTTTGCAATCTGAAGGCTAAGATTTGTTGGTCAACATAAATGAAGGACAAAACAATATCAAAGTTCAATTTTGTTTTAACTGAATTAAACTTAGTCTTAGTTATAAAGGAGAAATGTATTCGAAATAAGTTCTTCAAACTATGAAGTAAAACATTTTTTGATAATAATCATAATCTGGAGAGGTAATGTAATAAAGTCATGTTTTTGAGGAACACGAACAATCAGTCAATGGCACTACCGGGATTCGAACCCGATTTATAAGCCAAATATCTTAAAAGGAAACGTATTCAAACGGTAATAAGGCTACACCAATATGGATCTATGTTTAGATTCCCCAGGCGGGTAAATCCTCGGCTATGTGATACAAACATCTGAAAATGTCAAAAAATCCTAGTACAGATGTTAAAACAAGACGATACTGGCCCATTCAGCCGACACCAGTGTGACCAGGTAGCCAATGACTCCATTCAAAGGTGAAACAAACATTAAATCTAGTCATTTAGTCGGTACTTCGTGTTGTTATTTTTTGTTAACTGAGTAGTTTGTATTTTATGTGGTTATGTATAATGTCTTTGTTTGAGGGAAGAAAGATGTTGCATATACATGTACAAAAGATGTCTATTATCGACACTTTGCTTTTTTCTGACTGGTAGGTAGGTTTTGAAAAATGCACCCGACGCTAGCGGAAAACCCAAATCTATTTTAATCTTAATGTAAAATCTTAGCATATTCAACCAAACTTGGTATTGCCAGAGATCTAATAATAGAGATCCGTGGTATTGCTTATCATTAATTGGCAATTAAGAGAGGCAGATTTTATAATGAGAGAGGAAGATATAGTATGATTGATAATGATCTACGCTCTTGTATGTTAATTTCACGAAAATATAACAAATGAAAGAAAAGCATACTCATACTAGGCTCATTTAATTCAAGCGACTAAAATAGCCGTATGCTTGTAACTTCTGCCCAAATAACCATTTTAACTAATTTGAATGGATTTCTCCACGCGACCTATAAATCGCACTTCATAGTGAGATTAGTCATATACTTTATAGCCTGTTTCAATATAGTACACTTGTACTCACTATATCCAGTCGTGAAATCACAAGTTTATGTTAACTAACTTATTACATATCGAATTATCTGATTCAACAATATGAAGAAACCAAGGAAGTCTCTTAATTCCGACGCCGGGCAATTTTCAGTGGGGTTAACAATATTACTCGCTATATAAATCTAGAAATATACTATATATCTTCTTTCGGACGCAATTGTTGAGCATCTGGATTTCATCAACCTTGCCTTGTTTACAGTATACGAATAGCGCCTTTGTCGTTTTCTTTGCAAACATAACACCATTGCAATAAATGCGTTCAACATTTTGCTTCGAAAAAGAAAATACAAAACAATGTGGCATTCTCCAATGACCTTTCAGAAATTTCCATATTTATTCTTAAAAAAACTAATTATTACGATACTTGCGCATTTATGTCGTGTCTAAATAAGATAATAATTGATAAATAATAATTGAACATGTCTACTTTAATAAAAGCATCATCCGTCAATGAAGGCTTAAAAAGCCTAGACAATATTTATCTGGTAGTCCACTTGATCTGGTCATAACATTCGCATACACCTTTAAAGCCAACATGATTTCGTCGAACATCAATCCTATTGTCACCGTACTAGAATTCGTTTGGCAACTAGAGAAAACATATTAAATACTGTTGACTTTGTCTGATTAACATAACACTGGTTCAGTTTTGATGTCAGTAATTTAAACTCTAGTTACAGTCCATATGAATGTGTAGCATGATTTTTTTTGTGGTTTTCGCGCGAAAAATTCCCATGCTTGCAGAGATTGTAATGTGATATTTGGTGTGGATTTTTTTTGTTTGGGAGTATATTGGCCATAAATCATTATTAATTGTGTGAACATACATGATTAATCTTATTACCATTATTGGATTTGTATCATTGGGGAGTAGAAATTAAAGCCAAGGATAGAATCTTGTAGTCTAATTACCCCACCCAGTTATTAATTTTATAATTTTTTATATGGTTATATAGACAACATTGTGACATAGCAGTCGGTTGGATACTGAACAGTTACAAAGGTTCAGTGAAAACAGACGAGGTGTGAAGTGATAACAAACGAAAACGTGGTCATCCGTTAGGAGGACAACACTGGTGCACTAGATTAACAGTTGCAGTCTGTAAGTTACATTATAACTTCACTCTATATTGTTATATATTATTGGCATTTATACAGTGAATGGTGTGAACGGTTACCAGTACTGATAACAGTCGGCGATTTAACTGACAGTTTCACAAAATTTATTATCTCCATTTTACATGATTAATTGTATACTTAACGGATTTAAAAACGCGACACTTGGGTATGTTGGCTTGTTCCAGTAAAATAAATCCCTATATGAAAGTGCTATATACCATGTTAAAGGTTAGTTTAATGCTGTCATTTTGATTCACAAATACTTGAAAACGGATAAGTATGAAAATAATAATCGCACGAATAAGACATTAGTCCAGAAAATAAAAGTAACAGATTAATCGGCGCATTGATTACGACGTTGAATATGATCAACCTGTGATAAAGTCGAATCTCTCTGTAAAGAATAGTCTAGCTGCTTTACACATTCTAAAGTAAATTAAATATATGGCTCACCAACGATAAAACTAGCCTTGCATACAAACAATAACTGATAATGTAAACACGATATGGGTGAACAATGGCTTGTTTCAATTGATATGTTTTAAAGGGTTGTGTACAGAATCGAAAATACAGCGGAATCGGTTATTATCAATTGTTGATGTTTTCAAGGCTAGTTTTTTCGTCGGCAAGCTATAGCAAATGTCATATCAAGTTAGTTCAAATGTGTCTGTATAAAATGTTGCATAAAACCAACCTTGTTTCCAGATGGAAATCACTTGATCGGACAATTTGTGATACATTTGAAAAATAACACCTGGTATGATTTCATTGACTTTATTTCATGAAAATTTAACTACAATGATTTCATTGAAATAAACACTATTACACCAATAACATGTCACAACATAACCATACGCATAAAATGCAGTACATCAAAATGTTAAAATCGACAATGTCCTCCCCCAGCTTGCCTTACAGCAAGACATCGTTGCCTCATAGACCTGCACAGTGTTCGAATAAATGCCTGAGGGATCCGTCGCCATTCTGCCTGAAGTGCAGCTTGTAGATCATGTACGGTGTTTAGATGGCGAAGACGAATTCGTCGTTTCAGGTAATCCCATACGTGCTCAATGGGATTCAAATCAGCAGACATAGCTGGCCAGTTTCCCAGTAACTGTATCCCATTTTGACGCATGAAGTTAATACATACTTGTGCCACGTGTGGTCTTGCGTTATCCTGCATTAATACAGTATGTGGATGTTGGCGAATAAATGGTAACACGACAGGCTGCAAAACGTTCCGTATGTATCCCTGTGCATTCAGCGCCACCCGACGTCTTTGTCCTCCAAGACCTACCCCTTGATCAAGAAAAACAAGTTCCGTTTTGTAGTTGCTCGTAATTCCTGCCCATATCATCGTTGATGCTCGACCGAATCTATCTTCCTGTACAACACAATTGTCGTTAAATCTTTCGCCTCGTATGCGATACACGCGCTGTCGTCGGTCACTAGAGTCAATCATGACTTTTGTTTCGTCGGAAAATAAGACGTTATCCCATCGATTTAATGCCCATCGTGCATGGACCATTGTCCAGTGGGTTCTAGCAGCTCTGTGACGTTGCAAAAGTCGAGGTCCGCGATAGGGTCTTCGACAACGAAGACCGACGACCCTTAATCGTTGACGGACCGTTCCAGGGTCGATGCGGGGATGTTGCCGTCCAGGAATGGTTCTGGCCGTTTCTGTTGCTGTCCGAAACCGGTTGGCACGGTGTTGTAGACGGATGTTTATGTCTTGGCGTGCTGATGTAACTTTTGGCTGACCGGACCTCGGTCGGTCACGAACTGTTCCAGTGGCTTGATATCGTTGATTTAGTCTATAAAGTGTTGACCGATGAACACCTAAACGGTTGGCCACTTGCTGGTAGGGAAGCCCAGCTTGTATCATTCCTAACGCTTGCCATCGTTGATTTAAGTGTAAAACCATGATTATTACTTTATACAGTGAACTTTACAAACTGAATAACGATAATTTGGAAATCACTTATACATGTATAGCGAATTTGTGGACTCTGCACCATTTACCCGTGCATTTTAAGAGACAATTCCTTTGACCTATACAATTGAAGCATTTATTGTCTTTCATATATGATTATAATGACAATGGATTTATTGCATGGTTAGGTTTGAAATATGTTACTCACACTTTTACCGTTACAAAAACAAAGTACCTCAATTTAATGAGGATTATTTGCGTTAAACTTAAGCCCGCGTGAGTTGGCTAAATTCATCGACGCTACCTACTTAGTATTTCAAAATGGTAAAAAATGTGACTTTCATTTTTTATATCGATGTCTTCATTGTACGATATATTTGTTAATACGCATTTGATTTTCATTATCTTTGTACCAAAATGACGACATAAAATTCACCTTAAATAAGCAGCATTATAATACAAGCAAACATTTGAATTTTCTGGTTACACACAACATATACCAGTGTCGCGTTTTTAAATCCGTTAAGTATATAATAACCATTACTTATGTGTTTAACTTATACAATAGACGTAAAATAAATACTAAATCTTTATGTATAGGACCGTATTTTCACGGACCAGTGTTCCGCATTTAACTCAACACTCTGATATGCTCTGATAAGCTAATTAACAAGACGAACATTCTTCAGAACCAATATTGGTCCTATTATTGAGGTGTCAGTTTATATGATTTCTGGTTGTTATGACAGTTTCACAATCAATTGAACATTTTTCTAACAAGCATTGATTTGAATTAAGAAGTCTGTACTCAGAATATAATATAATCTTTATTTGGAAACTTAAGCTGCGTGTGTACTAAAATGAATCATCGCAGGGCTCGAACTCACGACCTTCGAATCAGGAATCAGGCGCTGTATCCCTCACCTATTTTTATGTATGTAATCAACAGAAACAAGATAAGATAATTCATACCTCGGACCACACAGAAAAATCTCAAACTGCTCGAAAACTCGTGCAGAGAGAGGTAATCATGATTACAAACGATACAACTGCAACGTGTACAAACGTTTCGTTGACTAAGAATATACTATGTACAGCTATCACCATAATGTGGTATGACGGGATTACACTGTGCACAGCCATAATGTGGTATGACGGGATTATACTATGTACAGCTATCACCATAATGTGGTATGACGGGATTATACTATGCACAGCTATCACCATAATGTGGTATGACGGGATTATACTATACACAGCTATCACCATAATGTGGTATGACGGGATTACACTGTGCACAGCCATAATGTGGTATGACGGGATTATACTATGTACAGCTATCACCATAATGTGGTATGACGGGATTATACTATGCACAGCTATCACCATAATGTGGTATGACGGGATTACACTGTGCACAGCCATAATGTGGTATGACGGGATTATACCATGTACAGCTATCACCATAATGTGGTATGACGGGATTATACTATGTACAACTATAACCATAATGTGGTATGACGGGATTATACTATACACAGCTATCACCATAATGTGGTATGACGGGATTATACTATACACAGCTATCACCATAATGTGGTATGACGGGATTATACTATACACAGCTATCACCATAATGTGGTATGACGGGATTATACTATACATAGCTATCACCATAATGTGGTATGACGGGATTATACTATACACAGCTATCACCATAATGTGGTATGACGGGATTATACTATGTACAGCTATCACCATAATGTGGTATGACGGGATTATAATATGTACAGCTATCACCATAATGTGGTATGACGGGATTATACTATGTACAGCTATCACCATAATGTGGTATGACGGAATTATACTATGTACAGCTATCACCATAATGTGGTATGACGGGATTATACTATGTACAGCTATCACCATAATGTGGTATGACGGGATTATACTATGTACAGCTATCACCATAATGTGGTATGACGGGATTATACTATACACAGCTATCACCATAATGTGGTATGACGGGATTACACTGTGCACAGCTATCACCATAATGTGGTATGACGGGATTATACTATGTACAGCTATCACCATAATGTGGTATGACGGGATTATACTATACACAGCTATCACCATAATGTGGTATGACGGGATTATACTATGTACAGCTATCACCATAATGTGGTTTGACGGGATTATACTATGTACAGCTATCACCATAATGTGGTATGACAGGATTATACTATGTACAGCTATCACCATAATGTGGTTTGACGGGATTATACTATGTACAGCTATCACCATAATGTGGTTTGACGGGATTATACTATGTACAGCTATCACCATAATGTGGTATGACAGGATTATACTATGTACAGCTATCACCATAATGTGGTTTGACGGGATTATACTTTGTACAGCTATCACCATAATGTGGTATGACGGGATTATACTATACACAGCTATCACCATAATGTGGTATGACGGGATTATACTATACACAGCTATCACCATAATGTGGTATGACGAGATTATACCTAGGACAAAATGAACATGATCAGGGAGCACACCTGTAAACTGTATTAACTCTTAATCGCCTTTATACTTAATTTATAAACATGATAAGCTCCCTGAAATACAATAAATGTTTTGATCATCTCCGACATAAAATAATTGTCAACGACAATAACTGAAGTGGAAGAACATCGACCTTCAGAACAGGATGCCAGGGTTCGATTCCTGTTAGAGGCGAACGCATGTTTTCTTGACTGTAGTTTATGGTTTTGCAACAGACGCAACTCTTCTGCATGTGGGAAAGTTGACAGAGTTACATTTAATACGAAGAACATGCTAGTACTAGTTAGTTACCGGGAAATGTACGAGACTGCATGCTCGCTATATGGGTTTCCGGCGGCGAAGTAAAATAAGCCTTAAGTGGAAATAGTTTTATACATATGTATTTTCTTTTTTAATATCTGATAACAAAAACATTTACATATCATAAGTTCCACTTCAATTTAGTTAGAGAATAAACTTTTTTAGCATTTAGTTTTAGTTACCATCGTCACTGTCATGGGATTTACATGTAAAGTGTGTGCACATTCGTCTGATGTCAAATTATCATTTATTTTATCTTTAATATAAACCTTGCTGTTTAAACAAGTTTTAAGGAAAATGTTAAAATATGAAAGTAGGCTTGTTTCGAAACTTTAGGCCCAAGTATTACATTCCCTTCCATAAATTATTGAATTGCTTAAATTTTAATGAAATTATTTTTTAAGGAAAATTTTGATGAAATTATTTTAAGAACATTTTGATGAATATATTTTAAGAAAACTAAAAGAATTCAGTATTATCATGGGTCAATTTGTCACAAATTCGCTCCAATTGTTTGCCCCGGCAGTGTTACGTATGATGCTCAATAATCTGTGTTTTACAGACACTTCCAATATACATGTACATGTGATAAGGAAATTGAAAGCGCCTGAATGATGTAGAGTTCTTCTGGACGGTTTCAAGGCCAATGTCACAACAGGGGGCCAATTTCTGGGCCTGCACTAATAATTGTGCTTGTGTACATGAAATAATGGGCGGCGCTACACTGAATATTATCACTGATGTAGATCTATAATTACCGGAAATGGGAAATGGGAATAACCAACTAAGATTTTACTCTCTGTATATTGAGACTCTCAGGTTTGATAACAGAACGAATGTAACTTTTTTTGGACTAACGTGACATAACAAAATGGCGGAAGCAACTGAACAAACCACGCCATAGCAACGTATATTATATTAGCAGAGTGTCATTCATTAACAGAAATTTAATACTACAATTGAAGAAATAATATAATTAATTTGTTATCTTACTTTTAAGACATCATTTTGGGAATTGGCTCCTAAGTAGGGGTAAGATGCGTCCACATAATATAGTTCAACAATGTACGTAGTTGTCAAATATAGAAGTATACATTGTCGGACTAAAATGAATAGCCTGAGACGTTTTATCGTAGTTTGGTTTTTGTAGTTTATACTTATTTAAGTTAAATCTCTTCATCGATTGTGAAACAAGTTCCTACAACTTCCTAATCACCCTCGATAACTGCTTCCTGTGATAGGGACTACTAACCTGTAGGCTACTCGCGCCTTAATCGTCATCCCATATTAATGGACTTTTCACTCGTATTTTTACCGTTAATAAGCCAACTGTATATTTTTGGTAATATACCTTCCGGAGTTTGTGGACATTTTAATCATGCACAAAGTGTTTACAAATTATGAGAACTTTTCACAGAAATCCGATTTTTGTCCGTACATGTGTTGTTCGTGAATGAAGTTCAAATAAAGAAACGAGCATTGATCAGAAATAATCACCTATACAGTTACACATGTATGCATATATCCATTCTGTTGTATTTCCTTGTAAAATATAACGTTCGTGAGTGGCATTGACTGGGCAGCCTGTGATAGAGCATATTTTACTTGCCCGAGAGGCATTTTAGCTGTATGATCTCGTGGACTTAGATAACGTCTTGTGAATCACGAAAATCCAAAACTGGTCTAATCTAATATCTTATCTTGATCCGTTTTGTTAAGTAAACTTGTCGTTATACAATGACCTTTGTAATGTTATGCTCTGAAGAAAATTGTAGTCAACAGTCAGAGATCTGCATAGCCTTAAACTATCTGATAGAAAGCTATGCCAGTATTGAAAGTTATCGTTAGTGTGTTTGTGCTCGCTGTATGTCTGGATTTAAGTAACTCATCAAGTGGCAATAGTTTTCCGAATGGCAATGGTCATGATTTACTGCCAGATGTTGGCGAATGGGAAGATGATAGCGATTTCTATTTCGGGGTGGGATTTGTAGGAAACAAGATAAGAGGCACCACTTGTTGTAACTAAACAGATAGATACAGTCTAGGGTGTAGCATACGTATTGAACTTAAGTAATGCACTGAGAGAAATAATGCAACCGGTTGTTGAAATACACGTACGAACATATCAGTACTTGTCTCTGAAATACAGTGATCAACAAGATAAGACAACTCCTGCAGTCTTACCATTTCCAAGTTTGACTTCCCTTGTCCTACGACATAACAAAACACAGACATCGAGAACTCGTGCAGAACAAGGAAATCGTGTAAAACGATAAACTGACCTGTCTACAAATACAGTTTCTCCGATATTTGTGATATTCTATCTAGGAAAAATTCAAACTTATTATTGTGCGTTATGCAATAATGCGTTTATGCGACGATGCCACGGTCTATGATTTTAATCCGTTAATAAAAAATAAACATTCATTGTATTAAGATATCAACAAAATTCAAGATATATTATAGATAAATATCGAGAATTGCGCCGTGACTGCACAGTCAATTTTGGACCATTCCGGGTGTAAGGGAGCAATATTTCGATGATACTATGTGTACCATCAGATTAACACAAACACTAAACAGTCGTACAATTTAGACCAGAGAACTTCATTTTTCGGTTTATGTTCGAATCCCACATTCACTATACTTTTATTTTCGCATGTTTCAAATTTCAACTTTACATTATAATTTGCATTTTTACTTTATGATTTCGTGTGTACATGGAATAAAAGATCATTAAGAACCAAACCCGATGTATTTGCATTGGTGTCATTTCTTCATATGTCGGCGTTTGTACTGAATGTCAATTTGGATTAGATTTACATTGAACCTAGGACATAGAAACCACATTGGTAAAGAACAGTGTAGCACTTACATTGGTTACCAGTCTCCAGATGGGTTGAACAAATAGCACGGAGTGATGCTTTTATAATTAGTAGCAACGCATCTCCCAGCTGTATGCTAGAGCATTTTATATTCCAGTTACTTAAGATTGTATTTGTACTCGTGTTTTATTACTAATGTAAATATTGGCGCATTGATAACACAATTTCACATGAAACATTCTGTCGTGCAGAGCAATCTCTCTAAAGAATCACTCGATTGAGCAAAACCTCGCTTCAATAACATAATAACAGTAAAAATAACATTAAAACAAACAACTAATTGTTTAACCTTTAAAGAGCAACAATCTGTATACACCAGTCAAGATTTGCAACCCATTAAACACAAATTGGGATGTGTCACGTGCATATTTGATGACGAACTATACCAGTTCTGTTGATCGTTCAATAATTGTATATCATGTAGTATATGGCATATATACTTAACGGATTTAAAAACGCGACACTGGTATATGTTGTGTGTAACCAGAAAATTCAAATGTTTGCTTGTATTATAATGCTGCTTATTTAAGGTGAATTTTATGTCGTCATTTTGGTACAAAGATAATGAAAATCAAATGCGTATTAACAAATATATCGTACAATGAAGACATCGATATAAAAAATGAAAGTCACATTTTTTACCATTTTGAAATACTAAGTAGGTAGCGTCGATGAATTTAGCCAACTCACGCGGGCTTAAGTTTAACGCAAATAATCCTCATTAAATTGAGGTACTTTGTTTTTGTAACGGTAAAAGTGTGAGTAACATATTTCAAACCTAACCATGCAATAAATCCATTGTCATTATAATCATATATGAAAGACAATAAATGCTTCAATTGTATAGGTCAAAGGAATTGTCTCTTAAAATGCACGGGTAAATGGTGCAGAGTCCACAAATTCGCTATACATGTATAAGTGATTTCCAAATTATCGTTATTCAGTTTGTAAAGTTCACTGTATAAAGTAATAATCATGGTTTTACACTTAAATCAACGATGGCAAGCGTTAGGAATGATACAAGCTGGGCTTCCCTACCAGCAAGTGGCCAACCGTTTAGGTGTTCATCGGTCAACACTTTATAGACTAAATCAACGATATCAAGCCACTGGAACAGTTCGTGACCGACCGAGGTCCGGTCAGCCAAAAGTTACATCAGCACGCCAAGACATAAACATCCGTCTACAACACCGTGCCAACCGGTTTCGGACAGCAACAGAAACGGCCAGAACCATTCCTGGACGGCAACATCCCCGCATCGACCCTGGAACGGTCCGTCAACGATTAAGGGTCGTCGGTCTTCGTTGTCGAAGACCCTATCGCGGACCTCGACTTTTGCAACGTCACAGAGCTGCTAGAACCCACTGGACAATGGTCCATGCACGATGGGCATTAAATCGATGGGATAACGTCTTATTTTCCGACGAAACAAAAGTCATGATTGACTCTAGTGACCGACGACAGCGCGTGTATCGCATACGAGGCGAAAGATTTAACGACAATTGTGTTGTACAGGAAGATAGATTCGGTCGAGCATCAACGATGATATGGGCAGGAATTACGAGCAACTACAAAACGGAACTTGTTTTTCTTGATCAAGGGGTAGGTCTTGGAGGACAAAGACGTCGGGTGGCGCTGAATGCACAGGGATACATACGGAACGTTTTGCAGCCTGTCGTGTTACCATTTATTCGCCAACATCCACATACTGTATTAATGCAGGATAACGCAAGACCACACGTGGCACAAGTATGTATTAACTTCATGCGTCAAAATGGGATACAGTTACTGGGAAACTGGCCAGCTATGTCTGCTGATTTGAATCCCATTGAGCACGTATGGGATTACCTGAAACGACGAATTCGTCTTCGCCATCTAAACACCGTACATGATCTACAAGCTGCACTTCAGGCAGAATGGCGACGGATCCCTCAGGCATTTATTCGAACACTGTGCAGGTCTATGAGGCAACGATGTCTTGCTGTAAGGCAAGCTGGGGGAGGACATTGTCGATTTTAACATTTTGATGTACTGCATTTTATGCGTATGGTTATGTTGTGACATGTTATTGGTGTAATAGTGTTTATTTCAATGAAATCATTGTAGTTAAATTTTCATGAAATAAAGTCAATGAAATCATACCAGGTGTTATTTTTCAAATGTATCACAAATTGTCCGATCAAGTGATTTCCATCTGGAAACAAGGTTGGTTTTATGCAACATTTTATACAGACACATTTGAACTAACTTGATATGACATTTGCTATAGCTTGCCGACGAAAAAACTAGCCTTGAAAACATCAACAATTGATAATAACCGATTCCGCTGTATTTTCGATTCTGTACACAACCCTTTAAAACATATCAATTGAAACAAGCCATTGTTCACCCATATCGTGTTTACATTATCAGTTATTGTTTGTATGCAAGGCTAGTTTTATCGTTGGTGAGCCATATATTTAATTTACTTTAGAATGTGTAAAGCAGCTAGACTATTCTTTACAGAGAGATTCGACTTTATCACAGGTTGATCATATTCAACGTCGTAATCAATGCGCCGATTAATCTGTTACTTTTATTTTCTGGACTAATGTCTTATTCGTGCGATTATTATTTTCATACTTATCCGTTTTCAAGTATTTGTGAATCAAAATGACAGCATTAAACTAACCTTTAACATGGTATATAGCACTTTCATATAGGGATTTATTTTACTGGAACAAGCCAACATACCCAAGTGTCGCGTTTTTAAATCCGTTAAGTATATGTTCCTTGAGGTTATCACTAAAGTACATTATAATTAAGTGGCCAAATTTGAAATTTTATTCATGGAAAAAGTTTACTGATATTGTATTTTCTGTGAAATACTGCCTGCCCGCTTGTTACTTTGGCGTACAGAAAGATAAACATTAATTCAGCTTCATACGAGGAATTAACATCTCTACCAGGTATTGGGCCACGTACAGCCAAGGCCATAATTGAATGCAGAGAAAAGTTTGGGGTGATCGATGAGGAGCAATTAACGTCGATCCCTTATACATGTATTAGGCTATCATTTGAATTGCTGGATATGATAGAGTTCTCGGATCGGAGCACAGATCCCCGTTATAAACAAAAGGCGGAGATTAACAAGTTAACGGAGGCCATTGGAAAGGCTGATCTTCTTTGTCCTTCAAAGTACAGAATGTACCGTCCCTAACCGTGGGAACGGACACCTGGGAGAACAAATCAGCCATGCGCTGATGAATTCTCCGAGTACTATCCATACGATGCTCAGGGGTCAGGTCTACATTACATGGACTGGCCTAGACCAACAACCACCATGAGAGGATTCCAGGGCTACGCCCAGGACGCCAGGAGTATGGGGCGGAGATTAAGTTGTCTGTCCAGGGGCCCTGATCAATTTACCTCAGAAGTACCTTAGACTACGGGCAAGCATAGTGGAAGAAGTGAAGCCAGAAGAGGAAGCAAGAATTTCGACGGTTACCATTAGCAAAACAACAACAATACCCCCAAGTTCGGCTATCAAGGTAAGGTGTGAAGTCCCGCAGCAAGTGACAAACTATTGTTTGGAGTCGATGGACGACAACAAAGTTATCATTCCAAGCGCACTTCATGAAAGAGGTTCTGACCTGGACATGTGTATGCTAAATGTGTCAGACACACACGTTAAACTGAAAGCGGGTCAACAGGTTGCATTAGCCCATGAAGTTACTGTGGTTCAGGCTATCCCACCAGATTTGAATGAACAGCTCCATGTCTGCCAGGTTATGGCAGAGCACAGCGGTTCAGTCGGCCCCAAATTAATGCCTGCACATCTAGTAGACCTATTTGAGAGAGCCAAAACACATTTAGACTTGGATCAACAGAGACAGTTGAAAGAATTGTTGATTGAGTTCGAAGATGTGTTTGCTAAGGATGAATTTGACCTGGGAAACTTCACAGCGATAGAAGTATTGACACGAGTGAGGCTAGACCCATCAAGCAAAGAATGCGAAGAACACCTGGGATTTGCAGCATAAGAAGAGGCCCACCTTCAGAAGATACTTAAGGCAGGGGTCATAAAACCTTCTGCATCAGAGTGGTCCTCTGCACCAGTGTTGGTAAGAAAAAAGGATGGTGGCGTCAGATGGTGTGTGGACTACAGAGCGCTAAATGCAGTGACAGTTAAGGATGTATATCCGCTACCACTAATTGAGGATTGTATAGACATGCTGGCAGGCCACAATTGGTTTTCAAAGTTTGATGCCAATTCCGCTTACTGGCAGGTCCGGATCAAACCAGAAGACAGGAAAAAAACAGCTGTTGTTACACAGTATGGCCTGTATGAATTTGTAAGAATGGCTTTTGGGTTATGTAATGTACCCGCCACATATGCAAGAGCAATGAATTTGGTGCTACATGGGTTGAATTGGAACATCTTGCTCTCGTTCCTCGACGATCTAATGACATTGGTAAAAACTTTGAGACCATTTGAGGAACTTGAGAGACGTATTGGTGCTATTTAGAATGTATCAGCTCAAACTAAACCTAAGAAGTGTGAGCTGTTTAACCGCAAAGTAGTGTTTCGGGCCCGAGGGAATTGGAATTGGAAAAGCGGATATAGATGCTGTTCTGAATTGGTCTAGACCAACGTGCACTCGGGAGATAGAGAGTTTCTTAGGATTGGCCAATTATCATCGGGCTTTCATAGAAAACTACGCATTCAGGGCTGTGGCATTGTACAGCATTACCGGTAAGAAACCATTCGTTTGGGGCGACCCCCAGGAGGATGCGTTCAATGACTTGAAGGCAGCATTGACAAGCCCACCTGTCCTAGGCCTCCCCAACTGCGAGGATGCTTTTGTGTTGGATACTGATGCCTCGGACGTGGCAATAGGAGGGGTCTTGAACCAAATACAAGACGAAACAGAGAGAGTGATTTCTTACGGTTCCTACGCTCTTTCTACACAGCAGCGGAGGTACTGCACAACTAGGAAATAGTTGCTAGCTGTTGTCAGATTCACGAGGCAGTTCAGGCACTATCTGTTGGGAAAACCTTTTTAAATCAGGACTGACCATAGAAGTTTGACCTGGCTTCTCCGGTTCAAGGAGCCTCAAGGACAACTGGCCAGGTGGATGGAGGAGTTGAGTCAGTATGATATGACGGTAGTGCATAGGCCAGTAAAAGACTATGGAAATGCGGATGCTCTTTCGAGAATGTCGTCAGAAAGTTCACCGTGTTCGAACTATAGAGCGGACACACAACTGGATCAGTTACCGTGTGGGGGCTGTAAATACTGTGCAAAGACGCACAGCAACTTGCTGGGCTTTGAGTAGGGTGTTGACGACACAGCAACCTTAGGTTATCAGGTCAATACCATTAACGTGGATGCTGAAGACATTCAGATGTTTCTAGACTGTCAGCCCAACACAGAAGACTCCACAGAAATACAAAAACACGGACAAGCAAGTCTGGTCCTGGTGAATGGTATGAAGGCCCCAATGGTCAGGGAAATAAAAGAAGACAATACCCTAACAGTGTGGGATTTACCAACTGACCGTATTCTTAAGGCGCAAGGCAACGACACAGACTTGCAGTTCCTCAGTGTATGGCTAGGCACCCAGGTCGAGCGAGCAGAAGGCGAACTGTTCATAGTCAGTCCTACAGCTAAGTTCTACTGGGACAGCTTTGTTTTGAAAAACGGGCTAGTCTCGAGAGTGGACCCAACGACCGCCACACATCAGTTAGGCATCCCAGATGTATTATTCCTGAGCCACAGTATCCCATCTTCTGGACATCAAGGTGAGGACAGAACCATGGCAAGAGCCAAGAGCAGGTGTTTCTGGCATGGGATTTCGAAAGATACTAAGCAGTTTGTGGTAAGCTGTCCGGTATGCAACAAGTGGAAGAAACCGGTTAGGAAGGCAAAATGGGAAATGTCAACATAGTTCATCTAGACTTTTTGGGCCCACTACCCAAGACATCCAGTGGTAACGAATACGTCTTAATGGTTGTAGACCAATTTACAAAATGGGTGGAATATTTCCAAAGGCCATCACAACAGACAGCACAAGCGGTTGTGGACAACTTCTTTTCTCGCTTTGGTTGTCCGCTGCAGATATTAACTTTGAGAGTAAGCTGTTCTCAACGGTCTGTGAACTGCTGCAACTACACAAATCACGCACAACAGCATATCGCCCTTCCGAAAATGGTCAGGTGGAACGGTACAACCGGACCTTAATGGATGCAGTCAGATGCTTTGTTGGGCGAAACCAAGGCTCATTGGATAAACTACTGCCACAAATTGCTGGAGCACTGTGGGCAAGTGTCAATAGACATACTGGCTACACCCCCAATATGCTTATGCTAGGAAGAGAAGTCAATATGCCGGCTGATTTAGTTTTTCCAACAGACACAGAGTACAGGAAGGGCACTGATGAGTACGTGACCCATTTACAAGAAGCATCAAGGCTGCTCATGAAGTAGCCAGGGCTACCTTAAAGAGAAACGTGAAAATCATGAAGCGGAATTATGATGTGAAACTGTATAAGAGGCAGTTTGAGCCTGGTGACGTTGTGTACCTCCTAAATACGGCACCCGTGAAGGGACAGAGTAGTAAACTCGGTCCACCCTGGAAAGGACCCGCAATTGTAGATACATGTAAAAGGATATCACCATACCTGTACAGAGTACTCCTGCAAAGGGGATCTGCCACAACCAACCATGACAGGATGAAGTTCATGGTACAATGCGACACTTGTGACGAGTGGTTTCACGACGAATGTGTTAATCTCATCAAAAAAGATGTACAGGAATCAGAGGAGTACATCTGCCCTAAGTGCACGAGAGGCAATAGGTAAGTAGGTCAGACAGCAGGCAGGCAGTATCCTGGGAAAGGTCCGGTAATTTAATAATTATTTTGAACTCATTTCAGAAATGGCGGAGGCTACTAATACGCAGACGTCCTCGGAAACTGAGTCCCCCAGAAGGAGCCCAAGGAGGGCGTGGAAAGGTCCAGGTAGGCCATTGAGGTCAGCACGGGAGCACTTTGATGTGCCATTGAGGACTCCCATAGATGAAGTCATCGAGAGCAACAGGAAAAAAGAGCTCTGGACAACTCCACGGGAACTAGTGGATAAGTTACATATTTTCTTGCCGGCATCAAAAAATGCCATGATCCAAGAACTGCTAATAGCACAATACAAGATTGCGAAGGCAAAGAAGCGGAGCAGCTGGATCAAAACATTCAGAGCCAGTGTGTCGCTCCATCAGAGCAACCAGTGGATGAACGAACACATTGATTATCGGCCGCCGGCTCGCAGACATCCGAGAAGCGTAGTGGTCCCCATGCACTATGTCTCGGGATATTCGACTCCAGGTAGATCCTTCACTGCCTTTGATCCAAGATCAAATCAGGAACATCAAGGATGAATTGCCTGAGGGGCCAAGTTAGTTTGTTGAGGTCAAGCGAGAGACGTGCCCGATAACAGTTCAGGATCCAATTATCATTTCGGACGAGGAGGAGGTGGACAGGGAAGATATTTCCCGGTCTCAGGGTAGGGAAAATGAGAGGCGGAAAGAAGACGGCAGAACAGCGTGGAAGGGAGTCTGCAGACAGGGAGAACAATTCCCGGTCTCCAGAGAGAATGGAAGTAGAGATACTGAAGCCCTGCATGAGACAAGAAACGGAGACTAGCCAGAATAGGGAAGATAGGGTAGATATCCAGAGAATGGACAGAGGGTATCGGTCCAGGGTGTTTCACAGTAGAAGGGATGAGCCAAGTGTAGACAGACATCGCAAATCTCGGTCTCCCCCATCGCTGGGAAGTGATTTACGGCACCGCCTCAGCAGGAAGAGACAGGAAAGGGATAGGGAGGCAAGTCCAGCAATGGGCCCGAGCAAAGGGAAGGTACGCCTTAAGCACTGTGGAATTTCGTATTGCAAATCCACCTTCAGGAATGCTCGGAGGCACACCATGGAAAAACACCTCCCGAAACCACTTCAGGATGAGAAGATTGCGGACATGTCTGAACACAACCGAAGGATTGAATTGCTCCTCTTTTTGCGGTGCGAATTGCTGGGAGGCGAGAGCTCGTTTTGGGACTTAGTGAAGTGGGTAAACGGACAGAAGGCTATCTCGGGAGATACATTTGTACCTGAGAAAGACACGGTCTGGCTTACTTCGTCCAAAGTGTAGTTTACCTTAATCATAAATTTATATATGATAAATTTACACGAAAATGACGTCAGGTCGCTGTGGTGTAGTGGTTAGCATAACGGACCGGCAATCCGTAGACCTGGGTTCGATTCCCAGAAGCGCCATTGACCGAATTTTCGTGTTTCTCAAACATGACATTATTTTACAGAAACCTGTCACCAGCAGAGTTGGGTAGTACCAGAGAAGTTCACGCTGTCTCCAGTGAACAGTGAGGCATTGCTATTTCACTGGCGGGTACAAGTTGGACAAGCTTACAGAAGAAGGCAGACAACAGTTTAAGATAGGGAAGGTCATCGAGACAGTGGAGTGTGGAGAGGATGACTTCCAAGTTGTGGACAGTGTTGGATAAGAAGAACCAACTAGTTCATCAAGGGGATTGGAAGCCTTTGACTCGCACTTTCATGCGGACCGTCTCGGCAAAGCCTTATTTTGGAAACCACAGGGAGGCATTAGCCGACCTGCTTTATGCTGATGTTGGATGTTGCCCAAAGAACAAACTACATGTTGTAGGTGGAGTCATGGTGTTTAGTGACACAGAGTCCTTTCCAGAGAAGTTACCTTGCGTGAAGGGCTTTGGCTCTGCAGTGGGAGTTCACCCGAAGAAATGCCACCTACTCACTGAAGCGAGGTTTCAAGAGATCCTCTAATACCTACTCTCATTTGATACCGTTGCTCTTGGAGAGACAGGCTTGGACAGAACTGAACCAGAGACATACTGGGAATTGCAGGAGAGAACCATGGTTCGACTACTACAGTTTAGTATGCCGGTCCGACCTGTCATCATTCACATGAGGGAAAGAGGGGACCAACATGCCGGAAAGGTGAGCGTGAAATGCTTGAAAATCATGAAGGCAAACACAGCTCCCACTCAGAAAATACATCTTCACTCTTTTGGCGGAACAGTGGAACAAGTAGTCGGTTGGCTGGAGGCATTCCCTAACTGCCACTTTGGTTTTAGCATGAGGGTGACCTCTTTTGACAAATACCAGGTGGCAGCCTTGCAGAGGGTCCCAGACAACAGGCTCTTGCTGGAAACTGACGCACCATACTTCAAGACAGCTACAGCCAAGGCGAACACACCAGCATTCCTAGGGGACATTGGGGAGGTGGTCAGGAAACACCGAAACGCTTCACTGGCACACATTATGGAAGTTACCACCAGGAATGGCCGGAACATGTATGCATTATAAGTGCGCAGGACATTGTCCGTTCAGCATTAGCGAAGCAGACAGTCGCACAAAGTAGTTATCTTGATTTGCATTGGATATTTGACAACCAGTTTTATAAGTCAGCGGAAGTTAGACTTTGATTCGGGTATACCCCACCGTTCTTTAGAATAGGGAAGACTGTGTAATTCCGGAAAGGTACGGCGCCGGAAGGAGTCAGGCAGTTAGAGTGACGCGCATGCGCGGACGACTGTCTCGTTCTGGATAGGAGACTTGCAACCTGTGAATTTGTCGGCTGCGACGAATACAGCACTTTCACCCAACTATAACGCTTCTCATAGACCACTGGTAGGAGCCATTGTTCCTGTGACTCGTAACAACGTTAGGTGAGTGCTTTAATATCAACCTTTGGTAAAGGATGTGAGTGAATGTAACCCTGAATCAGTGGACGAAAATGCTGAACAAGAAACCGAAAGCATTACTTTAGACATGATGAATACAGACGTTGAAGGAAGTGACGATAGTTATATTTTAATTAGTGATGACGAAGAATTTCCTGGATCAAATGAAGAATACAAGTTTCAAGATAATGAAAACCGAGAGCTGGTGATTTCTGAAAGCAGAATCGAGGTTCAGAATCTCATGTCAACATTTACACAAAGCGTTGTTTGTGATACTAATGATCAAGTATTAGATGCGCTAAGTACAAGTTCGCTTGCGGGACCATTATCAAATGGAAACAAATCCTCTACCAGTCAGAATTGCGGCAAAATACAAGAAAACAACTGAAACTTTAACAAGGACCTGTGGTTTATCTGTTAAAAGAAAAAAGTGCTGGTGTTTCGGCCGGAACATACTATTTACACGGACTAAGCGTGAATTTCGTTTCTTTTCCTTAAATACAATGTTTTTCCACCGGAGCAGACACACGGACTGCGCGTGAATTTCGTTTGGTTATGTATACAATGTATTATAATTTGCTGTGTGCTTTAAACATTTAAAGTAAAAATGAATGGATTCACAACAATTGGTTGTCATTGTAGAAAGCTTTTGACTATTGGCTTCATGATTTGCTTTTGTCAAAACTAAAATATTATGGTGTTACAGTCTGCATTGGGTCCGTTAATAAGTGTTCTTCAAATCAGAAAAAAATTAACAGGCTTGGTCGACTATAAAGGACAGCTAAGGAGAATAAGCCGCTACAATATCAATCCCGCTAGATATAGAAGAGATGTTGAAAGTTTATAGAACAGTTACGGACCTACGTTCTAGTAACTCGCTGACATTAGTGGTGGCAAGGTATAGTCATGTTCTATATGGAAACAGAAGCTTCGATCATGCTGCATGTAATGCACGGAGTTCATGGAACATCCATAGCAATAAATCTTTTAAATCTTCATTATCATAAAATCGAGCAAGGTGACCTATCATTTTTATTTCATATTTTGGTTAGATACATTACACTGATCATATATAAAAAGTTTAAAGGAAATCTCTGCGTTAGAAAAAAAACGGCCTTATTGTAGGATACGCCTTTAAGAAGCACACTTAGTTTGTAAGAACTTATATGAATGTATGCTAGTAATTCGGTTAGCTCTTTTTACACTAATGATAATAGCACAGTTAATGTATCCTTATCATTTATCACAATCATAAGTCAACATTAAGTGTGTTATTTTATCATTATAGGAGATGTATGTTCTCATTACCACTTGAGTCTTATCATTCATAACAATGGTTCACAATTAATTTGTATTCTATTTTCAACACTTTAGAGTTAATTATGACCGATCGAATTAAAAAGCGAAGGTGGTCTCTCAGAAATATTTGCAATTTCTTTCGATTGCATTACGGTGGAAATTAGATTACTGCACATATTGGCTGCAATATCTCCAGAGAAGCCCTCTCGACAATAACAAACTCCCTTCAACGTGTCTTGACGTTTGTTGTAAGAATTAGTTTTACCTCTCTAGAGCAACAACCTCTCAGCGGAAGACAAAATGTACGTGTCTCAACGCGCGTTGCTCTGACGAGGTTTGCAATTCTATAGATGACAATTTACCGATAATACGTTGTCTATTTTGACCAGGAATATTATCAATTGTAAACTATAAAGCGGATTCAAAATTAGATGAGAATGTCGTTATTGTGTACGCGATTTCTATTGGTCAGTATTTTCCAAAACGTATTTTCATTTGCTGATTTCCTCAAAGTTTGTTTACAAGTAAAACGATAGTCTATAGAAAAAAAATCCTTTATTTAAAGTAATATAGGCCACCGGCCCAAAAAACACAACAATACATTCATGTGCAACAATATACAATGTCAACAGTTGTGTCCAATAAGATTGCAATATATTAAGCTCTCAAGGACAGCTACGATACAGTTTTTTTGTATATGTATGCAAACTAATAGTTCATTAAAGGAGCGTTATATATGTATGCTATCAGATGATAATTATGATGTTTTAATACTGTAATTGATAAAACAAAATCATGTATTTATACATTCGGTCATGTTCAATTAATAAAAGTGCTATTGAAAGTGACTCAACAATTTATCTACATAGAGGGCAGTTCTGAAAATAGTGTTGTCATTGTCTTTGCTTCATATTTACA
This sequence comes from Mactromeris polynyma, assembly GCA_032209605.1. Classification (NCBI taxonomy): domain Eukaryota; kingdom Metazoa; phylum Mollusca; class Bivalvia; order Venerida; family Mactridae; genus Mactromeris; species Mactromeris polynyma. The sequence continues at coordinate 22,673,854 of JASFXZ010000009.1, forward strand.
TAAAATTCCTCATCAATCGTGCTGACCTGTGATCCGCTGTCTATTAAGGCCTATGAATCAATTCCTTCTATTTTGATGTTGGCTACATTCGCAGGCCCAATAAGTATATCCATTACAGTGTTTCTAGATTCTTCTTTGAGGCATTTGGTTTCCACTTCGCTCTCATCAGCCTCTCCGATCAGAGCCGTTGGTCGTTTAAAGAAGCATTCCCATCCCGTCTCTCCTCTTGCCTAGGATAGTCTATGTTTCCTGGTCCATTGTTAAAATATCCTCTTCCTCTGGGTCTTCCTCCGAATCCACCACGTCCCTGGTTTCTTCCTCCAAAGTTTGATCTCTGTTGCCAATCATATTCCTGATACTGACGAGTTTCTTTTCTAATGTTTGCCTTTTCTAATTGATCGATCTTTTCTTGCATGGCTTTCATTTGTTCCGTTAATTCTTTCAGCAAATGTGTTTGCTGATCGCATTGTTGGGCATTTATATTTACGCTTGTTCTACCTTTTTTTTATTTGCACTCTTCATTTCAAATGGTATGGAGTGATTATAACTAGCATATATCCATAGTTAAGTACACCAATTTTTTTCTGAGTTCCATGCAAACATTTGAACGCGTCCATTTACAAAGCACTGTAAATTGGAGAGAACTGTACATGTGTTGTATGTGACCAGTCAATATGGTGAAAAGGGATAGCTCTTAAAGTGACATACAGAAGGCATTCAATATATTCTATCACTACTACGTTTCCGTAGCAATATACATTATGAGCAGCAGGTGGAAATTATGTGTATGCAATGACCATTCTACCATGTATTCCGACACAAAATTGTATTCAAATCCAATCAGCCGTTTTAAAGATATTACTACGTTTTAAAGGGTTAGTCATGTACACCGGCCATTTTTGAAGTATAAAATGAAGCCTGAACAAAACATTGAAATCAGTAGTTACGTTAAATGACGCAGTTTACAAAATATTTCGTGTTTACTGATATATGAAGAGTCATGTCGTATGTATGAATCTACTGCCGTAATACAGAGAACATTTTTTGGTGGTCGAAGTATTTTAAAGATGGTAATTCTGGCTGTGAAGATAAGCCCCGACTTGGAAGACCACGGGATATCCTCAGACAACATCGCTGCAGTTGGTATAATCAGTCCTACATCTAAGCCCGCTCTAAGCCCGTTCAGAGTGAAAATTGCATATCTTCTCTCAATTATAAAATGGTTAAGTAGAGCTATAAATCTGTCATCACATGCTGATTAGGCGACAGATAATATTACTTAACAAACAGATGTTTAAAACAAAAAACCACTCAAGTACAGAAACAATGAAGTAAAATGACTACACATTACGTAAAAAATATTTTAAAACATGAAAGGAAGTTTAAAAGATTATACAGTTTTAACAATAAATGCAAATTATGTTTTGGATAGGTGCTGCATGCATTTACATTTCATAAATTAGCACTGGAAATTGAGATCCTTGAATCCAAACTTTACAATGTCATAGATGTACTGATCTATCTTTAACTGACAATTGGATATTTTACTTTCTTGGCAGGACATGGATCATTTTACAAAATTTAATTTGGATATTCAGACATTCCTGTTTTTATTTAATATATATTATATAGCATACCGATATGCTATGTACATTTCCCAAAATATTGCAAAAATGCGAAAGGTTTCTTGAAGTTTTTTTGCAAATGCTGCAAAATGCTTTATCAAGGAGATATTTCATCTTTTTAGTTGATGATGAAAAAATACAATATCATTATATTTAAGTTCAGTACATATACAATAAGTTGTGGTTAATAAACTACTTTCAGAGCTTAACCTCAACCTCTGGTTGATTGATTGTTGCTAGCTTAATGTCCAGGGGCAATTACTCATCCTATGAGGACGACAGTACAGTAATTGAGAAGCAATTAAACATAGCTTAAACAAATTTATACTGGGGGTGCTTAAAGATTATGCTTTCATAATAATATAGCAATGTTCCATAATTCTGCTAATGATTTTCGGTTCTGTTCAACAGAATAAATCACTTACTCTAGCTATCTGATGGTCAAATAGATTATTGTCCATAGATAATTATATAATGAATACATGCTTTTATTTGCAAAAACAAATCAGGTATATATTCTAAACTTGAAGCTCACTTTTCTCCCTTTAATCAGGAACAAGATGTCAAAAATGAAAGATCTTTACCACTTCAAAGAAGAAGGAATAGATGAACCTTTAGTATATTTTGAGGATTTTTTTGTGTTTATAAGGGAAAGACTTACACCTGATGATAAAAAGCTGCATAGGCATAATGTGTTAAAGGAATATCTAATTAATTTTGCATTTGATATATAAAATATTCCAATCTTGCAATTAGTTATTTTTTAAAAACATGGAAGTGGTAGTTTTTTCTCTTCAATTATTCTGTCTTTTATATACATCTAATTTCATACATAGTACTTTGTGATGTAATTCCACTGTCAGGGCCGTAAATTACATGGAGGCATGTAGGCAGTTGCCTCCTATTGCGGGCTGAAAAAAAAATCATTTTTTGTCTAAAAAGGGTCCAAAAAATCCAGGCGAGGCAATTTACGGCCCTGACTGTTAACATAAAATTAAATTGAATGTTGTATTCCTCTTTATAAAAACTACACACATAATTAAATAAATAGACACATTCCTGGATTAGTATTGTGTATTTACTACTAATACCTTCATGCAACAATTATCACCTATGAATGGAAAAAACCAAACATGTGGTATCTATCAACTAACATAATATAATCGGACAGTTTAATTTGAAAATATGGTGTTTCCTGAGTGGTGCAGAAGATAAGTTCACTTTCTATCCAACATCATTTTGATGCGATTTCCTGGGAATAGATGTAGGACTGAAATGATAACTGAAGATGGTCGATACGCTATCAGTAAAAAAACCCTATGGTACTGGGTTTTCAGCGGCGACAGTTTTACACCATTCTGAAACGGCATCTTTAAGTTACTGAGTTTTGTGCTCCCTGTATACCCCATCTTCTTGAAGAACAAAAGGACACATGACTTAAAACAGCAAAACAATTGTTGAAAAAATATTCAAAATGTGACAATCGTCGTTTGTCTGAGCTCCTTACTGGTGACGAGACTTGGATTTATTATTTTGAGCCACAGAGATGCATACATAATAAACAATGGCTGGCTTAACATGACCAGAGACCAACCATAGCCAGGGGAACAAAGAGCGCCAGGAAAAGTATGTACTCAATTTACTTTAATACGGAAGGTGCTGTTGTTCAGATTCCCGTTCCACGCGGACGCACAGTGATTGGTAGGTACAAAGTAATTTGGTGTTATCTAAGGTGAAGAAATTCTACCAAGCACGGGTATCAAAGGGATATGAGTTGGTCACGAAAACTCTGTCGCCAACAAGTGTGAACTTGTACAGGAGTTTCTGAACCGTGCAACAAATTGTTCAACTGTATCATCCTCTATACAGTCCGGAATTGAGTCCTTGTGACTTTTTCCATACTCCGCGATTGAAAATTGACCTTGAATGTACGTAGATATTATTCTCTTAGTGACCTTGGTAGAGCCATATTTCAGTATCTTAAGGGTTTACCTAAAAAGGACTATTTTCAGCTTCAGACAATGGATTTCTCGGTTACAAAGGTGTGTAGATGTTAAGGGAGACTACTGTGAAGAATTAAACTAGTTTTGTACCATGTTCGTTTTGTTGTTTTTCAGTAATATGGCCAGTGACAGAACATATTGAATGCCCCTCGTATATGGATCAGCATTGCATGTTTGGCTACTTATGAGGAATGAGAAATAAATGCAACGTTTATAATGATACATAATTGGCTCAACGTTACTTCTGTTTTAGCTTCTTTAATGATGTTTGTACTTATCACTCTGTCATAGTGGAAATTACATTAAGATGCAGAAACAATACAACATATGAGTGACAGACCGTATGATTAATATATACATTCATTGATGTCAATAAAACGCCTCTACTTTTTATGTCAAAGTTGAATGATCTAGATTTGGTTTATATATTTTAATCACGTGTACGGCCAGGACATACGTTCTTATAGTGGGGGTAAATAAAGTAACATTTGTTACGCTTTAAGTAAATGCATAAAACAGCCTACAAACATTTACAAACATATTACATATACCAAAGCAAATTACCACTATTATGAAACTGCAAACAGTGTTAACATATACAAAATACAAACACAATGTAAACGTATAAATTTACAATACAGTAACCTTTAGTTTTGCTTAAATGCCTAAATATTGCAACCAACTGTTTATCATAGTACATGTACTTAACTGTAATAGAGAAGATTACTGGAAACATATGTATATTAAATTGTATCAGGAATGTTGATTATTTCAAATAATTATGTAACATGATTTTTTTAAAGGTTTGGTTTTCACCCCTTATAAAACACTAGATATTTAGTTGATCGGAATTAAGGATAGGGTATTGAGAACATGAGTGACACTTATCGAAAAACATGATTTTTACTTTAGAAGATTTGCTGAACACATTTAATGAGGGCATGACCAAAAATGTAAATTCTGACTTACAGCGGCATGGCATGCTTCTTTCTTTCACCAGATGTCTCCATATGATAGATTCAAACAAACCAATCTCCATTTAATTATCAAAAAGACTAGTTTGTTAGTTTAATATTGACGTGTTTTTAAACCGAAAGTAGCCGATTTTAGACATGATAAAAGAGAGAGCATAAATTGCTACAGGGAACACCACATGCATACAATGCCTCTCTACATATACCTCTGGGAAAACCACAGTCCATCTATGTAAATGATATGTCTACTGTTGTCAAAAATAAGTTACTACTTTATGCAGATGACTCAGCAATTCTTGTGCCCGGTAAAAGTAAAATCGAAAATATTTTAAGTAACTAACTGAACAGTGTTAGTCAGTGGCTTATAAATAATATGCTATCCCTTTATCTTGGGAAGACAGGGTCTATTCTCTTTGGATCCCAACATTGGTTAAAATCCCAGTCCAAACTTGATATAAGCTGTAACGGTTAATCTATTGAAACAACATCAGTTAAATATCTTGGAGTTACCATTGATCAAACTTTGTCCTTTGCGTCTATGGCAACGTCTTTTATCAAAAAATCAAATGCAAGGTTAAAATTCATGTATCGTTAAAGTGAATGCCTAACTATGCAAACAAAGAAACTTCTAGTATCTTCCATTGTTCAATGCCACTTTGAGTTTGCATCATCTGCCTGGTTTAACAGTTTAACATAAGATTGAAAGAATAAATTGCTAGTCACACAAAATAAACTGGTGAGATTTGTATTGAACTTACATCACAGATCACATATTGGCACAGAACATTTTTCCCGTTTAAATTGGATACCCGTAGAAAGTAGAGTGAATCAAATTACGCTATGTCATGTATATTAAATATATTCCCAATTTTCTCCTTCTTATTTAATGGATCAATTTACCCCCATCAGTGAAATCCACAAATGTCCAACCAGGTTCAGAGTTAAAGCTGATGTTACCCCTGATGGAACGAATTATTTAATGTCAGAATGTAAGAGATTTGCAATTCCTAAAGTCAAGTGTTTTGGAAATCCTTTGCTTTCAATGGTTGTTGTCTTTGGAACAGTCTGCCACAAGATGTGAGGGATGCCAAAAGTATTTCTTCTTTCAAATGTAAAGTAAAAAAAACACATTTTAAGCTCGTTTTAAATAATGTATTGTCTTTCCTTTTTAACAGTTTTATCATTTGTAACCTAATACCTTGTTAACTTTTATTTGTTTAGCTTTTTCATCCATTATTCCTGTCAGATATAACTTATTGTTTCATTGTTTCATCGTTTTATCTATTTGTTTATAAACATGTAACACAATGTCTTTCTTTGATTAACTGACTGTGATAACTTTATTTATAGCTTAAAAGTCTTCCTATGTCATACAATAATGTCTTAATTTTATATTGCCATGTAAATTGTACATTTTATGTTACAATAAATCTATCTATCGATCTACAAAACAAAAGCGTTTGATGAGGCTCAATGATACATAAGTAATGGAACAGGGGCGCAATGAATGGCGCATCCAACCTCAAACCATAACCAATACTCAGATAAGCCAACGTTTTTTTTAAAACGACAACACATTGTGAAACAATTGTAAAATCTAATACAATGTATCTTTGAAATAATCATAAAAAAAACATTTGTGTTCACCATCATTATAGCGCCCTCCCGTCGGTAAAGCACTCAACTACCAATTATGGGGTGCTAGGCTCAACAACGTAAGCAAGCGTAAGTTCTCTTTTTAGTAAGTTGTCTGAAGACATCACATTCAAAGTCATTTGCTCTCCATCTCAGATTCGTGAGGGGAAGTTGGTCTTTACGTTTGGGACAACATGTCAATACTAGTTGGTAACCGAAGAACACTGGGACCTTATGTTGGACCATAAAGAATTTTAAAGTCAGAGTTTTAGTCTTATAATATTTATACATAAGGCCCCTGGTTTGTAAACCAACCACTGTGCATACTCATAAATATAGCACTGCCGAAAGAACGATGTAAACAACACCCCGTACAACCATTAGAATTGCCATTAACAAGAACTGCCATCAACTAGAACTGCCATCAACTAGAATTGAAATCGATACAGCATGCTGTGCGGAGTGAACAGTATTTGTGCATTTATGTACATGTATTGATGTGTATCTTATTTGTCATGGTGTCTGATTGAAACCACAATAGCGCCTTTGTTCTTTTCAATGAAGTAGAAACATGTGCTGGAGCACGATAAAAAAACCACACATAATTTTGCAATGTTTGATATATGGTACAATTAGCTTTTCATCTGGTTAAATTTATTAACCATTTCATGGCATGTGCACAAAGGCCATAATCGCGCAAATTATAAATGAGGGACATAATGTATGCGTAATACATGTGTATTCATTATAGTCAAAACACCTGTATTTTTTAATGTCAAAGTTGAATGAAGTTTAAATCGACAATTACCATTCACGAGAGGAATATCAATTTTCCACGGACTATAAAGACTAAGAAGCGTTACTATTGCGTGATGCATAAACACACAGCTTGTAAACAATACGCAAATTTCGTGCTGTAAAAACAAAGAACAACATTGATAACATTACCATAAATTGACTTCGGCGCATCTTTTTCTAATAAGTCGGTTTGGAGAGGTTCTACCACAAAATCTCGAGTGTGTTTTTCCAATCACCCTGGTTGTTTCAGAGTAGTGAAAAAGATGCGCCGAAGTAAATGTCAAATCTCGCATTTATTTCCAAATTCTAATGAAAGCACAGTAATTTTTTTGTAAACAAAGTACTACCAATATGAAAGAAAAAAGATGCGAGGATCTAACAAACGAATCTCGCATTTTTTCATGTCAATTAAAAAGGAGAGGGTTGAGATCGCGATGGCCCTAACATGATTCCGTAACCCAACCTTCGCTTCAATGATATTTGCAAGCGTGACATGAGAGCTTGTAACATTGATCCTGAGTCACAGAAAGGCCTTGCTGTAAACCGAACCCTGTGGAAGTTGTGTCACAAAGACTGAAAAGTGATAAAACGGTCACACAGGGCACAAATTGCAAGAAAATGACCACAGGAAACTATAAAAACAAACCAGATTCAAAAGAGACACCTGCCTGCAAATATAAGGGATGGTGCAGAAATTTAATACCCAAATATTCGTACGGTGCTAGACAATAGTCGCTAGGACTTATGTACGCCAATAACAAAAAGGCAAACTAAAAACTCGGATTCAATAATTCATAACTCTTAACCAAGGACCAGATACAACATGATATAGAGGACCAGATACAACATGAGACAGAGGACCAGATACAACATGAGACAGAGGACCAGATACAACATGAGATAGAGGACCAGATACAACATGAGATAGAGGACCAGATACAACATGAGATAGAGGACCAGATACAACATGATATAGAGGACCAGATACAACATGAGATAGAGGACCAGATACAACATGAGACAGAGGACCAGATACAACATGAGACAGATGACAAGATACAACATGAGACAGAGGACCAGATACAACATGAGATAGAGGACCAGATACAACATGAGATAGAGGACCAGATACAACATGATATAGAGGACCAGATACAACATGAGATAGAGGACCAGATATAACATGAGATAGAGGACCAGATACAACATTAGATAGAGGACCAGATACAACATGAGATAGAGGACCAGATACAACATGAGACAGAGGACCAGATACAACATGAGATAGAGGACCATATACAACATGAGATAGAGGACCAGATACAACATGAGATAGAGGACCCGATACAGCATGAGATAGAGGACCCGATACAGCATGAGATAGAGGACCAGATACAACATGAGATAGAGGACCAGATACACCATGAGATAGAGGACCAGATACAACATGAGATAGAGGACCAGATACAACATGAGATAGAGGACCAGATACAACATGAGATAGAGGACCAGATACAACATGAGATAGAGGACCAGATACAACATGAGATAGAGGACCAGATACAACATGAGATAGAGGACCAAATACAACATGCGCTAGAGGACCAGATACAACATGAGATAGAGGGCCAGATACAACATGAGATAGAGGACCAGATACAACATGAGATAGAGGACCAGATACAACATGAGATAGAGGACCAGATACAACATGAGATAGAGGACCAGATACAACATGAGATAGAGGACCAGATACAACATGAGATAGAGGACCAGATACAACATGCGCTAGAGGACCAGATACAACATGAGATAGAGGACCAGATACAACATGAGATAGAGGACCAGATACAACATGAGATAGAGGACCAGATACAACATGAGATAGAGGACCAGATACAACATGAGATAGAGGACCAGATACAACATGCGCTAGAGGACCAGATACAACATGAGATAGAGGACCAGATACAACATGAGATAGAGGACCAGATACAACATGAGATAGAGGACCAGATACAACATGAGATAGAGGACCAGATACAACATGAGATAGAGGACCAGATACAACATGAGACAGAGGACCAGATACAACATGAGATAGAGGACTAGATACAACATGAGACAGAGGACCAGATACAACATGAGATAGAGGACCAGATACAACATGAGCTAGCGGACCAGATACAACATGAGACAGAGGACCAGATACAACATGCGACAGAGTGAGGAGCCGAGTAGCAATGTTAAACGATTCAGTTACGCTCTTAATGAAAACATGCTTCGAGTCAGTGTGTATCATTATCTCTACATCGAAGAAGCTACTGCTTGCTTGCACCACTTCAGTATCTGATTTAGTTTCGTACATTCCTAAATATCATTTGATTCTTTCACGTGTGTCACTACGATTTATTGTGGTGTTATTTCACACATATTTACACTTGTCTGAAAATCATAATTGATGGATGGATAGATAGTTTATTCAGAAATGTTAGGCATACTGCCCATAATATCACATAAACAATGCAAATATAGTTAGTTTTTTTTTTAGTTTAGTTTATTAACGGAAGTAAGGCAATCTGCCTATCACACCACATATTTACAAATAAACATGAAACATAAATACAATTCATATACATATGAACACATATCCAAAAGAAACATATACATGATCAATGACGGTACATACTAGATTGAGAGAAGGTTCTAATTAACATAGAGAACTTTATTTCTTTTTTCAAATGCTTTAAAAATAAATATGGACAATTTATTAATTTATTTTCGATAGACAGAAGTTCAATAAATGTTATCATGTTAGGATTGTTCCAATAATATTTTTTGATGTACAATTTCCTAATATCGATATACATAGGACATTCTAATAAAAAATGAAATTCATCTTCCAAAGTGTTAAATAATTTACATTTTCGATCAATATAAGGAATTTTATTAGGCTTATGCCATATATATACAATTGTGACGAAATATTATACATTGGTCAATGGTCATTTGACAAGCAATAGTATATGCAACATTATATAGAACTTAATATAGTACTTATTACATTTTCATTGATTCAATGTGAAAAATAATTGAATAATTTAATAGTGATGAGAAAATACAATTGAATTACTTATTAATAATACAACTGATTTCTTAGTTTAAAAGCTTTATGGATAAACAATGACAGATTTTTAACAACAGTCTTATTTTCTGAGCTTAATAATTCAACAAATTTTGGGATATTGTATTTTTTTCTGTAATAATGTTTATAATATTGTTTAAGAATGTCATGGTACAATGGACATTCAAACAAAAAAGCAAATTCATTTTCAATTGCATTGCATAACTGTAGACGTATTTAATATTTTCCGTAACATTTCGCGCTGTCGTGCCTGATACGATGAACAATGTGGGACATAATGTAACGTATTTTGATTAAGAAGATGAATTTTGGAAAACCGACATGCAAATGCATTATGTATACAATAATATGATATTAACCAAAAGTCTACAAGAATAGCGATGTTCGTGAATAGTATATAATATCGGAGAAGAGCATATCTGAGAATTAACTTTAATGAGAGAACTTCAACATTTATGATACTTTATCAGTTCATAAATTTACTTTAAATGGTTGTGTTAATACAAACTATTAGCTTCACCTCGTTTAGTTTACATCAACTGTGAAACTATTTCTTCAAGTTTATACTTATCACTCTCGATGACTGCTTTATGGGCCTTACTAACCAGGGGCCTTATTGATCAGGGGCCTTACTAATCAGGGGCCTTATTGATCAGGGCCTTACTAATCAGGGGCCTTATTGATCAGGGGCCTTACTAATCAGGGGCCTTACTAATCAGGGGCCTTATTGATCAGGGGCCTTACTAATCAGGGGCCTTACTAATCAGGGGCCTTTTGCATCAGAGGCCTTACTTATTACGGACCTTACTAATCAGGGGCCTTATTAATCAGGGGCCGTACTAATCAGGGGCCTTATTGATCAGGGGCATTACTAATCAGGGGCCATACTAATCAGGGGCCTTACTAATCAGGGGCCTTACTGATCAGGGGCTTTATTGATCAGGGGTCTTACTAATCAGGGGCCATATTAATCAGGGCCTTACTAATCAGGGGCCTTATTAATCAGGGGCCTGACTAATCAGGGGCCTTACTAATCATGGGCCTTATTGATCAGGGGCCTTTCTAATCAGGGGCCTTATTAATCAGGGGCCTTACTAATCAGGAGCCTTATTGATCAGGGGCCTTACTAATTAGGGGCCTTACAAATCAGGGGCCTTACTAATCAGGGGCCTTACTAACCAGGGGCCTTATTGATCAGGGGCCTTACTAATCAGGGGCCTTATTAACAAACACTCAGATTTAGACTTTGAAATGTATAAGATACATATCTACCATTCTTTTGGTTTCATTCAGCCGACGGAATGAAATGTTGTCTGAATATTTGTAGTTACCCACTGCACACTTGATCAAACTTTATTAAAATCAAGTATTGTTTAAACAAAATCGGAGCAACAGAATATTGAATATGTAGAGCCTAAGTCTGAGTTTTTGTATTATAATGCTTATGAATAAGACCCCTGTACTCGGGCCAAATTCGCGAATAACGAAGTTTGTAATCAAACGCCGCTCAAAGCGGGGCTCGGATACACGAACGTTCGGTTTATGAGTCGGGTTCTCTTCCCCTCGACGTTTACGCCTACCTCGTATAAATGTTTGCTCTTTATGACGAATTTCACTATCTACTTGAATGCGATCACTTCAACGATTCAATAATATTTAATAATATACATCCCCAAAACCTTTTATCGTCACCCTAACTTATTAAAATTACCTTTACTCATAGACCAAGACTTTAATAACATAATAAAACTAGAAAATTGTGTGTGCTTATTAAAGAAATTATTTGTAAATTTAAATAAATGCCAGACTTAAAACATCCGAAAATAACATACGTATGTATACGTATTTTAAACAAAAATTACATAAAAATACCTTCTCCATGACTATTTCTTTATCATGCATTCTACAATTATATTTCCTGTGCATGATGCATCGATTTTCTTATTGTAACCGCCTCTTTACCATTGTATTAGTATTTTGTATATTATGTACTAATGTTGTCATGTTTTTCTTGAACTGAGAAATGAAAATAACCTAAACTGATGAAGTCACACATGCACACGGAAGTTACCTGCGTGTTTATACAAATGAATACGTCAATGATTGTTATTTTATAATCATGACCACAATTACGGAAATCGAATTAAGATTTCGTGCACAATCCATCATAAAATAGTTATTGTCACGTCATAAGTAACCATCAATGCAGTTTCCGTTATATGATTCAATAACTCCTTTGTAATAGTTTCTATAATTGCGGAAAATCGTATTTGCAAAGAACATCTCGGAATAGATCAATCGCGTTTGTTTTTTAATATCAAAGACTTTGAAATTACGTCTAGAGTATCAAGACTACAATGCAACCTGAACATTTATTTTAAAAAAATATTCAGGATATAAAAGTATGTAGATCAATCATGTTTATGTAAATAGTTGGGGTGATACGTGTTGGTTATAATGTATTAAGTTCGATTGATTAAAGTGTTATTCGAGTTATTTCCTCTTATGAACAATATATTTGATTAAAGATGGGGTTTCGTCTTTTTATTTAATGCGTGTTTACATTGCATGACGGATAATCTCTTATTCGATACAACAATAGATCTTAAAGTCGTTATAACTTAAACCTTCCTAATTATGATATTTCGATTGCGAGCTGTGCGGTCTGATGATTTTTTAATAGCTACGCATATATTTGGCTAACAATATTACCTGCGTGTTACCGACAATACTTTCCCGCATAAAAAACTGTTGCTGTAACGAACGATTTTTACTGTACGCACCATATAAATTATCCAACATTTTAAGAATGTTCCTCGGTAGTTCAAGAAATCGTGGTTTAGAATTCTGCCATAGGCGACATTCCTTCCAGCGTCTTCACATTCGCGAAATAAGGAGCGAGTACTAGTTAGTAAACCGGCGAGAACTCAACGGGAGTATCTTTTTGTTTCGGACTTCACGCCATTTCTCACCAGTATTTCAGATACATACGGCGGTCAGTTGACACAACCAGTGCTCCCGGGTTACAAAACAGTACTAACCTGCTCCTCCGCAAGCAACTGACGACTTCTCACCAAAGCATTACACCAAACGTATCATTTGGCGACGATTGCTGAGCAGAGAACGTATGATTACCTTTCTGGACAAATGTCCGACAATTCTAAGACGCTTTCGAACTGTTCTTGTTGAAACACGTCGATTTAGCAACCATAGGTTTTCATAACAGTCCTTTTGTCCAATGGATGTCTTTGTATTGTGGTGACACCGCGTGGCATCCGAACGGTTGACGGTCCTTCACCTCAATGGTTTTCCCGCCCTGATGAATATGTGAGTTGATGAACAATTACATACAATGGTGCAAATATTTGCCATCTTTGTGCATTAGATCTCATTCTTCGTGCTATGATGACAGATTGTCAATTAGTAGTGAAATATATAAAAACTGAAGTCGTGTCCTGCACATGTAGTTAATTTGTCAGTTGCTTGCGGAAGAGTAAGACAGTACTGGTTGATAATTAATTCCAGGAAAACTGGTTAAGTCAACTGGCCGCCGTATATGACTGTAAAAATGTTGAAGAAAGCGTAAAACCGATGAAAACAAATCAATCAAATCAACAGCGGTATGTTTGCATCGTTCATTCTGTTAATAGAAGTTTGGATTTTTTTCTAGGTGCATAACTGTACGCTAGACGAATAAATAAGTGAAAAGTTAAATATGAACAATGACATTCATTCAATTATCAAAACAGTACGAGTCTGTAAACTCTGCATTATTTGTATGAGAAGTATTTGGTGTTTTTTTTACCAACATCGATTTGGATTAAATCAAGGCTTGTTTCACACGGAACTTGGGAGTTCCGGGTTCATGAAGTTTCAACTCAACTTAATATATTTATTTAATGTAGAAAAGGCATCCGGTTCAAAATACTTAATAAACATATACACAGACATAGTGGAACGTTATGTTGCATCCCTATTGTATACATTACTTTACAATATATGTGTGATTACATAGTATGTAAGTAATTACAAAACTGGCCTAAAATAAAACGGTAATGTACTTTTGATAGACGCTGTAGTACTACGTTTATTAACACAAGAATCGTAAGAGAGTCCGTTCTATATTCAAAATGATATAATTAATGCTAAACATAGGCCTACATATAAAATATATCAATTTACCAGTGTTAATGTGTGTTAATATAAGTAACATATAACAGTATCATCAGCTGATTTCAAGATGTTAAAAGTCCTGGCAATGTTCTGTCTAAAGTACACCAGCTTAGTAAAAATGATTATGTATGTCTGTAAATGTATCATACTAAAAGTACATGGTATTTACACTCAGCCAAATTTGAACTATTATTTCGATTACAATACGAGCAAATGCGTAATTGAAAAGGCCATTTATCGTGCCTACCAATATATACATTAGTATATGGCTGGAATACATAAACCGTGAAACGGCATGTTTGAACTTTACTGGTAATGCAATAAAAGGGGCATTCAATAAATTATGTCACTGGTCTTCGTATGTTTAACAATTTCACTGCATCGGAAATTTGTTGACGTCAACCCTTCAACGTATTTTCTCTGCATAGATGCATATTTTTGAAGTATTGCTACCCACGACCTAAATGCTGCAAAGTAGTCTCCCCTTGGTATACTGTTGAGACACTGAAGAAGTGCAGAACCAAGGGGCATTTCTAGTAGCAAAGCGCGTGCATGAGAGCATTGTTTTCAAACTTTTTTGGCACACTCGAAACGCCTGGCCTTATGGTCTGGTGTCAACAAGTGGGGGATCCATCTAGCACAACGCTTCTTTAAGTTCAGACAGTCAGTCAGAATATGTTGGACGGTCCGTTCTGAAACTGGATAATAGTATATCGAGGACGGTTACTGTTTTGCAGGCTATATAGACACCCTTTAATTTTTTTAACTCAGCGGAAAACTGTTCATAACGTCTCCATAGAACTACCATGTAAGCGACACAATTCAGAAACAATCTCTTTTGGAGATATCCGCAAAGAAACTCGGGCTTTAATGGATTAAATCAATTTTACCGGTGTATTAAATAAACACCCGCAGTCAACTACATGAAATTACCATGCTCTTATGCAACGTGGTTCCTACGGAAGAGCATTAGTGACATAATTTATTGAATGCCCCTCCTAGTAAGGTAAAAACATTTCACGATGAAAATACGCTGATCTGACGTCATTCGCATCATCTTTAAATTAACAGTTTTCAGATGACGTTAGTATGCGTCTTTTACAGAGACTTTAACATTTGGCCGTTAAAATGATAATTATCAATTTCATCTAAATATTCCAACATTGTGGAGATTTCAATCGTGTAACCTTTCTTTTCGGACACCCTGTTTTTGTCTTTAATAACCTTTTAAAATGTTATAAAAATAGTTTAGTTCGTTCATGAAAATGCGATATACCTTTTTATTTTAAAACTTTCTTCTGACTAAGCGTCTATTGTTGTTTTTTTGTATTTTCAGTTTATGCATTATGGTAATTTGTTAATCATAAATATGATTTTTTTGTTCATAAATACATTTTGCGGTTATTTGGGATGTTTTACGCGGTTTGCTATGTCTGTTATAAAGTGCAAAGGAAACATTAAATTGACTGATTTAGGACCACAAAAACAAGTTCTTTATTTTGTAATTTTGAAATACGGGATGACGTAAATTACTCTCGGGGGAAAAAAAACAAAGTATTGCGACACTACGCATAATACACGATACACATTAATCTATATTTCATAACATTTTGATATATGTTTTTCTTAATTAAAGGTCAGGCACGTAGCTACCTATACACAAAATACGCCGTTGCGTACACATGATTATCAAAAATAGAAAAAATGTGCAATAACCAACAACACTTGAGTAATTTGTATGCAGTTTGGGATATAACTTATCTGAATCTAACGCTTCAAAAGTTACTGTATTGCTTGTGAAATTGTAACCAGATTGCACCACGAACGTTCTAGAAAACGGGATATTATGCCCTTAGACCCCCCCCCCATCCCCTAGATTGTTTGCGCGCACATTCTACCAGCTCTAGCAGCGCCCCTGAAGTTGCAAACACATTCTGGAGATTGAGCACGTGGCAGAATTCTCATCATCTGATAATCGATACTGCGCAAAAATGTCTATAATGATAGAAATATGAAGGATTTAGCTTTAAATTAGTATAACATTTTATCCGATAAAGATATCAAATAAATGCAAACGGTCTTGTAATGTTTCAATATTCCCCATTCTTTCAAATATTTTACTGTTTATTTGAAATCAAAATAAAATGGTATTTTTTAACTTTAAAACAGTTACCAGTGGTGTATAGAATATATAGGCGGAAAATTTTACTCTGAAATTAACTTAATATCATTTAGAAACGGTTAATGATATTAACTAAATGTAAATTGTCTCATTAACAATAATTATTTCTCTGTCAATCGGTATTTTTTTGTCAAAATATTTAAAGAGAAAAATTATATGTTTTCACTTTAAATGTTTATAGTATGTTTTTTACCACGTTCGGAAATGTTCGGAAGACCATCCGAGTATGACCGAAGTTTGATGGCACTTTAGCTCCGGACGGGCACACTAGGGGTCCAGTCTGATTATGGCTTTTGTTGAAATCGTATAGCAGTAGTTTGATTTAAATCACAGACTAAACTGTAAATTGCATCAGATGATTGTAATAGTTTTATAAAAATAAATTTTACAGCAGAACTTGAGCGCCATCTTTGTACTCTTCACTAAATACGCTGTAAAAATGACGAAATGTTTGGCCCAGTTACTGTGCTTTCAACCATAGAAGAGTAATTTGTTTTTCAATTGCAGTAGGCCACAAACCATGTGAATGGACAATACATACACTCATACAAACACATAGAAACTGGACGCTATGTAGGAGAGACTATGTAAACTTTGTAATATGCAAATGGTCGAAGATGACGTCCATTTTTTAATCGTTTGTCCATTTTATGATCATATACGCATTAAATATTTATTGACATCAGAAAGTTACTACGAATTGTCTGTATGAACTAAACTTAAAACTTTGATTAACGATTACCCGAGAAAAGTTGCAATATATTTGGTTATTTAAAAAGCGTATACTTAGTTCGTCTTATATTGCAATAAAATATAAAATGTACTACCAGCAGAAGCAATACTTCTTTCCATTAGAAACGTTATATGTTATCTTTCAATTACAAAACTATTAAATACAATTACAAATATTTGTCAAATTATCATACTTGTACCGTTTCGTATATAGAATTATTGTTCAATTTGTCAGAGGAATGTTAATTAAACTGTATTTTACACGATATTCATTTATTTAATTTCATGTCATATCAAGCTGTAATCTATGTTAAAACGTGACTTATAGGTCCAATGGACCGGGTGTTTTTATTGAATGTTATATATGTATTGTCATGTAACTACTTACACATGTCACTGTAATAAACAATTTACTTCTACATACAGACGTTGAAAGATGACCTTAGGTCTACTTCAAAACGGGTATGACGACACAATGAACACGGTAATGCTGTACAAACATATTCCAGTTAAGTTGATTATTTTGCGGAGATGGGCCATCATAACAGTATTATGGCTTAAACAACAACAACAACTTTTATTCATCATTAAGCATTAAAGCATGCTTCTACATAAATACATAATAATATACAGGTAAACAGGTGTAGCGAATAAGACATGATAATTAATTGAGACAAAGGATAATTTAATGAGAAGCTTAAGAAACAATAGAAAATAATAATCATACTATGTATTGACATGTTTACTGGTGTACATTTTTTGGGGGTTGTCATAGTAACAGTTTTGAAAGACTTGAAAAAGGCATTTCTGCGATCAACTTTAAAAGCAATTCATAATGAAACGGTTACAACTTTATGTTTTCAAATTAAATAACATGTCTTTCTTCTGTTACTATCTTTATTTTGGGTTTCCATGGGAACGCAAATATTCATAAAGCATCTAAATACTTACATGTTAGTAAAATACACAAAACGGATTGAAACTGTATCATGAATATGCCTTTCTTCATCTTACATCAATAAGACCATTAAACTTATTGAATTCATACACAAAATATTATTCATAATATTTAAATTGAACTCAAAGTGGTTGCCATGGTAACAATTTTCTAAAATATGAATGAAATAGACAAAAAAATACCATTTTTGTCGAAAACTTAATATAATACAATTAGTCTTAGATTTATTAAGGCAAGTTTGATTTTCACATCAAGACATTGTATCCATAGCAACCGTCACAATTAAATAAGTTATGTTAAAATATCTTTATAATGCATAAGACAAGCTGACGCAATCCATAAATCTTGCAAATTAAAGGTTATATCCAGTCAAAAAAGTTTTTAAAATCAATGTGTATATTTATTGACTCTAGTCGTTATGGCAACCATAAGTAATAAATATCAGTAATTAGATTTTAAATGATGTATTAAAAAAGACAGATCTGTAATATATGAAACCACAGCAATAATCATCTTACAAGCTACGACGTTACGCGGTCTTTATTTTTATTTGTAGCGGCTCAATGTCGTTTCAAACTTAGTAATATTTTGTTTCTTTCCAAGAAAACATTGTCAACCAACCTTCTTACAATATATTTTGTTCGAACTACACCCTTTACCGCGTTAATTAATCAGTATTTTATTAATTGAATCGACCGCAAGATCATATATCGTCTGTACGTCTGGTCCGGAAACAGACGGCTAAATAATGACAGTTTTAGAAAATTAAAGAACTAGTTGGTGTTGACAAATAAATAAATGACATATACTTACTTGCAAACTGAATAGAACAGAAAAATCAACACGACAACAGCTCTGAACAAAAGGGAAGCTCTGTTTTTTGTCAAACGACACCGATCCGTAACAAAATACGCTGCATAGCAAACAACAATATTTGCCTCCCTTTACATACACCATTTCGGATAATAGGCAACAATCGGACATCGCATGTCTTCAAGTTCGAGTATGCTTCTTTTGAAGTTGTTTTTATCGTAGATTTATCAGTTTCTTACTTTTAACTATATTACCGTTGCGGAGAATGATTATGAACGTGGTAGACGAGGATCTGCTAATACCATCTAGATCTAGATACCGTCTATCCTACGCACTTATTTGCAAAAAAATATTTAAAAGAAAATAGTATTGCAATATGATCTCCCCAAACTCAACGTAATGAATGTTTTACCAAATAATATATACATAATATATACAATATACGTATACGATATCTTTGCGTTGTTATTGGGAGATCATATTTTTTTTCAAACGTAGCCTTTATAATCAATACAGTTACGAGAATTTTATGTGGTGGGGTTATTTAAGGGGTGTGTATTTGTGTATATGCAATGTTCTCTACACTATTTTGGCATATTTCGAGAGGCATAATGTATATGTTTACACAGTACGTAAAAAAGCATGATATATTGTATAAGTCATGCTTAATTATTTGATATTATCTGAGCAAAACTGTAACATTCTAATTAGTCAGGGGGTATGATAACTCATTAATAGTTGGGTTTTGTGAAAAGATATGATAATTATGTAAACAACATCGATTGTAATGTTGTGTAACTAGATTTTTACCCAATATAATAAGAAAAATAACGTTCTTGCGCCTAAATAAAAACAGTTTATGGGGCGTAACCATGCATATTCATTTCGCACATGTTTCTATAGCAACATTAGAATGATCATCGTAACTTAATAGTTTAATATTGGAAGTATAAACTATAAACACATGCTGTCATATGCAGAAGAAATACAATTAGTTTTTTCCCAATGTTTACTGTTTTAGTTGCCAAGACAACTACGTTGGTTGTATCACAAAATTAACCACATAGTTGAATGCTACATAGACATTTATTCATCATATCAAAATGTCATCGTATTTTGAAACAGGGTCAATTTTAGGCGTAAGTACAGCTACCCGTTATCACAGACAGCGTCGAATTCATTAATCAGCTTCATTGTTACGTAATATTATATTTTAGGAGCTTAGTCGTTAAGACTCGTTAATATTCGTTTTAAAATATGTGACTGTACATGCATTATCGTTGAAAGCATGAAACATTGACAAATCGGTGTAAAGTTAATGCATGTAGTTGCCGTTATATCTTTGGAACAATCCTCATGAAAAGGAATGACGCAAAAACGACTACTAACTTAAGTATTTTCATGATTTTAATGGAACAATACTCACAAACAAATCAGAAAACATTAATTCCTATATCTTCGTTGAGGATAGTCCCTTCTTGAACCTTCGTCTGTGGTCAGCACAACACAGTTAAATACTTTCTTACGTAGGTAAGGCACTACAACCAAATTTTTTTTTCACATTTACACTTTTTTATCTCGTCATCTTGACTAAGCTTTATATTGACATTTAACGACTTTGTACGTTCTTCCTACCGCTATCAGGTTTACATCCATTTCGGAATTAAGGCACTTTCAATGGTATCAAACGTTCCTTAAGCGCATAATTTCTGCCTTAATAAGGAGTTGTCACTACTATCGATTAAACATTAGTTGGGAATAACGTTATTGTATACACAATGTCTATTATCCGATCGTTTCTAAAACATGTTTTCATCGTCTGACTACCTCATAGTTAGTTTTCAATTGTTCTCAAGTAAACAAACATACACTTACTATACAGATTGTATTTAACATTTATAAATGCATGATAACGAAACTAGCAATACATCACAGAACGCGGAGCTTATTTAAATGATCAGAAAGAATCGGGAGAGTCATACAAACTGTAACAGCAACAACGTACTAAATCTGTAAATAAAACAACTTGTGTTACTACAGGCGATATTTAATAACGAACAATACAGCTCCTGTCAATAACATAACCAATGATCTTTATAGCAAGTTAACAAATCATGGAGATTTATGTAATACACAAAACAAAATATGTACATAAGAAAACCACTAAGGTACACTAAAAAGACAAACGCCAAAGAGAATTATTCAGGCCAAACGTACGCATCACGTCCTTTGTTTGATGTAACATTTGTTCCCGCAATCGACTTGGCATCTGGTGTTTTGTCAACGACTGGAATATAAGCGCAACTCAGAAATTCCCGAACTATATTGAACACCCTTTTATTCAAGACAAATGAAACGAAAAGGAAGACGCCTTGCAAAGTACTAAACGCGAGAGCAAGGAAAGAAAATACAGACATCTCAAAGATTGCGTCCACGATAAGAAGAGGCCAAGTAATTCCCTGCAGAGTCCATAATTAAGCGGATATAGATGAAAAACGTTTTCCTGTCAACGGTGTGCAGCCGTTTCGTACTTTGTAAGGTTTTCCCAATCGAAATATACGTCATTGTGAACAAGAAATATACCGACAGAGCGGGTGATAAAAGCCACAATTGTCGCCGTTTGATTGGTCAGAAAACAAATAGTTTCTCCATAACCAACAGAAGATCCGTTTGATAATATGAGATGACCACGAACAGTTGATTCTACGCAAACAGTTGGTGTAAGATATATGTATATATAAAAGAGACGTGTTCGTTTGTTTGAAATAACGTGTACGGACACATACCTCGATCGAAAAGACGTAATATATATGAAAAGCACAAATGTTCATAGCGCAGAACGTGGCGATCCAAAAGAAATGTATAGCAACGCCAAATATAGGACAAAGAACTGATGTGGTAGGCTGCCAAATACCACATTTAAGAGTGAGGTCAGCACCACAAAATAGAAATAGTATCAAGCTCATGTTGTTCTTCACAGGAACTGTCCTAAGAATTTTAAATAGACAATAAATTATGAAAGAAATTCCCAAACAAGTTAATGAAAGTATAGTGAATACGTGGTCAGCATTTTTATAAACCGTTTGCAGAACTGATATTACCATTTGCGTCGGCAATAATCGTTTCACTAAGTGACTTGTAATCGTCGTAAGGCCAAAACAAAATAATAATGTGGTTCTGGTAACATGCTGAAAAAAATAGGGTAGGTAGGTAGGAAAAATATTTTATTTTTTAAAATTATTTTATTTCGGCTAAAACTGGACATGTAGTATGAATAGATGAATAGGATACCATTAACATACAGACCATGAGAAGAGGAAAGAATATAGCAAAAACATCTTTGATTGTACAATTCTGAGTTCTTTTAAAGCTCAATACTTTGAAAATACCAAATAAACCTCATGACTGAACCATCATATCTTAAAATTTTATATTAATTGTTACACCAGAACACAGAAAAATCTGACAGTATTAAACATGTTTGCTGGAATAAAAAGACAGTCACAAATGAATGATTTTAATCTCACCATGAAAAAAAAACTAAGTAGTTCCTGATATTCAGATAAAAATGGATGAATTATTTCATTTTTTTGTACAGTATTTTACTGTTTGCCATAAGGGCGACTTACTGCAGGTGAGATACCTTTCTCTTTACAGTCATCACACAAGGGCAATACAGATTTGTACCTTTTCTTTAATTCTGGACAAATGATACCCTGCTGAATGCCACAGTAAGAACATATGTCTTTCCTACCAATGTCGCTTCCATAATATGGAATTTCATTCAAAGACAGACAAGTCATTACTTTTCCATGAAGGTAGTGTTTTGGTGGGGTGATTGGTGCACCGCAAGTGTAGTCAAAGTCGCTGTGCAAGGTAATCAGAGAGAACTGTTGGCGTTCAGTCAGACGGTGTTTGCAATACAATACTCGTGGTTTCCTGCACTCAATACAAGTGACCACTGTCCGTGCATTTTGAGTTGTACAGATACCATACTCTCCAAATACTGGCTGTTCAGCGACTTCATCTACCAACCGGTCAGCATTATTTCCATTTCTACACGATTATCAGTTGCATTTGTTGTTTCAACTGCAAACATGCCAGGCTGTTCTGTCAGAGGTTCATTGTGTTTATCTTTATGCTTTTTTCTTTGTTTCAAAGTGCTCTGTTTCTGTTCAGAAATATCTTTCAAAGAAGGCCGTGCTTCTTCTGTGGTATCCTCATGTTTTACTGCCTCATATTTCTTGTAATGGTCTGGGTTGAAATCATCCAATACTGGATCTGGAAGCCACTGCAAAAGTTCTTCTGGCAAATCTGGGGGCATGCAACATTTTTCATCTTTACATCTTCTTATTTGAAAAGAATAGTGTCTTTCACGACAGTGGTCTGCTATCCAGGTGTTGTAGGACTTTACTTTCTTTGTATGTACTTTTTGCAATTTGGTATCGTTTAAGTCCGGAAATTTCTCTCTCAAGTGCCGCTTTAATATATCTATTTCAAGATCACTTACTGGGTCTACTGCTTCAATTGGTTCTGTTTTTATCTTAATGCGTGTGAATCTATTCCTCACCACGGCTTATACTGGTTCTACGAGTCCACAATACTTTACCTTAAGGTCTGGACTTCTGGTAGCTTTAGCCCTGATGTCTGCCATGCTTCCACACTTCTTAAACACATAATAACTCTGTCATGAGAACTTAAATACATATTTTCTGGAATTACCGCTTTGGATTTTGTGAGTATAAGTTTGCCTTTTATGTTGTTTCTTTGAAATTCAGACTCACGAAGTTCAGTCAGTGGGTATAATAAAAACCTGTTGACTTCGACAATTTTGCGAACATTTTGAAAAGCCGTATCATTAATAACGAATGAGCTATCAACATTGTCTGTGCTGTGATAAGAACATTCCCGACTGCCTTTAAAACCATGCACATTTTGAGAAGGAGTTAATACTAGTTTTTTTATCATGTATAGTGTGAATAAAATGCAGAAAGTCCACTAAATATTATTCTAACTCAGTAATGTTGTCTATAAAGTATACATCAACAGATATGTTTATTTGGAGAGAATAACCATTTTTCAGCTGTATTCCACCAACATCGTTTCTACACGGTTCTCCAGCAATTACCGAAATGTCATGCTCGTAGATTGTTGCCAACGTCTGTAGATATGTCAGTAGTTCATTTAATACAAACTCTCCAATTTCCCGCAACGTTACAGACAAATTCTCCATTCCGAACCCGACAATTACCTTCCCAAATAAGTGAGCAAAACCCGGTTTAATAAAGGTTAAACACAGTGGTATTGACACCGGGTTAAATGTGGGTCTTTTAGATTATCGGTAGACAAAATATGGGTTTTCTGGAGGAGCCAACTTAGTGTGTTTTTTTCTGAGTTAAAGTGGGTTTTTTAACACACTTCTCCAGAAGTTGGTTTTTTATGGACTTAAAGTGAGCAAAAGCGAGTTTTTAGGCATAAACAAAACCAATTTTTCCAGTGAAGCGAGTTGTTATTTCCAAAAAGACTCGCTTAAAACCCACTTTGTTGTCCAAAAACCTTTTAGTAAAAACCCAGAAAAAAACTCGATTTTAACCGAGTTTTGGTAAATAACCCACGTTTCAGTTGGGGAGGGTTCCGTCTTGCATGGTTACGAAGAACGTATACTGTATCTGGTAGAGCAGATAGCCGTAGGTACCATAATTGTGAATACAAGTTCCATTTGTAAGATAGTGATCTTTTGAACAAAACAATACACGACTCTCCTGCAAAAATGAGATAAACCTTTGATGAGAGCCCAAACAATTAATTAATTAACGCCTAATTTAGTTAGCATCTTTTAAAATATCGTATTCTGTTAAATCGCATTTATTATAAGACTGGACTTGATCGAAAATACAACTTTATGGACGAAATTGTCAAAATTAAAAAATGCCAATGTACTGAAAGACTATTTACATTGGATTCCTTTGCTGTGTGATTGGTATGTCGATCGCATATTTGTACGTCGGTTGTCTCTCTAACTTCGTGTGCAAATATTGACTTCCACGCATTGCCAGCTATCGAAAACTATTTTTTATACGTTCCGAAGCCATAATTGCCAAGTAAATCTTTGCACATTTTATCCAACCACGGGAAGTCAATGCATTCAGATTTATCGTCGGAACGTACGTCACAGTAATGTAATGCCAGTCTGTACAAATTCGACCGCACAGTGTTTTGCGGCTTCGAATAGGGAAAAAACATCGGGGGAAAACCAGGGTATCATGGGTTTTTCACATTCAATTCTGATATCGAAGCTAACAACAGAGAGAGAATAAAGTACTTCAGCCTCAAAATCTGACATGCAAAACAGACATTCAAATGATAGATGTTGATTCCTGAATGTATTTGTGTCTTTGCTACATTCTGGAGTAGCGGACGACCTTATGCATCGTTCATTTGGTATAACAGACTCACTGCAAATATAATAACCAACAAAATAATCTCCAACCATCTCATTGGTAATGTTTAGCGGATCTTTATATGATTTGAAATAGTTTGCACAGTCATATGCTGGTTCCGCGTAATGTAAAGCATCCTCGTTATGAAAAGGAGACGATTTCACTGATTTTAGTGCATTCTGTAATCGATCTATTACATTTCTCATATTTAAAGTATATTTGGGCGCCACATTGCTTGTTTGTGGTATAATAAATATCCCAGTTCACACTTAGTTTACTAACATTTCTGTCTTGTGAAGAAACATAAATTGGTAGTTCAAAATCGCTTTTGTTTGTTTAGTTCTGTTTTCGCAAGTTTGTCGCCAATGGCTTCAATGTTGTCACCTTTGGCAAATTTGTTGTTTCGTCGACAGAAATTCGATCATTTCGAAACTGCGATTTGTACAATTCTCTTAACGTATCCACTATGATTGACGCAGAAAAGTAGGCCGATTGTACCCATATTTCGTTTGCAGATTTGATACTAAAGCCGACCTGTCATAGTTGCATATTCGACAATAAATGTTCTTGAAAGGCAGATGGTAGAGAGTTTCCGGCTCATACAAACACGCTTCCAATATTTCTTCTTTGAATTCCATCCACTTGCCTGTAACATTGCACTGGTTAATGATAGGTGTTGAGTCATAGTAATCTTCCGCCAGTCCTGGATTACAATACATATTTTGTATTTATAACTTATTTTCCGGCAGGCGATGTCAATCCCAATATCATATCGTTGCCAAGTACCACTAACGTTACAAGACTCAGTGACATTATTATTTTTTGCAATATTATATAACACCTATACAGTATCGTAATCATGGCCGGCGCAGTCAGCTGGTACATAATCTACATATGTATCAGGAATCTCGTAACGAATCTCACACGAATAATTGTTCAAGCCGTTACGTAGGTTAGCGAATGATTTCGCCCGAAATGAATAATAAGAACTTTCAAAACAGACTGCAGTGGGAACCCACGCTATCAGATCGTCCAGTTCTCCCCTCAGTTCTCTCTGAAGTAACAGGTTTAGTTTCGTTATCTGTCACCTCTTTATGAGTGGTGGACATTAACTGATCATGTTGTACCATGCGTTTGGACCACCGTATATGTTAGTTGGAATGCACTCGTAGTTGAGATACCCATACCACACGCTGGGGCAGCAAGCATTGAATAACATACAGTTAAGGTGGCAGCTGCAATTTTGTGCACAGTTTCGATACGGCAAATATTCATCTTCAAATAGAGTGGTAGTTGGCATCGTATCTCCGCACGGGCGAACTTTAACAAACTCGGACCATAGCTCCCTGAATGATGTATTGCCCAAGATCAGCACATTTCTTGATATTGATGTTGCTTAAAACAATCCAATATGCATTCATTTGTTCATTGTTGGAAGGTTTAACGTGAATCTCTCTGTTTGTTAATTGCCTTCAACATCATTGTATTGACAATTCAAAGACAATTCAAGAGCTTAACGACAATTAAGTCCGTAATCCGAGAAACATTGCGCACAATTTAGATGATGATTTTTGAAGAAATACAATATTTCAATTAAGCGATATTGCAATAAGTAGAACCGCACGTATGTCGCACACATCTGTAACTCATAAATACTTCCCCCGTCTTTCTTGATGAAGATTATTAAGACTTACACGATACACCAATACACCATACAAGTATTAACTGAAGGCAAAATTCTCTAATTTCCACATATTCAAAGGTTGTCTACGACTGAATTTGAATGGAGATAATGTTTCCATAAATGAAAATAAACACTAGCATGCAAAAGCAATTTGTCACAATGGACTAACATTTTCACAAGTTATACATTGTACCATGAAATAATTTCAATACTGACTTTAAACTTGTCGATTTTTTATTTACTTCTGAAAACTATCAGTAAAACCCAAGTGACCAATTACAAAGTCTGTTCAGTGTATTTACTCGACATCAAACCAACTGTTTCGAGCATTGCAATTATAATATTTTTAGTTCATAATGAATCACGTTGTTATAACTTCACGGCAATTTCAGATTTAAACTTCGCTGATTTCATATAAGCTTTATATTCAAGACAGAAGCACAATTACATTGCAAAAACAACTAACTTGACATTTAGTAGCACTTAAAAGAACGATGTTAACTAATAATCATATACACATTATTGTAACTAATTAATTATACGTAGACAGAATGCCGAAATATGAGACCAGCAACAAAACTACATCACCTAAAGTGTTGGCGGCGTAAGCGGGAGAATGTGTTCTCAAACTGTTCAAGGTTATGACACACTCGTTATAAGATGCAAATACTTGTTTTAACTCAGATGCAAAAGTTGTAAAGTAGCTTGCAGAATTACACACTTATGATCATCATAGACTATGAACTCTATCAGACATGCACAACGGTGGACTGACATGGTCAATGTACTATATCAGACGTGCACTCCACTGGACTGTCGTGATATCTGAACTCTATTAGACACGCAAACCACTGGACTGACATGGTCTATGTACTCTATCAGACACGCACACCACTGGACTGACATGGTCTATGTACTCTATCAGACACGCACACCACTGGACTGACATGGTCTATGTACTATATCAGACATGCACACCAGTGGACTGACATGGTATATGTACTCTATCAGACATGCACACCAGTGGACAGACATGGTATATGTACTCTATCAGACATGCACACCAGTGGACTGACATGGTATATGTACTCTATCAGACATGCACACCAGTGGACTGACATGGTATATGTACTCTATCAGACATGCACACCAGTGGACTGACATGGTATATGTACTCTATCAGACATGCACACCAGTGGACTGACATGGTATATGTACTCTATCAGACATGCACACCAGTGGACTGACATGGTATATGTACTCTATCAGACATGCACACCAGTGGACTGACATGGTATATGTACTCTATAAAACATGCACACCAGTGGACTGACCTGGTCTGTGTACTCTATAAGACATGCAAACCAGTGGACTGACAGGGTATGTGTACTCTATCAGACATGCACATCAGCGGGACCGTCAGAGCTATGTTGGATGGTGTTCAGTTACCACTCATCTCTTAATATATTTTTTTGTTTTCATATTCCGGAATATTATATAGAAAGACCAAATATGATGAAATTGTTTGAGTTTTTGAACTCTAGAAATGTAACTTTTTTAATAAATATTTCCGAGTTTGTTAACTGTGCCTTTAAAATTCGTGAAAATTTGCTGAGATAATACTTATCAGTTCAGGTCTATGTAATGTTCTTCTTCCAGAATAGAATGTATACTAATGTTTTTGCTATACCGTTTCTATAAAACTTGTCTCCATAACAACGTAATATGTTAAATTTGTACAATCACTTTCCTTGATTGTCTACCATGTAAATTTGATTTTATACTTTATATTTGTTTGTATGTATTTATTTATCTAATGGATGAGAAACACACTGATTAAATCCTAAATTAAATGTTTTCTATACTAATGAGACTTTAAATAAATCTGTGGACATACACACGTATCTTTAAGCAAGAGTGATAACATTCAGCATTTATGATAATAAATGATTATTACCACATATTAGCACTTTTTGCAAATGACCGTATCAATTATAATAGACAAAATCTTTTGATATTTTTTCCTCATTATCTTTCCAATTAATATATACGCTATCACGTATTTATTTGTTGTTATTAAGTAATAAACTGATATGATATGATATGATATAATTAGTAATTGATAAATCATTTCAAAAACAATGATTGTATTATTATACATAGGTCGACATTCACTCCGCTGATATAATCAATTCATGATCGTATTTATTAAAGTATTTGTTAATTAACAAGTAGATTGATCACGAACTTTGCCTTACTTGTTTATTGACTTATAAATCAGTTTGAGTAAAGCGTGATATTTTCTGCGAGATGTACGTACAGTAACGGCGGCGAAACGTCATATTTTTTTTATTTCAAATGGAGAAAAAACTACCTTATACGCATAGCATCTTTATGACTGATCGAACAAAGTAAAATTGATTAGAAAGTTGGACAAAGTTCCTCTTTTACGTAAGTGTTTAGTAATTTTAATGAACTGACGACCACATGATTTCAAGCTTATACATAGTGAGCGTCGAAACAAGTGTTGCTTAACAAATAAATAATCATTTCATCTTGACGAAGGTGGATTCTTTCTCTGGATTTTCAACCGACTTCGCCAGAAAGCAGATGCCGACGAAGTAAGTGCGATATTGCCACAATTTAATAAATTCTACTTTTTATTAGTTAAACATTTTCGTCGGAATACGTGATTAACAACTTAATTAATTTGACTGAATGTTTTGCGTAGTATTAAAACATAGTGTTGATTAATTATTGATACTTTTTAATTAATACTACTATGTGGTTGTTCTTAATTAATACTCAAGGGATGAGATGCTCATTTTTCCGCTTTGACGTCTGTCATATGCCGCAAACAGTTTGTATTTAAATCCGGACACACTTCATTCTACTATAATATTTAGCACGTTGTATGTCAGATATATTTTCATATGGACAAAGCGGATTTGTTATAAAACAATATTTTTTTAAATTGAATTAATTATTTTTCAGTGAATTGATATATGTTCTAAAGGCCCTTATTTTTCCAGAAGTTAATATAGACTTAATTAGTCTTAAAACGATTAATGTAGTGTTAGTTTATCGCGAATACGCTCGGAACTTCCGTAATTCACACTGGAGCACATTGGTTAGTTTATTTTTTTTATTTTTTAATTCGGGCATATATATATATATATACACACACCTTCTCGAATGGTTAATAATTTGCAAAATAAATTAAATAAATAATATTATATCACAATGTGCTAGTATTGCTGGGAAAAAAGGTAACAAAAGAGATCTTGGATATGCATTTGAATAGTTCGTAGTTTTGTTTCTGTAATAGTGTGTATAGTTGATATTAAAGTGTCTTGTTTAGGCTGATATATTCCATTTGTTGCTACAATGTTATTTCAACTTACTTGTTGACTGGTTTGTTCAAGTTAGAAATTTTTGACTTCGGAATATCGCGCTTTATACACATGTGATGGATGGTTATTACTGTAATAAAAATATAAATGACAATAAATAGATATATTGTGTGCGCTCAATAATCTATTGTTTTGCTAAACAAGTGTATCAACACACTTATTCTGTCGTATTCCATCAGTCAGGTAATAAATTATTTTATTGAATCTCCGTTTGTTCGTTTTATAATTAAGTTTTAGTGACACGAATAGTGTGATACAATTCAGTTCATCACTTGAGTTGACTGTTTCTTTACGGAAAGATTTCTGATATTATATGGCAGATGAATTTCCGACAATATGTTATTTATCTTCTTCCTCTGGTCCTAAGGATCGCAACAGAACTTAAGTTTTAACTCAAATTAAGTTCAACCTTTATCTTTTTTATTTCTGACTACAAAAAAGTTTACTGCAGTGACAAATTTGGATTATTCTAACAGCCTTTAGTTCTATATTTATTAACATATTTCTTACGAAAAATGACAGCGTTATTTAAGACAAAACGAACATTGTGGAACTCATGTGTTTGATCTCAACTCAATTCTCTTCTATATTTAAGAGATGGAAAATGCGAGTTTAAAATATTTTCTAGAAACTGTTGAAATGCCCATTATGAATTAATTTTAAACGATAAATAAAAAGAAACTTTAACAACACTTTCGAAATATATAAATACATTTTGAAGTTGAGTTTGAGCACTACCTTAACGGTTCTTTCGTGAACCTTTCTCCTGATTTTTGTGAGTATAGTACCAGTTGCTTATGAGGAACAAGTTAATACTGGTCGGACACATTCGGAAGCTGAAGAAGACAGTCACATATATTTTTTTCACTGATTTGCTATTTATTCAACCTCAATATGAATACCACCTCAAAATTAAGACCAGTTTTTAATGGACCTAAAGGTGGTCTCTTTTTAGGATGACAGTAGTTGTATCGGCATCAGTAGTTGCTAGTCGTATGTAAAGCTACGGTCTCATCCGACCCACGGAGGCGTAGCGCACACGTAGGGCAGTAAATTTTCATACGTGGCCATTCTTTCTACGTGGGTAAATTGTACATGGGGTGGTTACATCACCTGCATCCGGTCCACGTAGAAAATGCATTTTTTCGAGGCGTTCACGTGGGTAGTACGTGGATGCTACGTGGGTGGCGCGCAGGTGCTACGCGGGCAAGACGAGGGGGACAGTGGTGATCACGTAGGCAGTGCGTGCGAAGTGTGTGCGTTGTACGTGGGTGCTACGTGGGTGGCGCACAGGTGCTACGTGGGTGTTACGTGGGTGCCACGTGGTGCAGCACCGCGTCCGTGCCACGTATAGATAAGGTCGAGAATTGGCTTGCTTGAGACTGCCAAAAAGATGCCCCCACGCACCAGTCTCGCACCAGCCGCGACATATCATCGCAGACCAAAAATTGTGCATGTCCAATTTTTCTCCACCTAGGAAAACGAAGGCTACGAGGGGGTCAGGTAGCTTGAAATTACTTGCGTAGTGCGCGCGGGCCACCCGCGGAGTGCCACGTACAACCCTAAAATCTCTACGTGGACCCCTCGCTACGCCTACGCGGGTCGGATGAGACCATGGCCTAACTAAACATATTTCGGGAAATGGCGTAAAACTTATTTCAGCGCTTCCATGACAATACCTGTATTTATTAGTGACGTCAGTTATGACGTCGATTATTTCAAAAATAAAGTCTTTTGGTGGCTTAGTTTTGCGTGAAAATGTTTATAAATAATGTTGTTTTTTCCATTTCGAAAACAGAAGCGTTTTTAAGAATTAACGATACATTCACGATTGAGTGAAAGCGTCTCTGAGTCGACGTCATCATTTTGTAGTTTGTTTTGCTATTTTATTGTCGGCATTACAATCGCGATAAAAAGAAAAGCAGACGTCAGATTTTAATATTTTTGGTTTTAATTGAAACTATAAAAATATATCTGTTCGAAAACATTTGAAAAAGGATTTCTTGGTCACTAATAGAGGTTTTCTCGCGGAATAGCTTATACAAATATGTTGATTAACTTTTTACAACGACTAGTTATTGAAAGTAAACTTGGTAAATATCTTACGTAGATAATTTGACAGGTTAATATTCTATGCATAAAAACGTTGTACATATATAATAAAATGTTGACAACTTTATTGACTGTTAAAACAAATTAACATTTCCATAGTCGAGTTAATGAAAGGCATCAGTGAATTCATTACCATACATGTATACAAGTAGTGTGTATTTAAAATAAGAATAAACAATCATACCAGGTTGTAATGAATAAATTAAACAGATTATATCGGACGTATTCGGTCGTCATTTTATTATCAAATTTGGTATAACAGTCGTAACTATGTGGCAGTTAGTTTATTAATTTGTTAAAGTCTCATCTTGTAAAAGCTTAAAATATACATAAATAAAGTCATGATTCGAGGAACACGAAAAATCGGTCAATGAAGACAATAGACAAAGAACATAAAACATTACACAAAGCCATTATAATACAAATAACAAGAAACTTGTACACTCATGTGCATCATACATAAGACTATATACAATATATAATATACATTATAATGCTACCATCAACCTGTCTGGTTTTAGTAGTGTTTAATAAGACTCTGCACTTTACAAACATAGTGGTCAAAATTGGAATTGAGCATTAAACACAGTTACCCAAAAACTCTAATTGTATAACCTATGTTGACATTAAATTACTTCTTTGTTCTTGAACTGGCTGTTTAATACCACATTAAATTATGTGGATATCAATTAATATGATAGAACACTAGTTGCCTTGTTATAAAATAAAGTAATGTTTCATCGTATAAGAAGAAGGTCTTATTGGTGTGTCTGACATGACTTGGCTTAATGAATACTTTCCCCAGCTGCCTATACTGCCTTTGTTTGCATTGACATGTCAGTGATTTATTCTCATTACAACATTATGACTGATCGAACAATAAATAGTCAAATCATGAACGAAGCGTTATAAGTATGACTTCATTGAATATGAATGACCGATTCATAAAAATCTAATCGTATGTATGACATTTCATTAAAATTTGGAGCGAGCGATTTTCGTCATATAATTACTAGATATAGACGTAATGTTCGCGAATGAAAATAAATAATCATTACGATAACGGTAAGTGTACATGTGAAGTTTACTACAGATATGTTGTTATTACCGCAAATCATTCGGCGTAAAAACTTGTTTATTTGCTTAAACGCCTATTTCTATATATAATACATATTCAATGGCGTTGTACAATAATGAATTAGAAGATAATAAAAGCAATACAGACACAGGCATTAAATAACAAGTAATCAATGAAAGAATCACGAATATTAGCACACAGTACATTACATACATAGTTTGATGCATAGTATATAATTGATGTACAACATGTATATACATAGTGGGTGTTCACCAACGTGTAAACAGACAACAACACATCAATATATTGGTAAATAGTTCATGGGTATACGTTTTAGAACAATGCATAATAATCTCTGAAAAGATGAGTTTTCAAATGTTTCTTGAAGAAACGTGTTATCTTGATTGCAAACTAAGAATTTACGTAGTTGAAGATACTCTTAATTTATTATTACACTTGAAATCCGCTCATTAAAAAGTATATGCGTTTGAAAACTATAATATAGTACACACAGGGCCGTAGCTTAGCTGGAATTGGTGTGTAGGCCTAGTTTAGAGGGCTGCGAGGGTCATGGTCCCCCGGAAAATATTTTGTAGCTATATCGTCAGAGATGCGTCTTGGTGTACATTTCGTTCCGGCAAATATGCTTACAGTAACATCAAAAACCTAAATTTAATATCTTAGATTAATATATATATATATATATGTAGTTTTGGCCATTTTATGTTTTTGAATTTTCGAAAACAAAGTGTTTATCGTCCTCTGGTGGGTAGATTTTCAACATGATCGAAATGTCAAATTCCGGGGGTAATGATGTAATACCATTACGACATTGGCCCATTTAGGCTATAACAGTGTGTCATGTAGACAATGACCACATTCAAAAACTGAATAAACGTAAGGTCTAGCCATTATTTACCTCCCCTTGGTAGAGCTACTTTGATTTCTTTTTGTTAACTTGTGTTTTGTTTTTTATGTCTTGATGTATAATGTCTTTGTTTGTTGGAGGAAATATGTTGTAGTTTGGTATGGCCTCATGAAAAGCCAACTTTATTCAACTTTCTTTCGCTTAAATTGTCTATGGTGTTTGGTACTTAGTATGCCTTGCATACAGAAACGCTCATTTGTAATGACTTATTATTAAATACTACCACAAATGATACCTTTCAAAGTTAATTTAAAGGTTTATTGATATAAGGAAATGACAATTACAAACCATATATTTAAATGAAGTACAAAAGTCACATGCAATATGATTGAAGTATTTGCATATTTTTATACAAATTAAGACTTTTTGTTCAACAAACGTGATTAATTAACATGATTAAGGTCTGACACATAATTGATGAGCAGAATTTCTCGATTGTGGAATAAATAGTCACGATTTCACAGTCTGTTTACTGGTGCGTATTATGGTCGGAACCAGCTGCGTCATGCTTAAAGCGGCCAAAAATATTTTATGAAAAAAATGTAAAAAAACCACTTTATATACATATTTTGTCACCTTATGTACAAAACCCCGTAACTCAATGTTTGGCGGTTTTGAGTATTTTGTATCGTTGAAACCGTGTTTCCAAGCTTCTTCTTTCTGTACTACCTATATTGTTCTGAAATGCACATAACTTAAATAAAATGCAATTCCATAACCCGTATGTAACACTTATCTCAAGAGGTTAAAACTTTTAACTTTTAAAGTTGTTTCTCTCAAAAAGACGAAAATCAAGTTATGGGATTCTGGAAAAAAATGCGACAATTTGCTAAGGAGTGGCATTCTTGTCTACGAAAATAAAACTTATTTCGCGGGATTTTAATAATTAGATGAGACATTTATTCTCAACTTCTTCGAAGACATTTCACTGTAACTGACTAACTCCAGGTATAAACTGTTGAATGTGACAATATCCAACATGAAAACGCGTACAAAAACTATTTTTGATGTTCTGAAACCTAATATTATTCACTGTTCATAATCAAAACGTTAAATTATAACATCCTCTACGATTTGTCAAAATCGCTACTTTCGTTTTGATGTCTAAAGACAGGCTACTAAGTTATTTTTGTAAAATGAAATTTGAGTGGTTGGAAAACTACTATATAGTCATCTGAGAAGAAATATAATAATTCAATGCCGCTTAAAACGGATGTTTAAACAAAGAATGTGGAGGCATTGATGTCTGACTCCTTATCCGTTATAGGTCGTGAGTTCGAAACCTGCATCGGGTGAGGTTGAACCGTAAGTTAACAATCTCTGACTGTTGCGTGAGTACCGGTGAGTGACACAGGAGAGTGTCATGGAGAGTAATTAACAGAAGTTGTAAAATGGTTTGAGAATGTATTTTAAATAAATGAAGTCAAACTAAGTGAAGAATATTCAATTTGAGTCCTATGCAGTCTGATTTTGAAATGTACTATTTTATCATTTCAAGTCAATTTCCACACTCTCACTGCTTCGATTTTTGATAGTCGTACTTTGTTCACAAATGACAAGTTGTCGTTTGCTTTGAGAAAATCTTACATACATAGAGAATCTTACATTCGTGCTTATTTGATATTGATTTTATGAAACGAGTCGACTGAATATGACGCGAGGCTCTGCCGTTTCAGTCGACGAGTTTCATAAAAACAATATCAAATAAGCACTCATGTAAGATTCTTTTTATCACATAACACCATAAATAGATTGTTTTCAATCTTTAAATATACTTTAAATAGTGCTGTGATTCTATTTATGTAACTAGTTACATAGGATACTTATGTCACTGCTTTATGCCACTCCTGGAGTGCAAGTTATGTGATAAATCAGGTTACAAATTACCGTTATAGCAGCAAATATTCACGCAATTACATTATTGTCCATTAGTTTCTCCTGATTGTATGCGTGACTGAACATATGTCCGTATCCGTCATCCCTGGCCGAGTGATTAATGCATCCACCTTTGGAGCGAGAGGTCGAAGGATCGAATCCCGGTAGAGGTCCGTTCTGATATGGCCGGTTGGTGAGCCGCCAGCTAGTTAAATAATGGTTACCGTGTGCCTACCTGCCTGGTGCCTGGCATTAAAGGATATGAATCGGGATGTAAACGTCTTCAGAAAGTAGGTGTCTCATAAGTCAGAAATGGTTGGCCCTTTAAGTAGGGGTGACCCTAAAATTAATAAACACTTTTACTTTTAAGTTTTCTTTCAGTTGGTAATTAGTAAATGAATCCTGCATTAGAACTTGATTATTATTCGGCCAAATAGTCATGCAACACATATTTAGAAACATTACTGAGAATTATTACAATTATAAGTAACATATTAAACGTTAAACATGTTATTGTCCATGAGTGTCATGTCATAATCATAAAACGAGAGCAATAAACGACGTGTTATCTCCTGTTTTAAAATCAACAAACGTTTTTTTCTTACCGCGAATTTAGACAGAAACCACAGATATTTCGCTAAATTTGATTTATCAACATTGTGGCTTTATATGAACAGAACAAACAACGTGTAATGTTTTACTTGCGCAATCATTCAAAATCATTATAAATACATTATATTTTTTTTTACAAATATAGTTATGCATAACATTATTAAATAGACGAAAGGTCTTACATCTTTCTTGTTGTTAATTATCGCTGAGGCTTTTAATTCGTTTACTGTTGTTCTGGTGTCAACAGTTGAATGCGCGTTCGGTTCACAGACCGTGACGTCATGAGGTAGGAAAAATAGAATTTTGCCTTGCGCTACGTAGGGAAAGTAGCGGAGCCGTTTCTTTATCGTAGGAGAAGAAAGAAGTGCCTATATTTAGATAGGTAGTGTGATCTGACAGTGTCGTCTGGTCTTTTGGAAGCCATTTTGAAGTTTGCGGAGCGTTCAAGCGTTCTTTAAACAGCTACCTTTTCTACATCAGCTTATTTTTCTCGCATACTTCCCCTATCTCTAAAAACTCACCCTTGCTCTCTGTACTTGGAACTTATAACTTTCCATACAAAATAGTCCCGCGTGCCAATAACATGTACGAGCATAGTAACCTTCGATTGACAACTGAAAGCTAAACTGATTGAATATTTGGTGCGCCCATATAATGCGACTCCATTATGACTGAAAATCATACCCCTCTCGAAAGCTCGCTGCAAACTCGTAGTATATCGAACGACATTATTCGCGGCGAGAGTCGGCGACAAACGAATACATGTCTACCACACGTGTTCGAGTTTGAGCGACACCTAAAGACATGTTTTCAATATCTGAACGAGACGAAAACTCGCACGACAATTTTAAACAGTTTAACATTCTATCCGCTGCTTATCGAGTACTGTCTAAATGAAGACTCACTTCTTCGACATGCAACGACATGGCTTCGAGTCCAACACGACACCTAAAGAGTTCTAGCGGATTGTAACACGCCAAAACTTATCCCGTAACTTTTCAATCGCCTCTCGTACCCCCAAGAATAGTTGTCCGTGGAGTCAGTTGACTGTTCAAATCCATTTTTAACCCCCACAAATTCATATAGAAAATGGTATATTAGTTGTTCCTTGAGAGTAATGACATAAGTCTGAGAAAAAACTATCCACTCTCTTCAAATCCATTTTGGCTTGTTCGCTCTTTATTCAAACTCAATATTAAGACCACATCAATATTAAGACCAGTTTTCAAGGGTCCCAAAGATGGTCTTATTATTGACGTTAAACTGGTACAGGCAAATAAAGTTTTGTTAATAAGGTGGTATTTATTTCGAGGTGTTCTAAGGGTTGAGATTTTTTCTGTACCCTGTATTAATTCTGTAGCTTGTAATTCACACGTAGACAACCGTATACAGTAAAACCTCAATAATAAGACCACCCTTGGGACCCTTGAACATTGGTCTTTGTATTGAGCTGGTCTTGATATTAAGGTTGAATTAAGAGCGGAACAGCCAAAATGGAATTGTTGTGGTCTGAAGTTTAGGTGGTGTTATGATTGAGGTGGTCTTTAAGTGATATTTTACTGTATTCAAAATAAATCATGTCTCTATATGTCGCTGATATTAGAGGTAATATGATAAATGCTCTTACTAAACAATTTTTTTTTCGACCAATTGTTCAAGCCCAATCAGTTTTATTATCATTTTATTGTCAGAATTATTCATTGCGTCACATAAAGTACTCAAGTTTGAGTCATTATCGAACTGGGCACATTTTGTTACTAGTACATTGTATATCAATATTAAACATGAAATATTTATGATCAAACTTGATAATAATAAGATTATTGTGACAATATTCAATGTGTCATATTGTACTACAGAAATGGTTATTTTGACCAAGAATAAATTATAGTTCTCTATTCAACGCATTCATTGTGCGTTCTATGGGAAAACTCGGTCATATATTGTACTTAGTTCGTATATTATCACATATTTTGAGTTCCCCTACAAAATGAATAATACAAAATCGTTTTTTCTCCTTCCAAACTAATTGCGCCGGCTTTTTAATAAAAAATTTTTTAAACGGGTTTCAGTCGAACATTATAATAATTTTATGTTAAAATCTCCGATAATTTTACTAGGCACGTGTCGTGACACATATATATGCAACAAACAGAAAAAACTTCAGTAATTAGACCATCCTTATTTATAAAACCATTCATTAAAGAAATACACGTAGCGGATCCGTGGTCCAGTGGTAAAACGCTGGCATTGTAATCCAGGGATCGCTGGTTCGATTCCCCGCTCCATTACTGACCGTACTAACAGTCTTTCGGACGAGACTTTAAAACCGAGGTCTCGTGTATGATGCTTTACATCGAGCACGTAAAAGAACCAGGGGTGCTTCTGGAACTGGGGCATCTTCTGTATCATGCACTATCCTCCAAAAATCTAATATGACTAACATTCTTCTGGAGGCGTCGCCCATATGGGAAACCGGTGGCGACGATAAATAAACGCAAATACAAACAAAAGAAATACAAATGGACGGAGTAGTTTGGCTTTGTCGTGTTCATCAACATGTGTTACCTAATAAGACGACAATTATAAAAATAGTATTCGTCCTTTCATGGGCCATATAAACATAGAATGGTAACTAGAGCGTGAAGTATTAGATGTAAACAAACTGAATATTTCGTGCCCATGTAAACAAAGAATAAACAATATAATTAGTTCAATATTGAACGATCGTTACATCTAAGAGGTTACTTGAGTTTTTTTTTCTTAGATTGTCTTACATTACGGTTAAAATAATCACATTCTGTTGAGATGCCAGTCAATAAACTTTTATTATAAACAGTCTAATTTAATGTTTCTCTACATTTGTTATTGTTTATGTTTTGTTTGCGGTTCATGGGCGTTGATTTCTCCATACAATTACTCTTTAATGTAACTTCGACTTGTATTTTTGTTCATGATGATAAAGTGCATTGATAAATCAGAATTGTTTTGACATACAATCACAGACACGTGACTGATACCGTGTCACTTACCTTGCCTATTATATATACAGTAGTTACATATTTCAAAGAAAGAAATACATATTTACTTTCACTGAATTATATGGCTCTCCGCCACGATTCCTCGTCTCATTAAAATGCGAGGTCAATATACATGTATATTGATTTTGATAAAACGAATGTTACAATGACTTTAAGTGTTTCGCTTTGTTGGCGTACTTTTTTCATAAATTCATAATATCGTCTGCTTTATATTTCAGAGTCACAATTACCATGGCAACAACGAACCTGCTCCTGAGTATAATATTTGTGACTTTCGGAATCAGCAATGCCGTCCCAGCATTACCAAGCTCCGTACCACATTCAGGTGAGTGAAAATGCGTTCTAATCACTGACCCTGACGTTACTGCGTTTGTCTAGCTGTCTGTTCATGAGAGATAACGATCCGCTTTAAACATTAAACATGCATATTTATTCCCGCCTGTCAAAAAAATCAACACTTCATGAAGATGGAATCGCGAATTCGCGAAGTTGAAATCCTGAATTCATAAAGATGAAATAGCAAATTCTTGAAGCTGAAATGTTACCACCAGGCTTTCGTTTTTTCTTGCTTGTCTTCTTCAATTTGTTTACTACATTATGACAAAGCGTTAATACATTTACAACCTTAATTTGATTTACATGCCTTTATGTGTTTCGACATTCCAATCCCGACATCTCACACTGTTCATATTGCTGTACATGACAGTCTAACATCAGTTTCATATAAAAGTACAGTTAAACTTCACTTAAAGACCACCTCAATAATAGGACCTCCTCAAAGTTAAGAATACAATTTTCAAGTCCTTTTTCAGTATTCTGCTCTTTGTTCAACCTAAATATAAGACCACCTCATTAATAAGCCCAGTTTTCATGGGTCCCAAGGTCGCATTATTGACGTTTACTGTACTCATTAGCGTTTTAAGAACACCATGCAAGTATAATTATTCTAGAGGATTCCCGTTGTATACATGGAGCGGAGTTTGATAAAAACACTTCACAATCCCTGAAGTTAGTGCAGCCGTCGAGAGTGATTAAAATAAGTTACGATAACCCGTGTCCCAATCGATGTAAAATGAGTACAGTTTAAACGAAATGTACACTTATATTCTGTTGATTTTCGGCGCAGCTGTACTAACATTACTTTGCTGTTTGCTTATCAGTGATGTATAAACCAATCAAATCTTACGTTTATCACTAAACCAACTTCTCGTCAACCGAACAACGTTTGTAACATTGACGCGGATTGGTTAACCTTCCGATAAAGGGTACGTTACCTAACCGAAATCCACTGAATCTCGGTGCATTTACCGAATTCCATTTTGGATCTGGAGTGACCAGCAATCGTAACATCTCAGCATGTTTTCATGTTGCAAAACAAATCTTAACCTTCAAATTGCGTCGACCATCTTTGTTCAGGATATCTCTTGTTTTCATTTGATTTTGAATATATGTATTATTTTACAGAATGTAGATCGATGATGGATCTTGTACTTGTGGTTGATGGGTCAGACAGTATCTTATCTGAAGATTATGACAAGCAAAGGCATGCTTTAACTTCACTGATGAAAGAGTTGGGCCTCGGTCCACGACAAGTACAAGTTGGCATTGTGGTATACAGCACGACTATTGCACAAGTAATTATCACATCTTATTCTTGTTGGTTGTTATGATAACAATGTTGTTTTAGAGTTAGGTTTTTGCATTTACATAATATTAAGTAAAGCAGGCTACTTTATAATTTTAGGTTCTAATTAAACTTGAAACATTAACATTGTTATGCGTTTTCAAATAGATTGATTTATTGATTGATGGATTTAATGAAAACCATTATTTTCAAGCTTGGAAGTGCTTGCATTTTTATAAATTCTGTCGAAAATTTACAACATCCTAGGAGTGGCAGTTCACAACTGTTTTAACTGTAATAGCTCTGACTCTCATAGTTTAATCTAAGGGCCTAAAACACAAAAAAATGTCACGAGTTCTCCCCCTTTATCCCTTTTAGAGTTATGTCACTGTATAATGTCTAAAGTATTTGTCAAAGGGAGAGAACTCGTAACAATCCACTGTGGCCTAATATACATGTATTTCGTACCGTTGCGGCTTAAAGCTGAGACCTTCAGTATAGAATATACAATGGTCTTGTTCCTGCTCGACTTCTTGCATTTATATTAACACACTAGTGTTGTGTACTGTCTGACGTCCGTAAAATCAGAATGCATTTATATGATTATAAAACAATATTCAGTGGTATGATACTAATTTCAGACTGTTAATATAACCTACGACAGAAATGAGCTTATCGAGATGACGTCAAACTTGACACATCCGGCTGATGGTACGATGACGTCACTTGGTATATCAACAGCAAGGGAATTATTTATAAGTGCCGGTAGAACAAATGTACCCTGGGTATGCATTGTCATTACGGATGGAAAAAGCAAATTTCCGAGGAAGACAGCCAATGAAGCTAGAAAAACCAAAGAATTAGGTGATATATATACATGTACTAGATATTATATTGCCGAACTTGATTGGATTTATTCATTAGCCCAATTATGAGAGCTCCTCTTCTGAGGCCTATTCACAAACCTTATAAGGCTGAAAATCGGACTAAGACTTTGTTGAATGTCCTTTTATACTCCAGTACCCCTACATATTTCCATAAAAAAATGGCAAACATGTAAAAAAGGGTAACAGCCATTATTCAGGCAAAATTTCATATGTTTGGATCGAATGAAAACCAAAAATCTAATAAAAATAACATTTGTAAAATTAAAGTCTAATTTTAAGTTTCTGTCCTAAAATGTTTGTGAATAAGGCCCCTGTACCTTCATGCATATAGTAGTATGCGGAACAAAATAAGCTATTACATTAGTAACATTCATTGGCTCGCCAAGCCTGGGTCCATTCAACGATATCGTGGTTGAATCAAGAGCGCAACAGTCAAAATGGACTTTAAAAGTGTGGTCGTAATATGGAGGCGGTTTTATTATTTAGGTGATCTTTAAGTGAGAGTTTACTGTAAATACATTATTGTATCAATTTTTTCAAGAAAACACTGAAGCACATCAAAAACCTATTTAATGGTCATCCATGTAAATAATTCTTCATCATTAGGGCATTATACCTTCACAGCGTTTATTAATGTCAAGGTCACAACGATAAGTACGCATAATAAAACCATGTTTGAACATAATTATAATATATTTTGTCTGTTTTTCAGGAGTTAACATGTTTGCTGTTGGAATTTCCAGTTCTATTAAAGCAGCAGAACTAGAAGCGATTGCATCTGATCCAACACAAGTGCTCAAGTTAGACTCATTTGACCAACTTACCATCGCTTTGTCATCAATGATGAAAGTTGTATGTCGTAAGTAAAATGTATATTTGTTCATATACATAAAAGTACTCCAAGTTAACAAAGGTGTATTTGAGCGCCGCTGTATGAGTTTTAGCCATTCCTTAAGTGACGTCATTTCCAGGAAACATCACATGTGACGTCACCATGTACTGACAGAAAGCAATATTTGCCCCATATGGCAATATGAAAACGAAGAGACCATATGGAGTAAAAATTGTTTCCTGCTTGCAAATAGTGACATCACAAGAAGTTGTAAATCCCATAGCAGCGCTG
The DNA here is from genome assembly GCA_032209605.1 of Mactromeris polynyma. Taxonomy (NCBI): domain Eukaryota; kingdom Metazoa; phylum Mollusca; class Bivalvia; order Venerida; family Mactridae; genus Mactromeris; species Mactromeris polynyma. The sequence continues at coordinate 22,717,709 of JASFXZ010000009.1, forward strand.
ATTTGTGTTCATATTCAAACATGAATTGATTTGAACAGTATAGATACAGATGATAAGATCATTAAAGACGTTTCTCATATAAAAAGTACAACTCTTGATGACTAATTGCATTTTAAATTCAAACATGTATTGCCAAGTCACTTATTGAACAGTCCAAAATCTAGTAAGGAATTAGCATTGCACAACCATTGACTGGTGTATGTGGCTGGATTTAAACATGTTTAAACTATAGCTGTTCGACATAAGTTCTAGGTTTGTATGTGCATGAACTGAACTGTTATGCATCAATGCTTGAATTTATTGCTGTTGTTTACCGCAGAAATTGAATATTGATCAAAATCTTACGCACGCATTTTTTTTATTATCTTTCAGCATGTCCACCACCACCGCCATTACCGTTTGGTGTTTACGATGAGGGTCCCCGGGCTATTGGACATATTAGACAATATACATGTGAACCTGGGTACCAACCGATGGGAAATGATAAAATAGAGTGTCTGAAAAATTCCGAATGGTCCCCGTTAGAGTTTTCTTGCCTTGGTGAGTGATTATACAGTCACAAAAAGGCCCCATAAGGGTATTTTTATCGATTTTAAGTCGCATCAATTGTATCATGTACTTGTTTATAAAACAATTGTATGCTCATTGACTGATGGTGATCGATACTTTATATTTCTTTTTCGACAATAAACCTATGAAAGCCATCATACAGGACTTATCAAATAAGTCAACGAAATATGTCATGTTTGACCTTTACGCGATTTTCGTAAATATCCGATGTGCTTCCGAGACTTTCTGTATGCGATATATGATATATATAAGTATTGATAACGCCAAACATATCTTCAACAACAACAGCCAATCATATTTGAAATTACCATCACGTGATGAGACGTCACCAATTTATGAGCACCTGAACAAAAAGGAGATAAACTAAGTTAAATCAACCGGTCGAGAAGATAAGAGATAACTGCTTATGGCACGGATATTTAATAATCTGAAATTTTAGTATGTGTATAACTAAATCTCAGGGTATACCTTAATACGGCAATATTCTGGAAAATGCAGATACTTTGATATAAAATATATTTTCGACCCGTATTGTGCCTTTAATAATTCCGATTGATATGCAAACCGAAGTCTAGTATTGTTTCTGGTTAACTCAAATGTTGTTGTACTGCACTTTCATTATACAATATACGAACTGTGAGGATGGTTTCTTAAATGAACAATAGGAGACGTAGTGGTGGATGAGTATAGCGCCTGACTCCTAAATAGGTCGTAAGTTCGAGACCCTCTTTGAGCTAGGTTTAATCACAAACTTCACACACCCTGAATTCGGTGCGAGTACTGGTTAGTAACCCCGGAAGCAGTTATCGAGAGTAATAACTACAATTGATGTGCAATAAATCAGTTTAAACTAAATAAAAAAAGCAGCGGGATTTCCCTTTTAATACACAGTATGTTTGTGTTTCTGATTTCCTCATCATAAACGTGGCTTTTGTTTCAGAATGCCCACCACCAGCCTTAGAATATGGTCATGGAATTGTTGTCAAAGGTTACAACACACTGGACACCGTTAGAGAATATGTCTGCCAACACGGGTTCGCTTCCCCACATCCTATCACGTCACAGTGTGTACCTGGACCGAGTGGACCTTACTGGACAATACCTGATGTTTCCTGTCTCAGTAAGTGATCAAACTTATTATTTACACTCATCATTTTGTTTAAATGATGTTTGGATGGTAGTGAGGTTGTGTGCACCTTTATACCAGGTTTAAACGCCCAGTATTGTCTTTGCCTCTGACCGTTCATGGGCGGACCTCCTCCTGTGTATATTCACCTATCATTTAAGAGTATGTTTGATCCCATTGTGCTTTTGTTACTCAACATGCATATATATGTGTTCATGTATCCTTGTGCATTTAGACTAGCTGTGCAGTTTGTGTTACATTTCTTCGTTTTTGTTTAATTCAAATGGATTATCAATAATCGTTACTTTTGACTGTGATGGTGTAGCATTAACATTGTACATTCACATAAAAACTGTTTTATTTTCAAGTATCTGAAATAATTCAGCACTTCAAATTTTCAGACACATTGGAAGAAAGATTATGTCATAAATTGTGATACTCGTAGATAGATGAGTGATATCGGTATGAGGCAATTAGAGTATCGTGATGAACACATCAATACATGATTATATGTATTTACAATTAGAAACTACATATCCAGTACTATGACCGTATTTTAATGGAGCAGTTTTCCTTTCATATTTTGACTCGATACTATTACCACTTCACAATTTAGACCGATTTTCTTCAGAACAAAGTGTCTTATTAGGTTAGTATCAAGATTTCACTGTATTGCAGATGTTAGATAGAACGTTACTTTCGGGAAACATCTTGAGAATCATATATTGTAGTATTCTATTTGTTGCACATCAGTTCGGTTCAAGTTCATTTGTCTTTTTCGGCAGATTGTCCACCGCTCGATAGTGTAACTGATGGTTACAACGATCCATTATTGGCGGAACCGATGATCGGTACAGTGGTGACATACAAATGTAATCCGGGTTTTATACCCACCGGACCGATAGAGTCTACATGTATGGATAATTCCGGTATACCGGGATGGACTCCAATTGTTCATAAGTGTAAATGTGAGTATCAGAGTTATTGGATCTCGACGTAACAGAGGAGTTAAAGTAACCTGCTTTTTTCATTTTTCGAATGGCCCATTCTATTTCCTTGTACAGGGATATTTTTGTTCGCCCGTTGACATACGGATACTAACGGTCATCCCTTTCAGTTGACACCTTAGTAACTGCTTGATACTTAGCGCAGTAAGGTATGATTGAACAGATGACAGAAATTGACTGAGATGCAATGATTATCATATATCCCCTGTTCCAAAAAGTGGAATACTACAATCTAAAAATAGAACGGACAGGTCTAAAACGCATCACTTACACAGTACACTAAATATTGTACAAGTACACTACACATATCGAAACGAACCTATATTAAATAGTAAAAAATTAATCCGTGTCAGAAAGTATATTCAGAACATTTAATAACGCACAATATGAGATTTCTAAATTTTCATTGACTGACTTTTATGTTTCAAGAAAAGAACTTGACACGATATTATTGCATGTGTACGCAACATGTATGCTAACTTTCATGAGAATCGACATTTATTTTCATAACAAAATGAGTATCAAACTTTACTGAGTATTAAAATGAATTTAAATGAAGATGGTTGGTAAAAATTGTGCGGTTTAAATGTACGGAGTATAATATTAAACTTATCAGTCGACCACAATATTGTTATATGTTATTTCAGCTTGCCATGAACCACCCCATGTCAAGAATGCGTTAGTTGATACCATCGGAAGCAATCTAGTGAATTCTGTACGCGTATATCAATGTTTACCTGGTTATCATCCCACTGGACCCATTGAGGCAATCTGTATGGGGGACAAAGGAGCAACATTTTGGCGTCTCACAGAACATATTTGTAAAGGTAAGAAATACTACTGCCAAACGGTTGCCAGGAATAAAAGTCGAAAGAAAAAACTCCCAGATCAGAAGGTCGCACTGGGCGAGGATTGAACATCTAACTTCACAATCCCTGAATTAGGCACGAGTACCGATCAGTAACACGCAAAGCATCTAGAGTGATTTGTATACTTTGTTATAACTTGTTTTTATAACAAATGTAAAATCATCAGATAGTATTTAGTAATTTGTTTGGTACACCGGTCTTCCATACATTACAGGCCGGAGTCAGGTTGCGTAACTGTTGTTATAATGTACGATGTCTGGATTTTACCATAAATAGATTTACTGTCGTAAAATAGTTGCCAATGTATTCGACATTATCGTTAACATTATTGTTAATATTTTTTTGCAAAATGATCTGCCTGTGTTTTTTATGCGTGTCGTTAAGACAGATGTACATAATTTAGTTACATATAGTTAGTTTACAGCTAGAACACATGCGCTATTGTAATTAGCATATACTGATTATTGTCGCACCATTTTCATTAAGCCAGTAATTGCTACTAAAGCAGAATTAATAAATGAATATTGTATAAAGGTGTATCCATCAACACTTTTAATTATTTGGCACACTTATCACTTTTACTAATCTAGAATTCGTCGTCTTAATTCCAGGGCCATGTAACTCAATGTTTGGCGGTTTTGAATATTTGGTATCGTTGAAACCGTCTTTCCACGCGCTTTTTGTCTGTACTACATATATTGTCCTAGAATGCAGATAACTTCAATAAAATGCAGTTCCATAACCCCGTATGTAACACTTATCTCAGGAGGCTAATACTTTAAAGTTTTTTTTTCTCAAAAAGTCGAAAAACAAGTTATGGTGTTCTGGAAAAAATGCGACTAATTGTGTCTACCTTAAACAACATATTGCATACTTCAATTGATCGTATTTCGATTGTTATAATTTTCAGGTTGCGACAGACCACCTAAAATTCCAAATTCTATTCTTGTGAAACCTGGAGATACATTGGTTAATTCTGTAAGAGTGTATCAGTGCCTGAAAGGTTTCCAACCTACAGGTCCTATCGAAGCAATGTGCATTGGTGAGAATGGTATAACATTCTGGGATGGACCGGAACACAGATGTGTTGGTAAGATTGCACTTCCGGTAAACGGTTCAGCGTATTTCTTCTTGTGCGAAATAAATCAAATTCGTATTTGAAACAAAAAACGCGTATTCGATTTATTAACTATTTATAATATTTGCGGATAATGTTGAACCAGTATTGTAGCATTGTATTCGTCCTTAAGGTATTCCATCGATAATTGAATTACGTCATTTCCATTGTATATGTATGGCTCAGTAAGCGAAATTGCTTCAACACAGTTTATCCAAAATCAAATAATTCCAATAATTAATAAACCTGATTTTTTCAAAAAGGGAGCTAATTCAGTGACAATATATTGAAATAAATAATTAAGTTATTAAGAGACCAAAATCATCATGAATTTGTTGCACAGTGAATAGTATTATATTTTACAATGACACGTAATAAAGTTAAATTTTCCCGGAAAAAACAATACTTTTTGTGAAAAAGCAACCAAAACCACTTAGAAGTGTTACTTCTTCTCAGAGAAATGTCATTCTGTGCAAAATGAAATTGCGCTGTAACCGGTTGGTAAAAGTCTCTGAAACTTTTACATATTCTTAATAGTTAGATAATGTAAATGATTTTATTACAGACAATTTGATGTCCCATTGACACATCAATTTAATTTAGGTCATCTGCGATTAACAATATTTTAATTTTGAAAGGAAATTTGCCCATTTCTTAAATGCTATATGCATAAATGCAAACAACAAACATTTTCCTTGAGTTCCTTGTAGCTGTTTCTTACATTTCTTCATTCTACATATCTGATCTAATTAGTACAAAGATGCTTTCCTTAACAAGAAATATTACAAAATGAGAAGTCGATGTCAATTTTCCATTTACTGGTCATTTTTGTATGGCTACCGTTTTTCAGGAAGGAAGTTTACATAGAAATTATGTCAAAACTTTTTTTAGAACTGTGTTATGGTAAAAATTTATGAAATTTTAAATTTTTATCCGCATTATAGTAGCGATTGAATCAATACAAGTTTCATTTGCCTTTGGAGAAATGTCCATTATTAGTGCAATACCTTAAATTATACACCACCTTCCGTCGATTATGTTGTGATATCAACACGTTGTCTCTATGGTAACACAATAATTATACAACAATGTCCCAACGATAACATGTTATTTACATTCATAAGTTTACTTTGTTTACGATTCAATACACAACTAAGGGTGCACGAGGTTTCTTTCCGATGTATGTATCAATATAAACTGTGTATTCATTTTTTATACATACTAATTACTATTGTGTCAAGAATGGACTGGGGTGTCCTCGACCCACACCACGGACATGTCCGCGCCCACACATGCGTATTTACGAGGAAAACAGAAATATATCCCCTCCAAAAATAGTATTTTATTGAAGAATAATACATGGGTATTTTTTCTATATGTTTACACAAGGAATGTAACAGTAAGATTGCATTAATATCAATTTGATAATAATTTACACCCAAAAAAATAAAGATCACCTCAATAATAAGACCACATCAATAATAAGACCACCTCAATAATAAGACCACCTCAATAATAATTCCATTTTCACTGTTTTGCTCTTTATTCAACCTCAATATTTAGACCACCTCAGTATTAAGACCAGTTTTTACAGGTCCCAATGGTGGTCTTATTATTGAGGTTTTACTGTATCTAGCATTTTTTGTCCTTTTTATTCGGCATGTTGCAATCTTGAGTTATTTCCACTAAAAGTAATACACTGGTATCTCAACAAATTCAGGATAGTTTTTTCAACCATCGTTTTAGAACATCTTATTTAATTAAATGCTTTATAAGGAACAAATCTAAGAATAACTTATCTCAATAGATATACAGATCACTCAATAATGAACTACATGTAATTCATTGTTCGTTCTGTGTTTACTTGGGCGCGAACTATTCTGTTTGTTTACATCTAAACGTGTGTGTTTCTGCTTCACGCACCAGTAATCCTTCTAAGTCTTGTCCATGGAAAGACGACTACTATTGTTTATTACTGTCGTCTTATTTGTTTATAAATGCTATTTTAAATTTCTATTTTAATGCTCAAAATACATGTTTATTCCCCTTTTAACCATGTTTACAGGTCAATAAAACGCATTCAAATTGTCAGATTACATTTACTGGACGCGTCCTACTATTTTCGCTGGAATCACTATTTTATGTATTTATCTTAAATACAAGCATAATTGTATGTATGCGCGGCTTCTAGCATTTTACTGATTTCAATAATTTTATTATTAACTATTCAGCTTGCATCCCGCCCCCAAAATTAGACAATGCTATCTTGGACGCTCTCGGCGATACCTTGGTTGGAAGTGTCAGATCCTATGCTTGTATGGAAGGATTTATTCCGACTGGGCCGATAGAAGTGGGCTGTATCGCAGGGACTGGAGGACCATTATGGACAAATAACGAATTTCAATGTGTTGGTGAGTAGTGTAAAATATCTATATCAAATGCTTCGATGTTATTCGGAGTTCATTGGTCAGTTCCGTGTATAAATATCTAATGTATGATTTCGGAGTTCCTCGGTCAGTTCCGTGTGTAAACATCTAATGTATGATTTCGGAGTTCCTCAGTCAGTTCCGTGTGTTAACATTAACTATATATGATGAGTAACTGCTGTCGATGATACAATACATGTCCACTGTTACAAATTCAGAGTAAATGTCAATTGTGCGCTCGTTCTATTTGTTTACCAATTTCTGTAACGACAATAACAGCCATAATTATACAACCAGTTCGATAAATACAAAGTTTGCAACATTTGAAGATCTTGTCGCTGAAAGACTTTATGTACACGTTGTTACTTACGCTGGCTTGGCATGACCATTTGCGGTACGATAAATACCAACATGAAATTAAGACTACCTCATTTATACGTATTTCATTGACTATATTTTCTTTCTTTCATATTTGAACTTGCTGATTAGACTTTCTTCAGAACCATGGGTAGTCTTATTGAGGGTTCACTGTTATATAAAGTTACAGCAGTAATGTATGATTGTAAAACTAATATGCTCTCATTCCAGCATGCAAAGCGCCGACACCGTTACCGAACGCCGTGCTTGATGTATCGGGCACCAATCTTGTAGGACACCAGAGAAGGTATCATTGTGTTGAAGGGTTTGTACCAACACAACCTGGTCCTATTATAACTGAATGCATTGGTGAATACGCCAACCATAGAGGCAGGGCGTACTGGGGTCCACCATCACATAGTTGTACCGGTATGTAGGGGTGAACTATTATTATACCCACGTGACATAGGGCGAGAAAGAGTTTTTTCGTTCGATCACCTGATACATTGGTAATACGAGTATCACCTGCTATTAAAGGAAGGCACTACCACCAACTTAATGATAGTGTAGCTGTTTAATACCGTTGAATAGGTAGTCAATAAATGTATCAATGTATAATGGATGAGAAGCCGGTAACAGAGCATGAAAGGGTCCGGTGATTACGATTTTATTACAAACATACAGAACAGACACCTTACAAGACAAAGAGAAATGACTTCTTAATGATTGCCGATCGTCTCGAACGAAGGTTTGCATCATGTATATGAATATATTTGGATTTTGGTTGGTATATTAGCTTTTTGAAGTTTTGTTAAAATGAAAAGCGATGATAGGAATTTGAGAATTGTTAAGGATTGCATGTACAACAATATCCCGTTATATTGACTAACGGAAATAAAGAAACATAAGTTGTAAGAACTTGTTTCACTTGATGATGTTAAGTGAATAATATTAAAACTTCAGTATGAACAAAGTTTGAACTAAGGTAATGATTCTCCTTACAGCATGTCCTGATCCACCACCGATGGAGAATGCTAAAGTGGAACCGGGTAATAATCTTGTTGGAACACTCAGACAATACATGTGTATCGGTGGGTATCATGCTACTGGACCAATGGTCAGGCAATGTCTGGATACTGCCCAGTGGTCACCTCTGGATCACTCATGTACAGGTAAGGATAGCACAACCTCTCTTGAGCAATAACCTCTCCACAACAAAATCATCATTTTTCAAGTTGTTTGAATTCACAATGAATTTAAATCTCATGAGTGACAACCTCTTATAAACAACCACCATTTTGCATCTCCTATAAGTGCACTGGGGAAATTGCACCGTAGTTTTTTTTCCTGTGTTGTGGGTCTTTAAAATCTTAATTGTACGAAAAGAAATTTTCCAATGCATATGTTTTTGACGATTTTTTTCTCACTGTTTTATGATGTGCCGTATTTTAAAAAAAAAGTTATAATTCATTCCTAAACAGCACATGTGATAATTAACATCATTATTTAATCGTTAGAGTTCGGTTTTTCAATTTTTCTCCAATAAGTTTAACTGATGCAGGCGAAATGAAGACCGAAACGCGTAGTGATAATTATAGTGGTTATTTTTCCTTATGTCACTTTACAGTATTTCCAGAAACTCATCTATTTTACAGCATGTGGCCTTACACCAGATGTACATAACGCCGATATCATACCTGGTCGCCATACATTGGGAACAGTAAGAAAGTACAAATGCCATCCTGGTTTGGTTCCCAATGCTGAGCCCTTCATAGAATGTTTACTCGATGCTAAGTGGAGTCCAGTCCTATTCCAATGTGTCGGTGAGTTGTACTTCACTGCTGGTGCAGTGCTCATTTGAAACCGTGCATGATATTTTGTTTGTAAGTAAGTTAATACATTTATCGCCGAAAATGTTCGAATATTGTAAACCTCGGTGATAGTTTATAGACTCTACTGGTCAAAGTGCTAACATGACAGTATTGCCTCATATACTGTAAATCTAGAAATTATTTCGCGCATTTTAAGTTAGCGAAGTTCGCAGAATGACTATTCTCGGTATTCGCGAAATTGTCACTAACACTGAAATCGCGAAAGTTTCTAGCTAGTAGTTTCTAAATATCTACCGTCCATATAGCTAATGTGAATTTTGAATGATGGAAACTATTACATTTATGTGTTTTTTTAAATATGGTCTAAATAATGGATGAAATCGTGAATTTAGGAAGTTGAACTCGCGAATCCTTGAAGTTGAATTTGAGAATTCGTGAAGCCGAAATGTCACCACCAGACTTTTGTATCATAACATACCACTCTCAACAATTGTTAACATAACCGGTATATGTATATCAACAGGATGTGAACCGCCAAGGAAACTACCATTCGCAGTTTTAGAACCGGGGGACAATCTTGTTGGCGCAATACGTAGATACACGTGTATACCAGGTTTCTTAGAAACTGGCCGAATTACATCAACCTGTGCTACACCTCCAGATGTAATACTACCAGACTGGTCCAAACCGGTACATTTCTGTAAAGGTTGGTAAAATGTACAATATATTTGCACTGGAGTAACTACTGATGTTAACGGATACCACGATATATCGGTGTACTGTTTTATCGCGATATTCATTCCAGGTAAAACAGTATACCAGTATCAACATTTACGATATATTTAACTTCAAAACAGTCATTATGACTGTAAACCACCAATGAGCGCGGCTATAGGATTTACAACCTCTTCTGTAAGTGACGTCATTTCAAGAAAACACAACATGTGACTAAGTGCAAGCAGAAAACAATATTTATTCCATATGTTCACTTCGTTTTCATATTCCCATATGGGGCAAATATTGCTTACTGTCAGTACATGGTGACGTCACATTTGACGTTTTCTGGAAATGACGTCACTTAAAGAAGAGGTTGGAAATTGTACAGTGGCACTCAAGTGATCAGAGAACATGAGTTAATTGTCCGCTCTTTATGTTCTTAGTCTGAATTACATGTTTTTCATTGTAATTGGTATTGTATCTGCAATATGTCATTTATATTTTGTCTGAATAATTTCAGTTTTCTTTGAATCACATATGAATTATGTCAGTTAGATTGAAACTTATCTGATTTATGTCAGTTTGATAGGAAATTTAGCTGAAATATGTCATATTATTCAGAATCATATCTAATTATGTCATTTTACATGGAAATGTATCTGAATTATGTCAGTTTCATTGGAATTGTTTGTGCTATTTATAGATTGCGGACATCCGCACCCAGTGGAATTTGCAGATATTATCGACGGTCCAAGAATTCTTGGTGCTGTACAGACATATATCTGTCACAAAGGTAAGACACCTAGTCACCATTAAATTTGTAAATCATTAGATGTAAAACAGAATTTCTTGTTGAACCACTTGACCAGTTCAGCCCTCTCATGTGTGAGACTTCGTGGGCACGTGACCGTACTGACATATGACTGTGTCAATGCTCCGCAGATGACCGTCTCCAGTAGCTGAGTGGTTAAGGCATCCGCCTTGGGAGCTGGAGGTCGAAAGTTCGAATCCCGGTAGGGGTCCGTTCTGATATGGCCGGTTGGTGAGCCGCCAGCTAGTTAAATTATGGTTACCGTGCGACTACCTGCCAGGTACCTGGCCTTAAAGGAGAGGAATCTGGAAGTAAATGTGCTCAGAAAGTACGTGTCTCATAAGTCAAATCTGGCTGGCCTATTAAATAGGGGTTACCCTATAATAAAGAAACACTTTTATGACAGTGTCAATGCTCCGAAGGTGACCTGAATTAAGTACCCTTTAGTACCCAATAACTTACAGTGACGTATCTAGTTTTAACACATACATACATACAAATAATTCCAAGTAATGTTAATCGTAAAAGTTTAAAGTGTGTCGTCATGTTAAGTGTTTCCCTGTAAGAAACATAACTGACCATCATGCGTCATGTAATAGTAGGCGAACCGCTAAAAACTCATTTAAAAGTTCGTCAAATGTGTTAACATTTAGTCAGTTGGGAAGGAGAATGAGAGAGACACGAACAATAAATATGTATGTAATAGATATATACGTTTTCTTTAAACTTGGGCCGGTTTATGTTGAATGACGTTGCCATGGAGACTGCATTCGCTGTACTTTTCTTACTAGGACTATCATTTTTATACACTAAAACGCAATATCCTGACCGACATGAATTTAAATTTTCATCACATTTGAGATTTTTATAAAAAATATGACAGCACCTTTCCGCGTACTTTTTGAACACCCATCGTGCGTCGAAAACAATTGGTCAGAAATTGAATTGTCTATATGCCTCTGACAGTTCAGTGCCTTACATATTGATAATTTGAGGTTAATATATATTGTCCAAATTATGCTAATCTTAGAAAACATATTTGAAATATTATTACTACATGCATCCTTCTGTGTACACATTTTTGCAACTATTGAAATTGGATGATAGAATTGAAATGATTAAACGTGCATGGTATGTTAAAGAAGATCTAGTTATAAGAAATACTTTATTAACTGTTGAAAGACGAATGCTTAGTTCAACATCCGACGATTTATTTCAAACTAACTTGTGTAATATATGAATTATTCCTATGTATTCTTTTTATTGTTGTACAATAATACTTAGTTCTTACACGTTGACAAAATGTATATAAACATGTATGTGTTGTAGACGATGTACAATGTACAAGTCTTAATAAAATGTCTGTTCTGTTCTATTATGTTACTTAAATTACTGCTCGATACCTGTCATCTAATGTTTGAAATCTTTGAAAAAGTAAAATAAAGGTATTGTTCTGTTCTCTTCTCTTCTCTTCTGCTCTAGTATGATTGGCTGTCGGTAGAATATAAAACTTTACACACCTAATAATATCCTGTGCAAACATAAATTGTACGACTCTTATTAAAATACATTACTGTGTTACCGATATGTTACTGCGTGGACAAAGACATGACGTCACGGCTGTAATATAAGTTAGATTGTCATAATTCATGCAAATAGCATTGCTCACATGACTTGAAAATATCTCATTGTCTTCGTTCGCATTGAATTCTATCGGTGCGTAGTATTTCATTGCTTGTATTTAGAAAATAAATCTGCATCTTGTATTGAAGGTTTTGTACCATCCGGTCCCCCGCATTCACACTGTATGAAGAACGCAGAGTGGTCCCCGCCTGCATTTAAATGCATCAGTAAGTATGCTGGTTTCGGTTGTCTGACTTACCGTAAAACGACCAGATTACAATTCCCCACTTTTATTGTCAATGCTGACGGCGACATATGCTCATGCGCGCTATAAATGCAACATGTATAGTTTGCAATTCACGTGCAGTATGTATAGTATGAGTGGATATGACAATTTGCACAAGGGATGGTGTAAACTGCATGTATATACAATGTAACGTTTTAACAGAGCACGTATTGTAATGAATACATTCTACAAAACAATGTATACTAGACCACTGGGGTAGCTGTTTAATAGTAGTTTAACTATACTAAAACGTTTAGATGCAAGTTGTTCTGTGTAAAAAAAAAACAGTTAATAGGGGACAGACTTGCAGTGTACAAATCTTGCAACAGAATAGTATTGGCATAAGTCTGTGCCAAGGGCAGTCACCTTAAAATCTGCCGAATTATTTGTTATCATAAATCTAGTACAATTGTCAGTCGGATATTTACATAGTTATATTGTATATTTTAATGCTTCGACCACATGCTTTGCTAGACACCCAATTTGGTTATTATTTGCTTGCGCTTAATTTGAGAACGAATTTAAGAATGCAACAACATGAATCACTGTAGCAAAGTGGACTTGCTCCTATAGTAAGACAAAGACATAACAGGTGGGATTGAAACTAGAATCTTATTATCCAAGAATGTGGAAAGCCTCCAACGATTGAACATGCTAGTGTGGACACCATTGGAACCAGCCATGTTGATTCTGTGAGAGCATACTCTTGCATTAATGGATTTGTTGCCACTGGCCCGATGGAGAAACAGTGTGCTTTCAACACAACTGCTGAAGGCAATATTACATACTGGCGATCGTTGACTGACAATTATTGCAAAGGTAACGGCATTATTATGTTATATTCATTTCATAAGTGCTTAAGACAATAAGAATATAGTACTCAACGTATCGACCATTCAAGCGTTTGTGTATACATGTACATGCATACTCCTATTTTACCTGTCTCACAGGAAATGCATGCACAAACTGATGGATTATTTACACCAGTAATAACAAGACGTATTGTATTCTTACTAAAAAGGCTTGTTTCTCAGATGTTCTATTCCAACATTTGACAGGCTATTCTGGTATACAATTTCTAGAACAAGAATCCATACCTATCATTTGTATGAACTCGCTTACTTCAGGACTTTCAAAATTATACGTTTCTATGCAACTTCATATTGGGAAAAATATTAGCAAAGTGACCCTTACTTTTGAGCTTAATTTAGCTTACTATTTTTTCTTAATTTTATGTCAATTTATTTATTCTGTTGTCACTAAAAGATTGTGGAATTCCGCCCAAAGTTGACAACGCCTATGCTAATCTGGGACCTACAACAATCGGTGCTTTACAAAAATATTCCTGTATGGAAGGGTATGAGATGATAGGTACAGATACAATTGAATGTTTACCAACAGGGAATTGGTCAAGTGCTAATTTCATTTGCAGTGGTAAGTCACTCTTTCAACTTGATAAACCATGTATTGAATATATTGTACGATGATGCAAAAGATTAACCATTCATTATTAAATTGTAGTCAATACATGAGCTTGAAATCCTTATAATGTAGATTTATTCAGTCTCTAAGTACCTATATACAATGTATACAAACAATTTAAACAGAATTACATCCATTGGTCAATGAGAGAGCGTTGAAAATATTCTCACGAGTTTAATAATTATACAGTCTGACAGTAGATTGAATAGTCATATTAATTACCAATACATTGCATCTTACATAGTCATACATGTCACAATGTAGTCATTTCCCGAGCAGTAAGTAAACAGTATGCAATAAAATTGTGAGCAGATTTAACTGTTTAATGGCTTACTAATGATTTATTAATGTACAATGTAAGATGCATAACTCTAGTTAAATATTGTATTAGCTTCATACTTCAACAAAATTTTCGATAAAACGTATTACAATATTTGGTACGTATTTCAAGACACAATATATTCAAACCAAAAAATGTATTTCATCTTCGATATTATTACATCATTTACATTTTCTATATTGGACTGGTATTTTGTTGGTTTGTGCAAACTACAAGCTTCAAGTTCTATAATCTATGTGACGATACTGTCAGACATGATTAGATACTGATATGTGTACTTACAGTAAAGACTACAACAACAACGACTACACCTGCTCCGGTAAAGAATAATCCATGTAAGTACATACAAACTCGCGTACAGCTATACAAAAAGTTTATTATCCTTATATTAATGTTCTTATAGTTAGTGGTGAAACGCCATTGTAGCATGACACATATAAGTTATTGGCATTGTTCCTATTGGTGAAACACCTTGGTAGCACGACACATATAAGTTATTGGCATTGTTCCTATTGGTGAAACACCTTGGTAGCACGACACATATAAGTTATTGGCATTGTTCCTATTGGTGAAACACCTTTGTAGCATGACATGTATAAGTTATTGGCATTGTTCCTATTGGTGAAACACCTTGGTAGCACGACACATATAAGTTATTGGCATTGTTCCTATTGGTGAAACACCTTGGTAGCATGACATGTATAAGTTATTGGCATTGTTCCTATTGGTGAAACACCTTGGTAGCATGACACATATAAGTTATTGGCATTGTTCCTATTGGTGAAATACCTTGGTAGCACGACACATATAAGTTATTGGCATTTTTTCCTATTGGTGAAACACCTTGGTAGCATGACATGTATAAGTTATTGGCATTGTTCCTATTGGTGAAACACCTTGGTAGCATGACACATATAAATTATTGGCATTGTTCCTATTGGTGAAACACCTTGATTAAGCATGACACATATAAATTATTGGCATTGTTCCTATTGGTGAAACACCTTGGTAGTCTGACATATGTAAATTATTGGCATTGTTCCTTTTGCTGCAACACCTTTGTTACATGATGCATCTATATATTTGTATCATTACAGCTGTTTGTGATGGATGCAGAATGTTGAATGGTGTAGGATACATCAGGCACCCCATTGAGTGTTCAAAGTATGTTCAATGTTTCTACAGTGCTAGAGGAGGGATTGAGGCTACGTACATGCCCTGTCCGTTTGGACAATACTGGGACCAAGAAGATCTTACGTGTAAACCTGCTGATGAAGTCGATTGTCCTACAGGTGACATTATATTACTACAATTATTGTATGTGTAAATATACCTGGGTAAGTTATGATTTGTGGGTGTGGTTTTCCATGCCAATATTGGACCAATAAGAGTCGGTGCTTTACTGTAATATTATTACATTGATGGGTACAATAGCACTGTGTTGGTCAGTCCGCAGACTTTGTCAAACCGATTTTTCATAATTGTACCATGCACAATTTTCGGTGTATATAGCATCCTGATTTCCATGTGCCTTCATGAAGAAAACATTTACGTATAAGTATTTTGTTGTATCTTGAATATTAGTTTAGATGTTATTATTTTTCTGTATCATCTGCAGAGAAATGTATGAAACCTGGACTGACATCATACAGAGATGACGATAGTTCAAAGTGTTGCTCGTACTGGGAATGTCATAACGGGAAATCGGTGGCCAAATGTTGCGGTGAAGGGTACAGTTATGTTACAGGAAAGGGCTGTGAACCAGACCCCGATTGTGATGACGATTGTCCTTGGGATGATATGTTACCTTGTACGTTGTGTGTTAAGTATATTTGTAGATTATTAGATATTAGTCGAACTGTTTTGTGTGTTGGCTTTAACCTCATCAAGTGCCTTAGGTTTTATGGATTGTTGTTTTCCTGGAAGTCTGTGTGAAGAGACACTGTCTTATGTATGTTGCGTTCCCTGTAGCAACTTATTCCTTCACTTTTACGCACCACCAACAACTTTCAGTCAAACAGTGACGGTGACTACTTACAGCAGCTATAGTGATTCCAAACTGTGATACAACATCGCAGCCACGTGACATGATACCTGTCCCTTATGACAGTTGTATAATTTTGTTATAATAGATATAAGAGTGGTTTTATACCCATAATGCAATTGAACAATACACCAGGGAACCTGATTATGTATGTATAATGTCTCTCTTTTTTCGAACGTGATGGATAAATGAGGTAATCATGTATTTCTAGCCTGTGACAAGCGACCGATGATGGATGTTTCATTTTACGAACAACATATAGGCAATGGCTACTGGGTGAGCATGATGTGTGCTCCCGGGACAGCTTTTGATATCGTAGATTGTGAATGCAGTTTACGTACATATGTTTTACCTGGATATGGTAAGTAATATAGAAGCGCCTCAATGTACATATTTTAATGTTGTATCCATACGTCGTTCTGTGTTATTCTGTCACCGGTTTGATGCAATGAAAATCGTGTATGAAGTTTTCGATGTGGCATCGTCGGAACCCATACTGTACATATATCAATCACTTCGCGGTGTACCGTGAAAGAACGGTCAATGTATCGTTAAATGAAGTTACGCTTAACAACCTGAGACTCTTCAATTAAAGTCAGAAAAGTACCAGAACTTTAATTGTGGCGACATATATAACGCGTTGTTTCATTGGTCAAAATTGCAATGGAGTCGCCATCATGACATTTTGTTAGTCAAATCAGCGCAGATTGATTGACAATTTAAGAATAAAGCAATCATACTAGTATATTATTATTACAGTTTGTCGACCAGAACTTTATATGGACTTTAATGATGGTTTCATAAGAGATGTATCAGGAAAAAATGTTTATGTTTTAAACGAGGGTGTGAAGGCATACAATGGTTCTGCTTACTTCAATGGACGATCAAGACTTCTCATTAACAGATTTTCAAATACAGCATTCCATGGAGACCTGGTGATCAAGTTGAGATATAATGAACAATTGAAGGTAACCTTTGTTGAAAATTTCAATGATGCTATCATTATAAGACATTAAATACAGTGCCACTTTTCCGGAACGGACTGCTCATGAACATCTTCTCTTCTAAAATATGATTATTGTTCTTGTAAATTTTACAAAAGAGTTAACCTCTCTAGAACAACATTCTCTCAACAACAGCAGGGAAGGTGTGTGTGTGTCCCAATGGGTGTTGCTAGGAAAGGTTGCACATTATATACTATGCATGGTCTGTGCATTTACAATGTCCTTTATTGACATGACATGTAATCTTACTATTATACAGAGGCTGTATATTTGCCATACCATACATTTGAGTATACATTGAGTAAGTCTTGCTATAAATTAGAATATTTATTCTCAATTGAGTGTTAATAACTTACAACAATGTTCAACGTAATAATAATACACCATAGTATGAATCATGAAATCAAAGCACTAAAAGTGCTCTTTGGAACGGTTGCGTTTTTAAAGAGAAAGGAATATACGGTTGTAGCTTCAAAATAATTCTCAGAGGATTTTAATACACATGATATTTCTTAAACTGTTACATCATAAATTATACTATCTACAGCCGTTTCCTACCAGTTATACAACATCCTTTATTTTACCATGTCACAGGGTCCAACAGCGAATGCATTGCAAGCATTGGTTACAAATGGTGATTGTGGAGATGACCCGTCAATCATTATTGCCAAAATGCCAGGTTATGTGCTTTGTGGTGCCAAAACATCCACGTCGAAATCAATTGCCCTACCCACAATGGTATGTAAAATATATTGAGTTGTATTAATAAACAAAGGATTTACGTCATTAAAAGTTTGTAACTTATATTGACAGCTCATAGGTGGTTTAAAACAGTATTGTAATATGTTGTTGACATTTCCTTAAGATTTAGTTCCCTTGCTCTGTTCCTATATTGGCTAAAATAAAACTGCCAGGTCAGTATCATGTTTCCTTATCCAAGTCTGTATCCGTCCCGTATCTAAATGGAATCGTACAATGGGAAGCGACTGCATCCGATTCGTGTCCCTGTGGACGGGTGCAATGCGCTACATCTGTATTGGCCCCATGGCCCTGTGGAATTACTTAGGGAGCTGTGTCTAAGATCTCTTTTACACGTAACAGAGTTGTTTCTTTCGGCAAAATGAAGTAGTTCTTGTAAAAATCCGTATGCCTTTGATTGTTGTGTTTATTGCAATTGCATCAAATGTGTCTTGTCTAATACAGAAGAAAGACTGGAAAGAAGTGGTTTACATTCACGATGAAAAAAAGCTGGAAAGTAAAGTGTGTGGAGCATCATACAATGAATGGTCACTAGGTAAAATTGCTGTTGTTATACATTTTGTCTCCATGAAATATGTTATATTCCTGTATTGCCTTTCTAAGTGCTATTTTTTGTTCGCTAATCCACTTGTACTGGTCAAAAGCGAAAGCCCGCCATTTTGTATTTTGAAAATCTTCACTGTATTATAACAAAATGAATATGAAACGATGAATGTGACTTTTATTTCAACCTTTTACGGTAGTTTAGTTCATCTGAAGCATATATAGTGCATTGCAATCACAATCAGCCGAAGATGTTTCCAGTAGGTTTTTAGTTACTATGTGAAAAGGTACCGGCGGGTAAGCACTTCAGACCAGTATAAATAATAAAGTAAACAACATTATATAATACAAAGTATCGATTGGGTTAAAAGTTGTTATGCAAATGCCCGATAAAATGGTAAAGCTGATACTTTTACTAATGTGTTTTTTTCAGGACCGATACAATCTACTCACTGTGCAATACAGATAGGGCATGGTACTGGTCTTGCTAACTTCATGGGAATGATGGATGACGTAATTAGTACTTTATTTTATCTATGATTTGAAAGCACGTGGGTTCAGTTCAGATTATAAGCATTGTATCCTGTCGGTAACGTAAAGGGCGTAAATGATTTTAAAAACATCCCATCTTTAATTTGCATCATAATTTATTGTCTATTTCGAATTGGCCCTTCCGCCAGGCTATCTCAGTTGGTAGATCGCTAGACTGTCACCCGGCAGGTCCAGGTTCGGATCTTGTTCAGCACTATCGGAGATAAAAACACGCAAAATACCGGATTGACACTTGGTACACAGCGCCCTCACAATAATGAGATTCCCGCGCAAAATGTAGGACGTACCTATTCAATGACAACAGAAAATAACGCCACTTGACACAGCATTGCATTATGTTTACTGAAATGGAAAAAAGATATAAATATCTGGTTTAAATCAAAGCATATTTATTTGAAAGAAATCTCGTACACCCTCAGTTTAGTATTGACTAATGCAAAGTATATTTATAATTATGTTTATTGTGGGGGACACTATAGAACTGAGTTGTTAATTGCAAATACTGAAAGTGGGTTAGGTTTTGTGGTACCATTCGAAGGGGTGAAAGTGCAAATAATCTATATCCATGAAATAAAGAAACATACAGAATTATCTCCCTTTCACAAATCGATTCATTGTAGCATTATATATTATTAACCTTTTCACGATCATTTTCAGATATCTTTATACCAGTGTCGACCACAACACGATGTTTTAAGTGTATATGGAAGACGTACATTTCACGAAGAATCACCAGTTACCATGAACATTCATAAATAAAAAAAATCTATGTTTTAGAACACCAATTTATAATATTCTGAATTATAAGTATCTGTTTTATTCCTGGATATCATTCGTAAGATGTTTATTTGCTTATTTCGCTAGCAGAATTCACAGTTTACTAAAATCACGCAATTTAATGGCATATGCTTTTATTCATGCTTACAGCTACGAGCAGGCTGCTTTAAAAATGATTAATTTGCATAACAATGGCTAATATTGAGTCTTGATGATGAAGCGAGTATTGACTTTATTTAAACAATAGCATCTGTCGTTAGGTTTATTTAATGATAATAATGACAGAAATATCGTCTGTAGGTATTGCTGGATTTCTACAATTCTGTCAAAACAATCCCGACTATAAGATTTTCTTTGTTGATTTTCTACATTCTCCCTAAACAATCCCGACTATAAGATTTTCTTTGTTGATTTTCTACAATTCTCCCTAAAAAATCCCGACTATAAGATTTTCTTTGTTGATTTTCTACAATTCTCCCTAAACAATCCTGACTATAAGATTTTCTTTGTTGATTTTCTACAATTCTCCCTAAAAAATCCGACTATACGTTTTTCTTTGCTGGATTTCTACAATTCTTCCTTAACAATTTCGACTATAAGTTTTTTTCTTTGTTGACATTCTACAATTCTTCCTAAAAAATCAAACTATAAGTTTTTCTTTGCTGGATTTCTACAATTCTTCCTAAACAATCAGACTAAAAGTTTTTCTTTGCGGATTTTCTACAATTCTCCCTAAACAATCCTGATTATAATTTTTTCTTTGCTGATTTTCTGCAATTCTGTCGTAACAACAACAATAGGTGTTTCTTTGCCGGAATTCAATAATTATGTCATACTTGTTGTTGAATAATAAAATGAATATGAAGCAAATATCTGAATGAAATTTATTATTATCGACGATAGAGTGATTGAAAGAATGAATGCACTTTATTCTGTTCTGTTCTGTTCCTTTATAAATGGTGAGTATTTTGTGTAATTTGTCTGTCCGTCTGTCTTTTGAAAAAAAAATGAAATGTACACTTAATTTTTCTTGGAATTTCAGCAGTATTAATATTCTAATTGCATGTTCTAGCATTGGATTAATATAGTTGGCGCATAATTTCTGTAGAACTTTGGACATTAATAAAGTTGTAGCTGATTTCTTGACATATCATCGCCTTATTTCCAGAACCTCGTAATTCTTTTTTTTGCGGTTTTGAGTATGTCGTATCGTTGAAACCGTCTTTCCAAGCTCTTTCTATATGTACTACCTATATACCCTGTATGTAACAAAACTACAGGAGGGTCGAATGTTGCAGTTGTTTTTCTCAAAAAGACGAAAAACAAGTTATGGGGTTCTGGAAATAATGGGACTAAAAGTTTTGTAAATCGTTCTTTGTAAAAAGACATGACAACTTTATGATCGTCCCACATTTTAAAACAATACGTGGAGTTGGTGCATGTATTAGCGAAATCGTAATATTTTAAGCTTCTGTTTGTTCTTTCGTTTGTCAGCTTCCAAACATTTCATGAAAATGTATTGTTTAATGCAGACGAAATGTTGTTGTTCTCTACGCAAACTATCATTTTTGCTTTTCTTAGAAGCTAAGTTGTCTTGAAATTTAGCTGAAATCGAAACAATCTTCAAAAATCACACATTTTATGTAATATGCTTTTATATAGTAATTGTTATGCTTTTAATCTAGCATTGCGCGCTTGCTCATCCTGATTGATACGTTCTTCTTCAAGTTAGGAATTTCTTACGCACATTCTAATATGGTCACTTTGCTATCATATAACTGCGCCTCCTTAATGTTATAAGATAAATAACTGATGCTTCAAGTGTTTTTTTTTCATGTTGAATAAATCAATACGCCACTGTCGCTTATATCCTCTTAGATCTTTACAGTACAGTCTCACTTAAAGATCACCTCAATAACAAGACCACCTCAATAATAAGACCAAACATTTCACCGTTTTGCTCATATAACAACCTCGACATTAAGTCCACCTCAATTAGAAGACCACTTTTTAAGAGTCCCAAGGGTGGTCTTATTATTGAGATTTTACTATATAATTATTTGCATATTTTACTTTTCAAACATTATATGTGATATAATATGTAGACCTGTCTACATATTTAATTATGGTCAGTGAGCTGTAGTATTGATTTAAAAAGTAAATATTACCTCATATAACCTCGATAAAACTTCTTTCTACAATTGCAGTTGTCTCCCTTCAAGAAAGATAACGGAAATATTTCCAAATCATACAACGAAAGATAAAAAAGTAAAGAGACAAAAAGTATTAAAAGTACTGAATAATCTAACTGTTTGATATGAGTCATTTATTGGAAACGAAGCTGTCCGAGTTTGCATGAAAATTACATACTACATGCATACACAAATGATAAATTCAGCGTGGCAAAAAGCCACAAGCCTCAAAGCGGTTATCTCCCTTAGTGGTCTCAGTATTGTGTACAGACTGGTTTCAAAATTATTGTTGACGCTCGCGTGTTAACAGTCCGGTATGCGGTAACATAAAACGGAAGTAGCTGTATCCTAAATTCGTTGAAATAAGACAGAAATTGCGTTCCTAGCGTCCTGTTGGTTACATACTAATCGATTTATAAATGAAACGAACGAACTTATGTCATAAGCAACGGTCGTTTTCGGCTACTATTGATATAAAAAGTTGCTACACTGGTCGTTTATAATCGATAGAGAGTAATACGGATACCATAATACATGAGTTTTTCATATTGTGTATGTTGCTATGAGGGGAGATAACTGCAAAATCAACATGCTTATAATTTTGTATTTAGTATAATGTTTAAAACATACGGCCAATGACCACGATGTTTTTCCCTGTTTATTTGTAGTTCCTAAGAAGCCAAAGAAAGAGATTATATACGTTAAAGTACACGTACCCGTACCGGTACCGGTGTATATTGACAAGAAGTACAAGAAGCCGAAGAAGATGTTTAAGAAAAAGACGTATCCAAATGACGACGCTATGTTACACACTATCATGCAACATAAATTTCGACCTATGCATTTTTATAAGCCGAAATTTCCTAAGGAATCCAAGTTAGATAAATATTTCAGGAACTACAGAGATTTTATCCGTAGAGATCCGATGCCTTTTATAAGGGGGCCCTATGTAAATTTAGCGATGCATGATAAAGACAATGTTATACTTGGCAAGAATCACAAATTCATTCATCCAAAAGGGCAGAATGGAAAATTTAAAGGATTCGCTTAGCCAGGACACAAGCTGGTAAGATGATTTAATAGCATTTAACTATAGAAAGTCTCGTATATTTAAAATAAAAAGATTTGATCGCTAACTACAGTACATATTTGTTACAAGATCTGTAACAAGGCCTGTTTTTAAAATGCATTCAAAGATGCACATAAGACAAAGCTACAGTCATAATAAATTTAAAAAAAAAGGTTTAAGCAGATATCCTTTTTCTCAAATAAACATACACAGTAGCTTTCTCAACACCAGTCACAGGGACATTACTTAAGTTCTTGCATATATTATATAAGTATAAGTATGAATGTAATATATATACAATGCACCAGTATTAATTATATGTTTTAGTATGTATTTTTATGTTTTCTCTTTATTTCAGATACACTGGTATAGTGACGTTTTCACATAGGAATAATACATGTAGTTTAGAGCTGTCAGATTCGTGCTTATGTAGGCTCTTAGTGTAGATGAAGCACATATATCCTCCCTCATATCTCGGTGGTCTAGAATTATCATTGTTCTCATGCGTTAATAATAATAATACATTCTTTATTTTCAGAAGGTTACATATTTAAGGTTAACAATAAATTGTACATCTTTTTTTCAATATGGCCTTCTATTAACAATATAAACACGCACAAACAAACAAAAATTCACACACGCACGCTCACCAACACACGCAAACACGCATTCACACACGCACACACAATAAAGTGTACATAAATGTATTTGATAAAAATACAATATGCAAAATATCCTCTCAAATATAAAATCATGATACATACTTTGTCCGATTGAGTAATCGTTTAATTTGGACTAAAAATATAGATTCTTTTCACAAATAATATACATTTAGTATAACTAATTATAATGGCACCAGGCTGGTGGCGAATTGACACATTGTTTGTTTTAACAAATGTTTATATATGTTGTTACTATAATAATTATGACAATTGGTATACAAAAAGAGCAATATATATGGTGAGCAATTATCTATGTATATGTATGTATATATGGTTGCAATTACATTATAAGCGAAGCACTGCTTACAGATATACATATACGTATATTAGTTGTCATATCACCACGTGGTTTCACGGTGGTAGAATTGTTCAATATGTTCTTGGTTACATGTTTCGTGATAGTTAGTATATCATGATTTGGGTGTTGTATATAATTGTGTATTAATGTTTTAACAACAACAAAAGTATTATTTAAAGAATAAATCTGTGAGTTAATAAAACTACTGTGAATTGTATATCGAGATATTAACAATCGGACAGTTTCCAAACCGAAATGAAATTTATACGTTCGACTAATTGCTTTAATATTAAAGACGATTTTATAAGTATATTTAATTCTATTTATAGTTTTATAAAGATCTATTTGTTAATTCATCCAATAAGACAAAAATATGTTTGACGTGTGATATATATGCTTGACGTGTGATATATATGCTTGACGTGTGATATATATGTTATGTTGTTTTTGATATAATATAATACAATTAACAACTTAGGATGATTTTTTTAATTGTTCATGAATTTAAACTCACTGCCATGCATGCACATTCTTAGACATGGTAATAATAGCTTTGTATTGAATCTCGACTTAATTATGTGATAATCAATCTAATTCGAAAATATTATCGTCTGCTCATGTGCAAAGATTGATTGATAATAAGTTCTGGTAGGCGGCTTACCAATACATCATTTATCATTAAACATAGTGGACATATAATTTCGATTTTTCGAATTTGATTTTTATATAGATCTAACCCAACATTTTATAATGCATAAATATATAAGTTATAAGTCTTGTTGCTGCTGTTTTCCAGATAAAGAATTGTTATCCCAGTGTATGGACGTGGTTGGTGAGATGTACAAACTGCGATTTGAACCCAAGGATTATTGTGTCAAACCTACGTACACAGACAATACATTGAATGGAGAACAACTCAAATATAAATGAGCGCCGCTGTACGATTTCCAACCTCATCTTTAAGTGACGTCATTTCCAAAAAACGTCACATGTGATGTCACCATTTACTAACAGGAAGCAATATTTGCCCCATATGGCAATATGAAAGCGAAGTGACCACATGGAGTAAATATTGTTTCCTGCTTGCGAATAGTGACGTCACATGTTGCAATTTCTTGAAAAGACGTCACTTACAGAAAATAAATATCAATGTATTATTGATTTTTTGTCATAGACTTTTCGGTGGAAGTAACTGTTATAAACACAGTGTGCAATATTTTCTAACAAAAGGAATATTAGACGTTTACATGAAATACGAAATTATGAATAAGGACAACTATATTGCCAAAAAGAATATATATCATTTTCTATAGCAACGCTGGAATTTTGTCGAGTACATTTTCGCTATAAATATGTTTTAATATTGTATTAAAAGGTTACCTGAATCTGTCTGAATCACTCTTGTGTATGGGTTCGAATATGTGTACATACATACATGGGTTTATTTTGGGTTCAAATGAAATGTATTGTGAATGTTTCATGTGTTATTTATTTACTCTTGTCTTGAATAGAAAAATAAAGTTCCAATAAAAATGTCTTTATTTGTCCATTTGTCCATCAGACTTTATTCTTAGAAGGAGTGTATTCATAGCACTGTAATAACATAACACATGTAATACATATATGCTTTATATCTTTTATTCACAATTGAGACACAGTTGTCAGATTGCTCTGTGTTTCCATTTGAGCATGGCTATGGGATTTACAACCTCTTCTGTAAGTGACGTCATTTCAAGAAAACGCAACATGAGATGTCACTATTTGCAAAGAAACAAGATATACTCCATATGGTCACTTCGTTTTTATATTGTCATATGGGCAACTATTGCTTACTGTCAGTTAATGGTGACGTCACACGTGATTTTTTCTAGAAAAGACGTCACTTAAACAAGAGGTTGAAAATCGTACATCGGTATAATAATAATTTAATAATAATGTAAGTTGTTGTTTCTTTTACATTTTACACAATCCTTGCCAATGACCATTCTCCTCAAATAGGTTATCTCCCTTGTTTAGTATCAATACATACAATAACCTACACAACATGACTTGGGCTGTGATCCATCGCGTTCAGCCTCTTTTTAGCAATGTAGAGTATCACGTGACTTTTACCCTTAACTAAAATCGTCGTATTAGTGAAAGGACCTATTGCATGTTACTCTTCACACAAGTTACAATGGATCAAAGATTTTGATAAGTCGCCAAGAGGAAAATAGTAACCCCATTCATGCTTACGCTTAATTGTTGTCTAGTCTATATAAAACACACGTTTTTCAAGTCATAAGCTACACTTATTTTCGACTGAATACCGTATGGTCGATGGCATGTTAAATCTAGGATGCTTTTCCTATTCCTCAATTCAAAGAATACACAACTTCACGTCAGTAATCACTCATGTCAACATAGTTTCCTCTTGTTGGCAAACATCGGGCTGTCTAAATTGTTCGTGCTGTCAGTCTTTGGTGCTATTTATAGTAAGTATGGTTATGATATGCACGGCTACAAATAGAATCGTTGTCATCTCGCCATGTACTTCTCTCGATGTGCCCATGTCGTGCAGTTTTGGAGACTACTATATAACCCCCTACATAGTGCACGGATTTCATAAGATGTCTTCATAATAAATACTGATAAACCATCCACCACTCTGTGCCTTACTAGTAATCACGTTTTATTCTCTGGGCAAAAGGAAAGAGACATCTGAAAAATAATACCACGTGGTCAATGTACGACAGACATAGCACTTGATGTCTTATAAAATATATGTATTCTGTTTATAAATATTCGACGTTCGTGCACATTGCGATCACGAACCCTCAGCACAAGGCTGCAACATGCATCTGCACTGTAAATGAGGTTTAACTGAATAGCTCAATCACATAATTTTAACATGTTTATCAATAATATTCTGACAGGTTTATTACATATTTTAACACGTTTATCACATTGTTTGAACAGGCAAATTGCTTGGTTTTAACATATCATATGTATTTACAAACAGTATAGTTCGGATGAGCTCAAATTCAGCAACTTCAAAACATGCGACAGCGCATGTTCACATGTAAAACCGTCAATTGTGTTTGCAAATGTGAATGTCTGATTATTGCAGTAAAGCTATAATCAAATAGTATGATAGAGCAAGGTATCAGCTAAAAATAAGTATCCACTGTACTCGATGTGACCTTTTCAGCGTATTGAAAGGAAGGGAAATATAAATATAATTTTGAAATTTAAAGAAATAGATCTCTACATAATTGTTCAAGACTATGAAATTGAGCATGCAGTATTATGTACGCGATACATCAAACTGAATATTCCCGGAAACATACAAGTATAACAGAAGAGTATTTTCGACCGAAATAAATTGAGAAAAAAATGATCATGGAAACTGATCTCAGGTTATACATCTTGGATCTTGTGTGCTCGTAAAACCAGCATTTTAAAGTTGCTGTCTAAATTATGATCTTACCTGATTGATGCAGCCAATGAAACTCTCATAATCTTTTCCCCAACCCAATTTCAAACCACATCGACTACGAGCGATGCTTCCTGAAATTGCAGACATCATTGTAGTGAAATTATCGAATCCTTAGGAACATTTTAATACATTCCAAAATTCGTTATCACACACTATTCATAGTAAACTTATTAATTTACTTACATCGATTATGAAACAAGTTGTGACAATTATTTATTAATGCTACTCGATTACTGACAATAACACTAACCAGTGGTCGTGTAATTAAAATTGTGTGGCCTCGCCCATTGCAGAATTCGTACTCAGGACCTCTTGGTCAGGAATCGGGCGTAATACCCTTAGAGCACAAACACACACTTCAGCCATAAGCTTAATAAAAATATTTATGTATGTATGTAACAATCATCTCCTCGACAGCTCTTAGATACGTTGCGTACAACATATGTTCATTTTAGCTTATTTGTTAATGGCGGAACGTAAATAAACATCCGAACCATTGCAATGTTCGAATAATCCCACTTGTATCGGTATGAATAAAGAAAGATTGATTACGGGACCGGCGCATTTCGAAAATCGAAAGTTTACCGTAGTTAAGATAGGTTAGTCAATCACGGTACAAAGCTTACCAAAAAACATTCTTGACTCGGTCCTACCATCTACTGTCATTGCCATTTGGTTATTATGCAAAGAATATCGCCCATCTACCCATTGATTTGTCTACAATAAAAAATACGAGAAAGACGTGTAAATAAATGCACAATAGGAATAAGTAAAAATGAAAATACAAACGAAACATTGTAACCGACGTTGTTTATCTAGACAGTGAGTGACTATACACTCAAGATAACTATGCAAATCTTATCTAGAACATGTTAATGAATTATGATAGCTCTGATAAAGATAAAAGTATGCTTTATTGTTTTTTCATTGTTCGAGTAATTAAAGCATTAAAACGAGGAAACACCTTCAAAAGATATGGTTTATATATTTAGGATACATTCATTTTAGTAATATCGTGCGCTTTAAAGGTAGATAATTTTGACAAAATGTCATGTTAATGCCTTCACACAGACATACTCGAAAAACACTGCATCGTACGATATCCTAATTTTTTTCCTGGAACTGCAAAACACGAGTCCGATACTGGTACCTCCTATACTGGCGCTAACTCGAACTCTTGTAGTATTGGTTATGGTAAACATGTCAGAAAAGTGACAATGCAGTGGTGTAGAGTACATCTGTATGAACTAAGTTACTACCAATTTTCACTAAGGATACTTTGTCAAAACATATGGACCTTTACATATATTTTGAGGCAACAGCACTAAAACGACCGTTCCAAACGGCTCTCCCAGTGCTTTGATTGTCATATGTATCGGATTAAAATTCATAAAATCGTCTTATCAGAAATGAAACATACATGTAGTTGACCAGGAAACTTAAATTACCGTGATTGGAATGTGGACATCCACTGATCTCGTCATGTTCTCTTTATTTGTAAGTTTAAACATCACCTTGTTCTTGTTTGCTGCAATTACTATAGAGGACTGCATTCCACAATCGCCATTAAAGAGTATTGCAGTTAATGAGTTGCTAATACTTCCAACAAACTTAAATTTAAGTCTGATTTCAATAGTCTGTCCCATTTCAGCATTTGCGAAGCGAGGAATGACAATGGCGCTTGATCCATCGAAACAAGCCGACTTGTCTACAAATGTCAAATTAACTCCCCTTGCATGAACACGTTTACCGGAAGTGTCAACCACCCCCGAATTGAAGGAAAGATCTAGGGCCCTCTGGCATTCTGAAAGAAAAACATACTATTATAATAGTTTTTAGTCAAATATTAAAATCGGGCCTTTCTACACGTGTCCCAATTACTAGATTACCTCAATGCCAAATTTAACACGTCGCTTCTCTGACGCAACACATTCTCACTATGTACGCGGCGTGAAAGGTACATTTTGTAGAAATAATTTCGAGGCATGGAACAATATATATCCCTTCATCCGGCATTATGTTATGGATTATAATAAACTTAATGTATTTAAATACATTTTTCGTTTCTAAGGAAATTTTGAATCAACCAATGAAACTCACCTGATTTAACTTTAGTTCTTGGTTTCCTAGAATTATCGGTCTGACAATTGCATGATGAGTAATCATATATGGTCCCAGGAGCACAACTCATATCTACCATACCATGACCAGGAACGGATTGTCTAAACTTCTTTGGATTTCCAACAACAGGGAATTTGTCACATACTGAAATGAAAAGAAAACGTGTCCTTTAACTACAGTAAAATCGCACTTGAAACACCTAAAAAGTAAGACCACCTCATAAAACAGATTTTCATTGACCAGATTTTATTTTTTCTTCCATATTATATCGATATTCAGACCATCTTACTTCTAAGACCAACTTTCTTCAGGACCAAAGGCGATCTTATTAATGAGGCTTCAATCTCTGAAGTATTTAATAAAAAAACATTTCTCAGCAAGTACAGTAAAACCTCGATAATACTACCACCCTTGGGAGCCTTGAAGATTGGTCTGAATATTGAGATTGTCTTAATATTCAGGTTGAATAAAGAGCAAAACAGTGGAAATGGACCTGAATTTGTGTTCTTAATTTTGAGGTGGTCTTATTATTGAGGTGGTCTTTAAGTGGGATTTTACTGTATTGAAAGGTTTCTGGCGAAAACGGACCGAGAACATTTAAAAAGCTGAACACTGATATAGGATGACAGTCGGTGCAACGTAAACATCCAACAAGAACAAAATTGCCAATGTATTTCTTTAGATAACACCGGTACAATATCATTGACAGTATTTGTTTATGGATATTGCGATGGGAGTTTTTGCTATGCTGTTGAGAATACCACGAAATAAAAAGACAAATTTGTACATATTAAACTCTCAAAAGAAAATAATTTTTATTTGTAAACAAAAATTCTTTATCTTTTGAACATCGTATATGAACAAAATTCAAGATTTAAACATAGAAACTATTAAATTTTCACATTTCACTCACATTACATTTTAAACATTTCACAAAAAAAAATCACTCAATTTCAGCATTCGACCTCACATTACATAAATATGTCATAAAATTATAATGTTTTAACATCTCATATAAACGTTAATGCAAGTTAGCTCCGTGGTATCAAATATTGTATTGTCAGCCCAACCACGCCCTGGTGCTTTTCTGTCTCAGTAACCAAATATTAACAATCAAGTTAAACAAAGGCATTCTTGAACAAAGACAAAGATTATTTTCTTTAAAAAATAAACGATTGTGTAAATAAATAGAACGATAATTTTATGGTGTAAACTTTAAATAATAAGCCCTTTTTGTAGATGAAAAATGTCATACAAGAATGCTCAAAGTATATATGACATATTTACTACACATGTGTCAATGTTATATTATAACATGACCGATTCGTAGTTACGATTGTGGGTGAAATAACTGAAGTATTGATCGATGATTCACTTCGTGTGTTGAGATCAAAGACCAGTGTTGAATTTATAAATAAAATTCAATTTGTAATTGAATCGGAGATTTATAATTAAAACAATGAGATATGTTATGTACACTTCGTGTAGGTGTGTTTTATTTCGCCCTCTTCTGGCATCGAATGATAACCGTTACTCAGCACTCTGCACTCAAACTCAGATATCGATATACTGACTCCAAGTTTTGAGATTTGAGTGAATGAAATTAATTGCAAAACTTCCTGATGGTGAGTGTTCTTTCGATACACTTTCTCGGAGCTTTGAGTGTGAAGTTTAGATTGTGATGTTGACTGTAAGTGCTTTGTGCTGTGTGCAGCTGTGTGCTGAGTGATGTGTGCTGAGTGATGTGTGCTGAGTGATGTGTGCTGAGTGCTGTGTGCTGAGTGCTGAGTGCTGAGTGCTGTGTGCTGAGTGCTGTGTGATGAGTGCTGTGTGCTGAGTGCTGTGTGCTGAGTGCTGTGTGCTGAGTGATGTGTGCTGAGTATAGTGGTTACCATCGATGTTTACACTAAACACTCAGATTCACACTCAAGTACCAATGAAAATGGACCCAACGAATACTCTTCACTCAGTAATTAAATTGCTATTTAAATAGGACACTCAAATCTCGATACTCAAAAGTTTGACACTTAAGACGTAAGTGGTGTGTATCAGTAATAATTCCGGGTCCTGGTGTACATACTAGCGTACAGTAAAACCTGACTTAAAGACCTTACTTTTGTGAAATCACAACTGAACAGGAACATGAATTCTCATGTGAAACTTTGTTCAATCGTATTCTCAAAACTCAAAATGGCCATTCAAATACCAATGGATATGACAACAAAAATACAGATACATTTCAATGTATGTTAAATCAATCAATAACTAAGTATGTTTAAATTCAATCTATAATAGGTATATAGGTACTAAGTATAATTTATTCAATATGATTTCTGTTATAATTATAGATTCATTGTCATAGCTATATCATTTCTGTCTGTCATACTATTCGGTTCCCGACCTTTCATTGAGAATGTATTGGAATATAACCTTTATCAATTATCATATTTTAAAACATGATAAGGTTAGGAGGTTAACAATTGTTTCTAATTAAGATGTCCGTAAGTTAAAAATAAGACATTTTAATAGGAAACAATTAATCACAAGACGACAGATGAGACAGTAATACATACTTAAGGTGATATAAAACTTGTAATCAAACTTCTCCATGGATGATTTACACATAAAAGACGAACATGATGCCTAATCAATAAAAAAGTATGTAAGTTGCAGACTACGCTACTAAGGGCCCTATTGCCCGATCCATATCGCGATTCTCGCGTCATATATGCTGACAAAATGCTACTTTTCACCTAACCCTATCAGAACAATATACATTCACACCTCGGTCATTCGCATTCATCGGGTCTGAACTTTTGTTTCGAATATTACATGGTTTCGAATAGCCCATTTCAATACGACGTACATAATAATACATAGGGACCTGATATTTATTTCGGATGACACCGAGTATTTGAATAGAAAGGTTGTCGAATAAACGAGGTCCGACTGTACTACGGATTTGTGTAATTTGCAGCATACGTGACGTGATTACATACATTTACATGTTGATTATTCATTGTCATACATACCATTCATTAATGCTTCAACTACTTATAAACAGTTTTTGAACATAGCGTGCATGAGACATTACAAAATATGTGTCAAAAATATGAGAAAACATTCTTCGGTGGAAACAGTATTGTATTTTTTTTATTTGTAAACATCCAGATATTCTTTAAACATGGAAGTACAGTATGATTTTGTTTATTCCTAACTTAATGACAAAAATGTTTCCGGTGCTTTTCTTAAATAAAAAAAATGCTTGTGTCCACTGCGATCACCCAACGTATGAATGACCAATTATCAGTCAGGCATACATAAATCTAACCATTAGAATTAATTCAATCATCAAACAAGTTCTTATCCTATTAGAAGAAATAATTTCCCCGCTATTTCGCTAAGCTCAAACGCGAAAAAGGGATACAATGCAAAGCAACAAATCATGCATATTGGAGAGAAAATAGAAATACAGTCGGACCTCGTTTTTTCGACAACTTTCTCATGATCCGAATACTTGGTATCATTCGAAATACATATCAGGTACCGATGTATCTTCTTATGTACTTCGAGTTGAAATAGGCTATTAGAAACCATGTATTATACGAAATAAAAAGTTCGGACCCGATGAATTTGAATGAACAGGGTCCGACTGTAAATCTTCATACTGATATATATATAATTGGAAGAGATCCTCAAACTCGAAGTTTAGGACTGACTCGTACAAATATCTATATAATTATGTTATCGATGGGGAAATGTACATTAGTATCAGAAGCAAATGTATGACCATCAAAATGTGGTTAAAAATTAATTTTATATATGTAAATACGTTTTACAAATATGAAGCGTATTTGAAACAAAATGGTAATTTGTTGAATAGTATTACACTCTGATACACATTTATTATGTGAGAAAAACTTTTTTCAAACCGTTGACAAGTTGTGACTTAAACTTCCATTCTGACTGCGCTATATAAAGCATTAGTACGTACTTTCATTTTGGACAGACACTTCCTCTCCACATAAGCTTTTACACGTTGGTGACCGAACACATCCGAATCCCTCCATATAACCTTCACCTTTAGGACAACAATGGCCGACAGACAAACCATTTGTACATTTCCAGTACGCTCTACAATCGCCAGTGTGACTGTACGTTAAGCCAGTTATTTTCCCCTTGCATACGTCTAAATAAAAATCAAGAAAACGATTACGCTTTGCCTGGGAAAGGTGCTCACATTATGACAAGTATCTATACGAATAATCTTGTTGTTTAAAACAAATATTCAGTTTTACAATATTTATGTTATAAAATATAAATCAATAACATACAATGAAACCTCAATAATAAGGGCACCTCTGTCTCTAAAGAAAGTTGGTCGTACATGTGATTTGGTCTGGTTTAATAATGTAATTAAAAGATATGGAAGAAAATATGAAAACTGGTTCACGTAAACTATGATACGGTATTTTTAATGAGGGATCTTAATTTCGAGGAGGACAGTACGGTGAAACCGCACTTAAAGACCACCTCAATTATGAGACCACCTCAAAATTAAAAACACAATTTTCAAGTCTATTTTCACTGTTTTGCTCTGAATTCAACCTCAATATAAAGACCACTTCAATATTAAAACCAGTTTTCAATGGCTAAATTATTTTTTGTGGTTTAACTGTACATACGAATAAATAATAAAACTTACCGGTTTCACAAACGACATCTTTAGAGGGTCTACATGTAAGCCACGACTGGTCCCAGTATTCACCCACACCACAACTTCTTACATCAGCTCTGAAATCCCCATGCTGGCCACCAGGTGAGCACATTATAAACATGTTACAGTCTGTATTGTGTGTCTTATACCCTACACCACCCTCAAACTTACATCCGGAACATTGTTTCTTCGCCGCTGTAATGGATTAAAAGAAATATCTTGAAAAAAAGATGGTCGGCGCAATTTGAAGGTTCAGATTTGTTGTTCAACATAAATAAATGCTGAGATGTTAAGATTGCTGTTCACTCCAGATCCAAAATGGATTTCGGTAAATTCACCGAATTTCTGTCGATTTCGGTAAGGTAACGTACCCTTTATCGAAAGATTAACCAATCCGCGTCAAGGTTACAAACGCTGTTCGGTTGAATAGAAGTTCGTTTAGTGGTTAACGTAAATCGGAATGAACTGGCAGAGCAGGAAATGCCACTGACAAATCACGGTGCATAGCCATATCAAAATATATTTAATGTACATATTCACTTCTTTACATGGCGTTTGTCAAACTCCTCACAGCAGTTACTTCCCCTTACAGTTACAATAACTATAAGGGGAGATCACTGCGTAGGAGATTGGGCGTTTGTACCACTATTTTTGGTCCCAATATATTTAATTATATACTATTCATATTTTATTATTTTGTACGAGACTATTTTTAAATTTTATTCTGCTAAATACGGCATAATGTTGTTATTGTCTAGTCAAATATAAATGAATAACATATGTGAAACGTCAATTTAAGGAAACAGTGTTTCGTTGTCAAAACTGTACCAATGTACCTCAAAGTACTTTTAGTGACATAGTAGGCCTACTTATAGTTGACATATCTGTAACATTTGACATGGGCCACTATTTGGGACTGACTACAAAACTCTTACATTATTCTTATAGCATATGTTACAACACTTCAAGCACATGAAGTTAATGGCTGACGAATTAGTCAAAATATCATGTAACTGTCAGGAAATATTACGTTATTATTTATTCAAACAAGACGTCACTTAAAAGTCACCGGGCTGTCCGGAATTTAGTAGTACGTGCTCAAATTGTAGTAGTAGTAATCTTTATTCTTATCGCAATATACACTCGGGCTTAAATACACAGCTACAAATGTTATAATTAAATGAGTCTATTGCAAACTACTCTACACACGATCACATTTAGTTCACCATGTCTATTAAACATTATATACAAAACCATTAAACTGAAATCGAATTGCTAATCATTTGGTAATAATTAACAATATAAAACAATTATAGTATGTGAAAAAGAATATAGGTACTATCGCACACTACTTTAGAGTGGATTTACAAGATAAGAAGACTTGCTAGTCAAAGTAGCAATACTTTGGTTAGGAAAATAGTCTCCGCGGCCATTAAATTCCCAAACTCATTAAGTGTACGGCATGGTATTTAGTCCTAACTTTGTTGCTACGAATACTATGGATAACACCCGTTTCGTACCGTCCAGTCACAGAACAGAAACACACTCAACAGCCAAGTAGTATCACGCTGGTACAAAGTATTACATACAACGGTCAACGACTCCTGTGGTCTCCGTTGTCGAACCCAAACTAAATGTGTAATGCTATATGTAACTATAAAAAGTTGTCTTATATGTGTGCCCACCATCTAATTAGATATCAGTCATTCCGTCTCAATAGCTTTTAAAAATACTACTGCGTAACCTAGTAACATTTAATTTTTTGTTTATTAAAAATAGTTTTTCGTTAAAAACTAATAAAAATCCAACACACATTCATCAATTTCCCATGGTGGTCTATTTACTAACAACATGCATTTTTACACAAGAATCACATGTAAACATCTCATCAAATACATACACATCAGAACAAAGAGGACTTAGTAGATTTTGCAATAAAGGAAGTCTCAGACAATCATGCATCTTGAAGTAACTAAACAATAAACGGAACTAAAATCACTGAAAAGGATTCTACCGAATCTAAAGTTTTGTCTAAGCGCCTTCACCGAGCATACGAAATCTGAATGTGTCTCCTAAAACGTGTAGTTGATTAATCCATTGATTTCATCAATCAACATATTACTAATGTATATACATGTACATGATTATCTATTAATTTCATTGTCACTAATGCGTTTTCTATTATATCGAATATTCGATAATAGATTATATCAGATAAATATTTACCTTTACGTGATAGAACCCCGGATTTACGTACAACTGGCGGTTTCCAAGGAATGTGAGTCGTTTTCGTAGTAGTTGGTGCAGGTGTTGTAGTAGTAGTTGTTGTTGTTGTCGTTGTTGTTGTCGTAGTTGTTGACGGTGCTGTTGGCGGTGCTGTTGGTGGCGCCGTTATTTCCATCGGCGGGGGAACTATTGAAAAGATGAATGAGAACATAACTTGAAATTCCTTACAACGACGAACAACGAAATGTTAGATATTTGTAGAATAGACAATGCAAGTAACTATGAAAGTTTGAATATTGAATAAATCGAGGAACAAAAAAATCGTAGTTTTCCTTTTTACATGTTAACGTCCTTGTTTGTCGGTGATAATAAGATAATTCGATTGTCTACGAAATAGGTTCTACATACATGGTCATAATGTAGTCATTCAGTATGTGATTTCAATGCCACAAAGTGTCAAATCTCGCAAACTTCAATGCATGATTTCGAATGATTTGACTTAGCACTTATGTTTTTAAAATGCTTCATAGATTCGTTTTGCATCAAGCAAAGTTTGATTCGCACTTCATTAATACCTCAGCATGTTAACAATGCAACAGTTATAAAAGGCAGTACTGCCCGCACAAAATGCGGAAGTGGGGTAATTGTTTTATTTTACTCCTAATAGGATGCAGATGGTAACACTATGCAACAGAGAGAATAAGTTGCTACAGGAAACGTCACATACATTAGACAATGCCTTTCCACCCAGACCTCCGGGATAACAACAGACAATAAAACATCAGGCATTCAGTAAGGATGTGCAAGGGCAAATACGCACGGGAACATGGGCGCACGGAATGGCCTGAGCAACCATAAGGGACAACTAAGGAGAATTAATGAGGACAAACAGGTGGAACAGCCTAAGAATCGCATTATATACTCAGCACATTTAAAACGCACATTATTGTACCTGTGATACGTCTTTTAAATGTCTTTTTATTGTGTTTTAAAACTCATTTTGGTAAGAGAATACCCGTTCACTGAAAGGAAATTTGGCGTTCATCATTGCGTAAAATAACATAATATCATGTTATGTTCTTATCTCTGATGCCTTGGTAAGTTCGTGAAATGAGATATCTTACATTTTGCGTTTTTAAATGTACTGAGTATAATTTTGGATAAAACAGATACAGGGTTGTCAAGTTCGTGTTTCAACATGTACAAACAATGGCTACGTAGCTTAGAGAGACGTGCACGTGACAAGGAGAGTGATGCCTGCTGAAACACAACTCTAACCGTGATGAACTTTTGGGTAAGACAACTAGCAAAAATTTTAAAATTTTAATTTATAATGTTATAATTAATGCAGCGATGTTGACAAAGACCTAGAAATAAGTTATATTTGATGTTTAATAATGCGGTGTGGACATGAAGCTGTCCATGGTATGACAAGATCGCTCGCACAATTGTGTCATCAGACGTGCCGAGTATGATATCACTATGGTAATAAATTATTGCAAAATGTCCTGTAAAAGACTTAGGCTCCAAAAACTGAGACGATGTATGACAAAATTATAATATTAGCACAACCTTTGAAATATATCTTAAAGTGTAATTTATGGTATGTAAACTTTTTGAAAAGATTCACTGTCTACGTTGACAACAAGCATTTTTTCAGTTACTTTTGCTGAGTTAAGGTAGATGTGTGCAATATACTGGGTAAATATCGTTCGATATCGACAGTACTCGGGAAAAGTCGGAAACGCTCGTACACGTTCGGCAATGGACATAAGCACTTATATAAATTTAATGTTTTATCTAGTTCAATATGCAATGATAATTTATGTTGTTGATAAAAGAAAACTTTGTTAATGATTTTAGCATCAGATATAATTGTTGTAAATTGTTTTAGGAAATCCTTTCCGATGACGTCACGCATTGGAATTCCGCTGTTTAGTAGTCAGTTTGTTCCCTTAAACATTTTGCAAGATAAGCACCAAAAAACCCGCGCGAACCCTGTCACGTGCTTGCACACCAACGTCCGAGGATATACAACTTGAGATTGATCTCTAACTTCGATACTCAAGTTCATGATTATATTTTCCGAGTTGTAGTAAGATTTTGAACTTGATCGTACATGATTTTCTGTGTGTGTCCTATTTAATTCAATACAGTCGGACCTCGTTCATTCGAATACATCAAGATTTATTTCGATGATTTCGAATAGCCCATTTCAATACGAAGTGCATAAGAATAACATCAGGACTTGATATTTATTTCGGATGACACCAACTATTCGGATAGAAGGTCGTCGAATAAACGCGGTCCGGTCCGAATGTATTACAAGATGTAACAAATGAAAGTGTTTGACCGTAGTAAGCTAAGATTAAAAACTAGATTTGAGTATTGAGAAAGATCTCGAGTTGTACAATCTCGACCATTGATCTGTACTTGTCGTACTAACCTGTGTGTAAGTATATACATCCACAGTAGGCTGGCTGATACAGTGTACCATGAGGACATGGTAATGTTTGCCAGAAGAAACCTATCATTTCCATGTAGTAAGTGGGATACCCTGGGATATCAAGCCTGTTACACATTGGCGCTGAAATAACAATAGAAACAACATGAAATACACGTAAATAAAACAACATTACACTCTCATAAAAAGGTAAGCAAATAAGAACAGGTAAGAACTATACAATCAATATTTCACAAAATCTACATACGCTATGTGTAGACCGTTTATGATGGAGCCATTACCATTGCACCTTCGTTTCCTCACATTTCGTTATTTGCTACACATTCTTCACTGTCTGTTGTTACAAATACAGCCGAGGCGAAACAAAGCACAACCTCCCGCTAACAGCACACTGGGTGACGCAGAGTGTGTGGCTGTTACAGCACACTGGGTGACGCAGAGAGTATGGCTGTTACAGCACACTGGGTGACGCAGAGAGTATGGCTGTTACAGCACACTGGGTGGCGAAGAGAGTATGGCTGTTACAGCAAACTGGGTGACGCAGAGAGTATGGCTGTTACAGCACACTGGGTGACGCAGAGAGTATGGCTGTTACAGCACACTGGGTGACGAAGAGAGTATGGCTGTTAAAGCAAACTGGGTGACGCAGAGAGTATGGCTGTTACAGCACACTGGGTGACGCAGAGAGTGTGGCTGTTACAGCACACTGGGTGACGCAGAGAGTGTGGCTGTTACAGCACACTGGGTGACATAGAGAGTGTGACTGTTACAGCACACTGGGTGACACAGAGAGTGTGGCCTTTACAGCACACTGGGTGACGCAGAGAGTATGGCTGTTACAGCACACTAGGTGACGCAGAGAGTTTGGCTGTTACAGCACACTGGGTGACGCAGAGAGTATGGCTGTTACAGCACACTGGGTGACGCAGAGAGTATGGTTGTTACAGCACACTGGGTGACGCAGAGAGTGTGACTGTTGCAGCACACTGGGTGACGCAGAGAGTGTGGCTGTTACAGCACACTGGGTGACATAGAGAGTGTGAATGTTATAGCACACTGGGTGACGCAGAGAGTGTGGCTGTTACAGCACAATGGGTGACGCAGATAGTGTGGCTGTTACAGCATAATGGGTGGCGCAGAGAGTGTGTCTGCTACAGCAACTGGGTGACGCAGAGAGTGTGTCTGCTACAGCACACTGGGTGACGCAGAGAGTGTGTCTGCTACAGCACACTGGGTGACGCAGAGAGTGTGGCTGCTACAGCACACTGGGTGACGCAGAGAGTGTGGCTGTTACAGCACACTGGGTGGCGCAGAGAGTGTGGCTGTTACAGCACATTGGGTGACGGAGAGAGTGTGGCTGTTACAGCACAATGGGTGACGCAGAGAGTGTGGCTGTTACAGCACACTGGGTGGCGCAGAGAGTGTGGCTGTTACAGCACATTGGGTGACGGAGAGAGTGTGGCTGTTACAGCACACTGGGTGACGCAGAGAGTGTGGCTGTTACAACACACTGGGTGACGCAGAGAGTGTGGCTGTAAAAGCAACACACTGTGTGACGCAGAGAGTGTGGCTGTTACAACACACTGGGTGACGCAGAGAGTGTGGCTGTAAAAGCTGCACAATGGGTGACGCAGAGAGTGTGGCTGTTACAACACACTGGGTGACGCAGAGAGTGTGGCTGTAAAAGCAACACACTGTGTGACGCAGAGAGTGTGGCTGTTACAACACACTGGGTGACGCAGAGAGTGTGGCTGTAAAAGCTGCACAATGGGTGACGCAGAGAGTGTGGCTGTTACAGCACAATGGGTGACGCAGAGAGTGTGGCTGTTACAGCACAATGGGTGACGCAGAGAGTGTGGCTGTTACAGCACAATGGGTGACGCAGAGAGTGTGGCTGTTATTTTAGCTTGTTGCTCTACAGAAGTTGAATTAATAGTATAGTTTAATATAGGAAACACTTTTGACGATGAAAGGTTGAATTGCATTGTAGCTTAGACAAATTGTGGATTCATCCCATATGGAACATGAAGGAGACATCATACATACCTGGATCATAGTGAATGGTATGGATTTCACTGGAGTCGCCAAGTACGGTTTGTATACAGATGGTGATAATGAGAACACACGCTATATGACGATTCTGCTTCTCTGCAAAAATAAACAGTAAAACCTCACTTAAAGACCACCTCAATAAAAAGACCATCTCAAAATTAAAACCACTATTTCAAATCCATTTTCACTGTTGTGCTCTTTATTCAACCTCAATATTAAGAGCACCTCAATATTTAGACCAGTGTTTTCAAGGGTCCCGAGGATGGTCTTATAGTTAAGTTTAATGTAGTTGTAACATAGAACGGATTTTCTTATTCAGTGCTATATATGTCTGTTGTTTGTACAGTAAACCGTGTTGCTCTCCTTCCGCTGCGGACGCTATTCCAATAACATTGTAATCAAAGCAGCGTGTGAATGGCAGTGGAATCAAAGCGCTGTATGGAGCGTATCACCGTGTTACAGTGGGTCTACATAAACCGAAAGCGAGGATAAGTTTACACGTGAAACAACTGACCAGTGTTTTCTCGTTGTTCTTTTAGAAGTCGCAAGTGCTAAAGTCTTACATGTACGGTGGCTACATTCCAAGGCAGTTTACTTTTCCATTTGCTGTAAAATAAATTCCGACTACTACTTCGTATATATGAATCTGAAGTGAAGCTGATTAAATATACACCGCGGAAATGCTGACTTTGCACTTGTTTTGAACAGGTCTTTTACGGGAAAACAACCAAACACGCGAATATATTGAAATGAAACTTGATACAATTTGTTTGAGTATTAGCCAAACCTCAATCTTTTGAAACCAAAAGCACACACATAAAGCGTAGGGTGACCCATTAGAAAAGTGGTGAATGTAGTTTAGCTACTCAATTAGTTTCAAACAATTTCTTGCAACCACAAACAAACGAACGAATTATTTCCGTTTTATTTACATGTGTATGTATTCAATGTGTATATGTTACTCAGCAATAAATCTTGCCCCATTCAGGTAATATAACATAATTGTTGCCATAATTTCGCCGGTGAATGTATTATGTATGATCATGTTCTACAATTGTCACAGCCGAAGGAAAATTAATTACCTTAAATAGATGCACTTTGCAATGTAAAAGTAAATAATGTCAGACACCGACAGCATTTAGACAACTTGTAAGTGCAACTCTAATTAGTGTGCAGTAACTGTATAATTGAAATGCAACTGTTGAATTATTGTATACAATAAATGTGCTGAATGATGGAGGAACACGTGGCAAACTTCTTGGAATAGAGCATTGTCAGTTTTCTGCATATCATGTTTATATATCAGCTGGGATGCATTTCATCAAAAGTCCTTCTGTATATACTTCTCGCACCTAAGTTAATTTAAGCATGTTTTGTTACATGAATTTAAAAGAACAAGATTCAACAAAATTTTAGTTTAATCATAAAGAATATGAAATGTTAAAGATATTTACACTTCAAAGTGACTAAAACATATTGAGCAAACATGACTTATTCCTTCCAGAAAGTTTCACTCCTATCTTTGTATACTTAGGATTTTTGATGAAACGCAGGCCAGATTACCTTACACTCCAAAATTGACTGTTAAGTACATACATTGTCGTAAAATTTGACACGAACATTTTAAATCAAAAACGCTGCAGAGAAAATGATACATCCCCTTTTTTACCACGGTCTATTGATATATATGTGTTCATTATATAGAACCGCTTTCGATGACTTAGGCAACTAGCGCGTCAAGCCACAAAATGTGTAAGCAGAAAAATAATAGTCTGTCAAAATAAAAGGGAAATGAAGGCGGTTAGTGTTTAAAAGTTTGAAAACGTAGAGGACGGCTATGGTATGGCATGTGACGCTAACACCCATACCGAACTGTTCAATGTTTGGAAGGTGTGGTCTAGGGTGAGGGGGGGGGGGGGGAGGGAGACAACTCCAATGTACAATGTTGTATAGACCTATTGAATATTAGGAACAGTCTGTTTTTTTTGTTGTAGAAATTAACGTGTGAATGGGAATGACGAACTTCACTAGACAGGGAGGGTGATAATCTTGTAAGAGGATTGCAACAAGATCACTGGTAATCTTGTATAAAAGGGACAGGACGACAAATTTGGGAATGCAGCGGCTTCCATTGATGTATTAGCCGAAGTGTTTTCGGATCAAATATCACATAGTATATCCCATGTTTGGATAGGTCATTTTCAAGTTTTAAGTAATGTTTACCACAAACTGAGTGGGTAATGTACAGTAAAACCTCAACAATAATACCACATTTGGGACTCTTGAACATTGGTCTTCTTATTGAGGTGGTC
The DNA here is from genome assembly GCA_032209605.1 of Mactromeris polynyma. Taxonomy (NCBI): domain Eukaryota; kingdom Metazoa; phylum Mollusca; class Bivalvia; order Venerida; family Mactridae; genus Mactromeris; species Mactromeris polynyma. The sequence continues at coordinate 22,761,602 of JASFXZ010000009.1, forward strand.
TATATATGGAGATTTGATTAAGAGCAAAAAAGTTAAAATGAGCATGAAAATTGTACTGAATTTCAAGGTGGTCTTATTACTGAGGTGGATTTTTAAGTGAGGTGTTACTATACATACATTCCTCACGGTACTTTTTCTTAACTTTCTTAACAAAATGACACAAGATTTATGGGGGTTTTTCCTGTAATTATTTATAAATATATTTCTTATGTAATTATCGGTCATAATATGTGTATTCATTTCAATTAATTAAAGTTGACTCATTTATAAGCGAAACAGTTCTAGAACAGGTAAAAACCCTATGGCGACAGCAATACATATTTGCTGTAGTTACAAATAACATTTGGTTCACCTTTGTTACGTAATGCTTTGACTGGTCAGACATAAAACATGCATACGGTGTAATTATAATAGATGGGATAATGACGCAAACCGTGTCAGTGTCATACGGTGATTTTACGCTAAACTAAGCATAGGACATTATCGTGTGGTTGTTGCTGAAGTGTTAAACATGTAAGCTTTTGACCGTAAATAATGAGGTTGTAAAGACATAATGTTTAAAGATGTCACATTACGTGTTACTTTTTTGTAAATTACGCTTTATTTTGCAAAAGTATGGAAGACCATATGGTTTGCCATTCGTATTGCTATATGCTTATTGCCAACTTGTGAAATCTAAAAGCTTTAATATCAAAACTTACATTGTCATACGCTAAATGCAAAATGTGTAATTCCAAATTCTTAATATTCTTAATTCAAATGATGAAAATTGAGTATTTCATGCCAAATGATGAATTTTGAATAATTCGTTATAAAATGTTGAATATGGAAATTGTCATGCAAAATGGTGAATGTTGAACTTTATAATGTCAAATGAAGAATGTTGAATATTTTGTCATTACTGGTCAATAACCCAGAAAGCTGAGTCTTCGAGAGTGAATAGTATAATTGGTTATAACTTAGTTTCACAATCGATGTAAAATAAGTAAAAGTTAAAACCATCAGATAGTATTTGGTGATTTGTTTGGTACACCGGTCTTCCATACTTTACAGACCGGGGTCAGGCTGCGTATCTTGTTAACTGTTGACACAATGTACGATGTCTGAAATATTACCATAAATATAGTTACTGTCGTAAAATATTTAAATTATCTTGTTAAGTGTTAATTTTGAAGAAAAAAGTTAAAGCAGTGTAATAGAACAAATCGACCACGTGTACCTTGTAACAAAATGTCACTGAAAGTATCATTGTAAGGAGATGTGTTATTTATGTTTTGTTTCAGTTCAACCGTCCTCGACAGTATTTCATTTGAATCATACGTGTTATATAGCCTTCTGAAATCAAAATCATCGGAAGATTTATCCAGTAGTTCATTTTATAAACGATGTGAAATAGTAAAGAATGATAGTACGTATCGTGTGAGTGACACAGTAAGTCCGTTTGTAATAAATTCAATGTTGTATTTTTTATATAACTTGAACTTATTGTTTTACTTGACAGTAAGGAATCTTAATAATGCGGAAGAAACTATTAAACATGAAGTCGATACGAGTGTCTTAAGTAAGCGTGTATGTCAGTACTTCATGTCAAACAATCGGAGACATTTCATAGACAGTACAACCTCTCTAGAGCGACCCTCTCAAGAGCAACAACCGCTCTTCGACAACATTATACATTTCTAGTACCAAGATTGTACTATGAATTTAATCTCAAAAACAGACGAAAATTGCATCTCATATATGGTCCTGCTCTAGAGAGGTTGCACTGTTAATGTGCAGTTGACAACTTGTCCATGCTTTAAAGTACTTATCCACGATATATCGGATCGAGTTAAGCGTTGTAAGGGGTGCGTCATGGAATCTTTATATTTCGGACTATGGGGAAAAGTCAGTCTCGTCCATTTTTGTGCGTACATTATATTGTGCACCTCTTTTGAGACGCAAATTTTGCTTTTTGCTGAGAGGTTGTTGCTCTAAGAAGAATAAATTGAAGATTATCTCTTACTTCAGAAAAAAGTGATACTGTCGTTGAAGAGAGTTTGTTGCTCAAGCGAGGGTCGCTCTGGAGAGGTTGTTTCCGAATATGTTCGAGCATTACCGGAAACGACCGATCTCAACGGACTTGTCACGAATTTTACCGATATCGGCCGATGTTTCAATTTTTTTGCAAGAGTCCATTATGGATGTTCTACGTTAATTAGGGGTGTCACTATAACAAATGAACACTTATATAACAAATAACAAAGTTTCTAAAAAGCTACTGCATATATCTTCAATTGATTTAAATTGCAATAAACTGTAACATGTGTTATTCAAATTAATTTAACTATAGAAATAAGTTGACATGAAATCGACAATTACTTCGTCATTAGGTATTGAATGTTTTCAAAATAGAACAAAAATAGCGAACCAGTATATATGTCTAGGATAACTGACTTAATGATTCAATTATTGTAATCATTGACAGTTGAAATATACGAAATAAAATGGATACATGTTTGAACCTGACAATTTCCAGAAGACATGATTGAATGTATTTTGTCAAAAATAATGTTTTAACAAAATAAATGTTTCGAACTTCTGACATCGGTTAGTTGCGTGTATACAAAAAGCTTTACATAATCCAGAGTACATATAGTTGATGGACAAAAGAGATTCAAACAGTCAATCAATGCAAACAAGAAATATCTTGAAAACAACATGGTCGGCGCACTTGAAGGTTAAGATTTGTTGTGCAACATAAAAAAGCCGAGGTGTTACGATGCTGGTCACTCAAGATCCAAAATGGATTTCGGTAAATTCACCGACATTCAGTGGATTTCGGTAAGGTTACGTACCCCTTATCGAAATGTTAACCAATCCGTGTCACGGTTACAAACGTTGTTAGGTTGAAGAGAAGTTGGTTTAGTGGTTTACGTAAGATTTGATATGTTTACACTTTATTTTATTATTTGTATAATACATGGAATGATATCTTAGAACTGAATGTTCCTATGCTTGCATAGGCCATCTTCTTTTCGGATATTGTAAATGGCTAAAGGCGTATTTATATGCCGATTTGCTATCAATAAATGGTAAAATGGTTTACACAACACTGATATGCAAATAGCAAAGCCATGTTAGAACGGCTGCGCCGAAAAAGTAATTAAAATGCCGTGAACGTTACCGAACTATTTCTCCCATAGCCGTTGTCTTGACCTTATATTAACCTATTCTCGAAATACATCCTGCAAAAACGGTTCTGTTTGTCTTATACACAATGAATGCAAATTTGTGTGGAAAAACAAATAAACGTTGCATCCACTTAACTTAATTTAATTAAATAACAATAAACCATTGTTTAGTTTCTACATCACAATGACATGGATTAGTTCATTATGGTCAGTTGTGAGTTATCATAATTAAACTCTTTCAATTTCGCGTAATTAGAGAAGCTTCATAATTAGGGTTGTGGTGCAAACGCATTTTTTTGCAGAAATAAAACAAGAATTTACGAAATTTAACGCACTTGCAACAAAACAAGCGTCCATTTTATTGCATTATTGTCAACGTTGTGGTTAATTTAATACTTTAAAGAGCGTGAATTTACAAATTCAGACCGGTAATTCATGCCGTTCTCTGCAATCTCATACGCACTATTTCCAAATTTATATTTCATTAACACCTTTCTTGAGCAAAATGTATTTTGCAACATCCAGCGGTGCTAAAAAATTGTATTCACATAAAAATTTGTAAATAGTGATTCCATTGGAAAATGATTTTCGCAGAAAAATCAAACATACGATGGGTGATAAAACATAAATTAAATCGAACATACCAATCAAAAGAAATAACAAAAGTCCACATATTTTTCATCAACTCTCGTTTATGCATATAGCAGAAAATATCAATGATCATATACCCGTATTTTGAATCATGTGAAAAGTTAATAAAATGTCTGTAAATCATAGAATAAAGTATGATTGATTTAAGAAAAAGACTGAACCCAGACACGAAAAATATCAGTTTTAACTATTTGGTCAAAGATACGGACATAGTGTGTAAGCATGCAATGCTTTATTTTATACATTTATTCTGTAAATAAAGGAGGTCCTTTGCAACAACCAAAATACATGAGGTGAAAATATTACGCAAATAATAATAAATTAGCTCTGCATCAATCAGCGGTTGCTGTTCTAATAGCGTGTATCCGTGCGACCAATTATAACTTATTAATCGCAAAACTATTAATAAATAATTAAAAAAATATGTCTAGTAAACTATTTACCATATAACATCCTTCTTGTAAACATGATTATTTAGGTTATTTTAAAATAATCAAAATCCTTCCGCTGGCGCTCGTTGCGTAATCCAGACCAGGTCCGACAGTGTTGGTATTTATCCTAAACTGTCCGTAAAATATACGCTATATCACGTGACAAGATCATTAATTTTGTTTTAAAATGACTATAATTTTTGTCGAGTGTACAGGCGGCAAAGAGTTCTGTTTAATTATGTTTATTGAATATTCATGTTTGCTGCCCACGAACTATTGACAGAATATTTAATGAGCTCATTATCAGCTGTCTTGTTACTTTCAAACAGATTAAAATTAATGAACCTGTCATAATTTTATGCAATACGCACCTCTTCAACTCACGGGTAAACAAGTATACTACAATATGTACAAGATAGGTTAACTGAGGGTAAACTGATTCGTTTACAGATTGTATATTTTCGGGTTGAACTAAAACCGCATTTAAAGACCACCTCCATTAATTTTAGCTAATTTCTAACATGAGCGTAGCTACCAGTACGCAAAATACTGGTACGCCGTTGCGTACACATGATCATAAAAATAGAAAATTGTGCAATAACCAACCAGTTGAGCACTTGTATGCAGTTTGGGATATAAATTTTCTGAATACACTGAACAAAATTTCTAAACGTCCACTTGGTACTTCATCGAAATATAAGAACATAAACAAATGTACACAATCGCGCCTATTGAACAGACGGGCAACTTGAAATATTAGTAAAATGTGGTAAATAGTACAAAAATATTTGTTTATAATTATTTACCAAATTCTATTTGAATTGATTAATATATTATAAAGTTAGTCATATTTGTCGAATAGTAGTACCAGCATCAATCATACCGACGGCCCTGGCATTTTCTTCAATGGGCATAATTTCTGTTTTTCGTGTTGGACATACAACGTGGATTGCATTGAAATGAATTTCACCACTTACTACATAGTACACGTGATCCTCGTGCCAAAAGTTGAAAATCGGACTCACCGTCACACGTGATGAACCATGATGACGAATAGGTATTTTCTTTGTGAAAGTCGATGGAGTTCTATGTATGATACTAGAATACCAAATTTTAAGTCGGCGTATAAAACCGTTTTCTTATATTTGTATTTTATTACATGGACGTTTAGAAAATGTGTTCAGTGTATAACACTTCAACATTTACAGAATTTAGCGCTCGTGAAAAAGTTACCAGATTGCACCACGAACGTCTTTTTCCCGGGATATTATGCCCTTAGACCCCATTCTCGACAGCTCTCGGGCATTTCCGTACCACTTCGTTACTCGGATAACACCCTCTAGTGTATGTAAGGCGGAGCACTATGTAGCGAAACTCAACATTTTGTGCGGTCAAGAAATAGTTCTCGTAAAACGGATTTATAATTTCAATAACTTCGATAAATTCACCTAAGAGATGGATTATCGTTGTCATTTCTAGTTAAAAACTCACATATTTCAGTCTTCATATAGCTTAAATATTACATTCATCAGCACTCCAGCGTTCATGCCGCCATCTTGTTTTCATGACATTCGAATGGTATTTCCGAAAGTAGTGCCTAACGTACATCCGAGGCACTTGACGTAGTTGGCCGAGGATTTCCGAATGCCTTAGACCCCAGATTGTGTGTGTACACATTCTACCAGCTCTGGTCCCGTCCCTGCGTAGATTACTATTCATTTTTTGTTTTTAAACAGGCGTCATATGAGAGTTAGTGCCTTGAATTTCTGAAATCTTGATATCTATAAGGCTAGTGCTGATGCGGTTCTAGGAGGGGCGTACTGATGCGGTTCCCGACTTTGGGTTTTAGGAGGGGCGTAACTATTTGATAATTTTTTTATTTTTTTTGCTCAAGCATTATAAAGGGCAATGTCTGTTTTATTATCTGCTTTTAAGTTATTGAACATAAATTATAATGCTACAATAAATCAGAATCGCTTGTTTGAAAATATAATCAAAGATCTATTTTCGTATTTATACTCAGATATGTATGTCAGGTTGGGGATGTGCCACTCCACTGGATCCACTAGTTGCATATACCTTTTTCCCTTTCAAGAAATGATATGTAAAGTTGACATGTATAGCAGTAACGACATACCATGTATTGCTGACAGTAATACGGCTATAACTTCTCTAGGAAGGACATAGGCCTACTGTCGGTATTGCTGACAGTAATACGGCTATAACTTCTCTAGGAAGGACATAGGCCTACTGTCGGTATTGCTGACAGTAATACGGCTATAACTTCTCTAGGAAGGACATAGGCCTACTGTCGGTATTGCTGACAGTAATACGGCTATAACTTCTCTAGGAAGGACATAGGCCTACTGTCGGTATTGCTGGCAGTAATACGGCTATATCTTCAGACTAAGTCTTGTGGATATATCGATCCAGTGAATACTAGTAGATCCGTGTGGTGGGACATTCAACATGAATCTTGTAAAGTGACTTATCTGTGTCAACATGATGACACAATATGGCACATACACTCGGATATTCACAATCTACATTTCACTTACCAACATTAGGAATTAGATGCCTTAAACGTGACATTGCCTTTCATCAAATGTCACCAGACTAGATGAATGGAACAGGTGGCCAATTTCAAAAGTTTTAAAATAGGAATTTTGGTCCTAATTAAGTACTGACGTTTATAAGCAAACAAAATGGAGTAAATATCTCTCAAACTAAAGAGTTTTTAACAGCTTGAACTATATGATGTGTTTCACAACAGTCCCCCTAAAACAACATTTGTTAATGGAATCAATAAATAAAGACAACGAAATATCAAAATTCTACTTTCGTTTATTATTACATATACATTTATTCAATGATGATAACATGCGTGGTGGACGTTTTTTTCATGTTCAGTAAAATTTAACAAATCACATGATTAAATGTACACAAACAGGGGACTATTGTGGCATTGTCAAATGACCTTGCAGATATTTCCATAAAAACATTACTATGTAGGTATTTATTAAAACAAAATCTTCATTAACACGATACTTACGCATTTATCTCGTGCCTTCATTAAAGGCATAATTAATCAACTTTAATTAGTAATAATTGGTCCTGTTTAATCGATGAAGACGTACGAAGCTTAAACAACATTTATCCCATGGCAAACGAAACAGACATTCACTAATTTGATGAGAGCTACCTCTCGAAATATTCTTATTAATGTATCCAAATACATGTATTATGCTAGTCTTGTTAGAAACTGATAATGCATTAACTATATCATATACATCCATAATGTCAGAAACTTGAACACATACTGTAAATTAATACATTTATCATCATTACTGTTAGTTTATATACATGTAATGAAATGTAAAATATTCGAATATGCACTATATATCATCATGTGCTCCTGCAAAACCACGTGCTACATGGAACCTGTTGTATATACAATAAATATGTTATATTGTTTGAAGTACAAACTGTATATATGTCACATAGATACCTGCCAAATGATTTTCATAATGATTTTTCATACACACTCTTATTTTTTTATTATAATTATTTATTTTTTGTTTGTTAAATTCAAGTTTCAAGTTTGTACATGGAATCGCAATCCCCACCAAGTAAAAAACAAAAACAACAACAACAAAAACCCAAATTTAATCACCATCCAATAAACAAAAATTGTAACGCCATTACCTATACCATTATGTAATTATGTTATTTTATGTACACATGTCATTACATTTGTAATCTGTGTGTAATGTAAAAATAAAGTAATTGTTCTGTTCTGTTCTGTTCTGTTCTGTATTTTGTAATTATGTACATTATGTTGCTATGAAACATGTTATGTTTTAATGCAATAAACTATTTGTATTGTATTGTATTGTATTGTATGTTCCTCTTGATCTGGTCAAGAAAGTTTCGCATACATTTTTAAAGCAAATAAGATATCTTCAAACATTAACCCTATAGTAACTTTGTGTTGGATCTGTTTGACTATCATTACTAAAGAAAACGCGTTAATTACTGTTGACTTCGTCTGATTAACATAGCACTGTTTTACTCTGCTGAATAAAGTGCATTCGTCAGTAATTAAATGCTTAGTTACTGTCCGTATGGATGTATACCACAATCATTTATACGCATGTCTGCATTCAAATCATAATTTATTTCATGAGCAGACGAATATATTCAGCGATGCGTAAGCCAATCAAGTCTAAAGTCATAAATGTCGAAGCAAATTTTGGACAGCCGAAGTCTGAAAGTTGTAAAATGTACTAGAATATAGCATCGGCTAAGCCGAAAGAGTAACCTTGACTTGCAGGCAAATTCTCCTGTCCCGATGCAGCAAAATTGACGTCACAAACCACGTGGTATCACTGTAGCAGTGCGCTGAATGATTCAGTACCATCACTGATACAGTTTTCCAACAGGGATATGTTTTAAAGTTCGTTTTATTTGGGTAATGGTAGGATAAGTATTAGATTAGGTTCATCTTTAAATCAGGGGTTTTATAAACATGAAATATCTTTTTAAAAAAAGAAAACCGGCATAGATAGAATGATTTCTTTCAGTATGTTAAATGAAATAATGTTTTTGCAACATTTTGAAAATAAATCCTTACAAAAAATTAACTACTTCCAGCAAAACTCGAACTGCTAACGAGCGCACAACTTACGAAAACCCCGTTTGGTGCCTCTTGGGTGAAAATATGATTGGTCCGATTTTAAAAAGCCCGCTTCGAGGACAACATTTGGTTGGTTAAAAATGTAGGTCAAAATCAATGTTATACATCTACGCCGAAAACTAGTGACATTTAGCCACTGACAGTTCCAAGGTGGTACTCCTACCTTCGTCCTTCACTACTGTTTATGCCTTGCGTCCCTTTTGTAATTGTTTACATGTATAATATTGTTATGTCTCCTTGTTCATTTTGGGGAGATTGTGCACTTTTTAAGTGGCCCTTCATCTCGACTATTTCGTTCATTTTCATAGCTATGCAAATACATGTCTCTGTTAAAAACAGTTCGACATAAAATCTGTTTTATTGTGACTTTTAAAATTGTGTTGATACATTCGACTTAAAATTGATTAAATTCGACTTAATGGCCAATTTAATATACACTAACAATCAAATAAAAAGAAAGCATGCAATGGTGTATGAACTATATATTGTTAATGCATTGGACTGAAGCACAAACAGTACAAGGACACTACACAGCTACGTACCTCTTTGAGAGGTACACGTCGATGGTGAATTGTCAAATACATGTCGGGACTTCCGAGCTAGATCTAGTTCAGCCGCGAAGATACTGTCAACAAAACGTAAGTGTCATCCTTTGATTTTGCCTTTTGTCTGAGTAATATCATCAAATAGTCAAACATCGGGCAATTCTGTTTGATGTAGGTTTAATGTAATTTTTCAATCAACGTAAAGTTGACCACTTTATTCCTAATTTATCGTTGCGATGATTACTAGTAAGTTACTTTAGCGGTGGAGTTTGACATTTCGTCAATAAAGAAATTATATCGTCGCAAGTATGAACTTTTAAAACTGAGATCCCAAAACAAACGAAAAAGGCGTGATGAAGTTGTAAGGCGTGTCGTAATCTTTGGAGTGCAGATCCATCTCAAAAGTCGTAAGGCTATGGAAATATTTATATTTTATTGTTTAGAGGCAGCTCGCTCGCAAAGGATGTAGTTTTGTCGCCAAAGAGATAGCTCGGTGTTAACATATAAGATGCTTTATATACATCTCAGAGGTAGCGCTGTAGTTTCCCTGGCATGACAATCAAGACCAGTTGCACCAGCAAAGGCGTTACGAGTACTTGACAGCGTTTTACTGCTAATTGTAATGAATGGTATTGTTTTGCAGTAATTTGGCTAACATATACGAAGCAACAAGATCCGGTATTGTCTGGATAGAAGATTCTACACTCCAAAATCAATTAAACCTATACAAAATGGAGGATTTTTAGACAATGTTGACTTACCGAGATCTAAGAAAATAATTGTCTAATTGCACAACCTCTAAATAAATGTTTGGTAGGTGTGCAAACATTTTTCTTATATCAGTGCAAACCTTTTTCTTATATCAGTGCAAACCTTTTTCTTATATCAGTGCAAACCTTTTTCTTATATCAGTGCAAACCTTTTTCTTATATCAGTGCAAACCTTTTTCTTATATCAGTGCACACCTTTTTCTTATTTCATAAAATATGAAGAATTCTTTATTGAATGGTATTTAGTTAGGCCTACAATTACAGTCGTGCATTATTCACCCATCAATATTTTGCCCAATGGGGGTACCGGCTGAATCAAGGGAAATAAGACAATTTACTAGTATTTTAAGGGTCTAATTCCCCACCATGTAGAGCAAAGCATTTTGTCTAAATCCCCACAGTGGGAGATAATAATTCCCCGGGATCTAAACTCCAGTCCAAGTCAATTTCCCCGAGACCCAGAGTCGCTCAGCGTGACAAATTCCCACCTGTCGGGAATCGGTTTCTGTCTAAAGACATGAGTATCCCCCCCCCCCGGACAAAACATAGTTAAGTGCATTATATCTAGCTCAATCATTCTGCAGCCAATTGAATAAAACTGGATAACCAGTTGGTTTGGATAAAAGATAACCAAAACTCGATTTGATTGGTTTAAATGTGGTTTGGCCAAGTAATGAGCTAATCAAATTGATTGAAATTACAGGTAACCCCAAGTTAACGTTAGCCTATGTTTATACAATTGGCTACAGGCTGGTAGATATGCCAGAAATAGAACACCCCGTGAAGAAAGATATTGTTTAGTTGTAATACTGCGGATATTGAAGATGAATTCCATTTTACTTGTTTTTGTCCAAGTTATGCTGAAAAAAATATTCAAAACGTTGTTACTACATCCATTCTTCTGTGTACATTTGTTTGCAACTATTGAAATCGGATGATAGCATTGAAATGATTAAACTTGCATTGTATGTTAAAGAAGCTCCAGTTGTAAGAAATATTTTATTAACTGTTGAAAGATAAATGCTTAGTTTAACCTCCGACTGTTTATTTCAATACCACTTACACGTTAACAAACTGATGCATATAAACATGCATGTGTTGTAGACTATGTACCTTGTACACATCGTAAAAAATATCTGTTTTGTGCTGATCTGTTTGTGCACTTTGTAACACACTGTTTTCCTTATTTAATGCAAAAATGCAAACATGTATCTTATGGTCACTGAGATTTGATAGGTACTATTGATTCAAAATAGTTGTGAATAGCGTTAGTGTACACAGTGTACATTGGTCAATCGTTTGCAGAACTGTTTTCACTGGCTGACCACCAAAGTTAGTTTACAACAGTTACTGTTCTCAATAAAATATAAACAAAACAAGACTATGCTAGCATATGTGAAACTTATTTCAGACGATGACAGATATGTATATTTATTTATTGATTTATTAAAGTCTCATCTTTGTACAAAACATAGATATGCATATAGTAAAGGCTATAAACACATAAAACATTGCACAAAGCCATTCAATAAGAATTATAAGAGACTTTATAATACTGCAAAGAAAAATCCAGTATAGTCCTTTCTCATGGTACCGCGGCTTTCATGGTACCGCGGTAAACAGTTTTCTCGCGATATTTTAACGTTAGGACCGCCTACCGCATGTTGACATATTCTCTTGAGTAAACCTGAAGATGCTCTTCGTATCAAACAATTATTTTGCAAAAATGCCGTAATTTCTGACGAATTAATAGCGTTTTTATACAAAACCAGTTGAAACAAATTATTCTACCTATGTTATCCACCCCATGGGTCATAAAAACCTCTCAATGTCCTGTAAAAATGTTTAAAATTTCGTATTTGCTGTTGAAATGATCGTCGGACATTTCGTATGACGTCACCAAACCGGTAGCCATGTTGTTTCTAAATTTAGAAGCTATTCCTAGGAAATGAAAGTAGGGCAAGCGGTTAAGGTAAAAAAAATCAATTAAAGCAAATGGCAAAATTTAGTGATACACAATAAGCCACCAGTCTTAACCTTTGTCTTTGCTATATGGTTCTATCATTTGAATATATTGAATGGATAGTATTCAAAATAAAGTAACAGCAGAAAAAATAGACGATCACCTTTGAGATATGTACACTAGGGAGTGTAACAGAACAGCTACCACAAAAAGAAACACGTGTGCTGGTTCACAGACAATGACAAAGTAAAAACGATTTTGCACATTTAAATATTGTTTTGCATTCTTGTTGTGTTGAATTAACTTTTGAAATTTGTCTGAAATTAGAGACTGCTGACTTATATGACAAACTGGGAAATAGTAACGTTATTGCGTATCAGGCTTTCCATATTTGACATTTTTTATGCTTACACCGGTACCATGAGACACGACCTTGACTTGTCAAAATCCAACATGGCTGCACACTAGGCGGGAATTAATAAACAATGACAAGATATTTCAAATATTTAAATTTATTGGTATGAAGAGGTAGAATTAATAAACCAGCAAAGCAATAAAATATTGATGTGAATCGTTTTCTTTCTCTTTGATCGTTTTGCGAACGTTAAGTACCGCGGTATCATGAGAAACCAGGCTAATTTCATTGGTTAAAGGCTCGCGTATAGGATTCTATATACACGGCGCTGACAGGGTATATGACGTTTTTCCCTTCATGCGCCTCGTGACAATTTTCGTTGACGGCTCGACTCGAAAGCTTTTATCTCTTGATGTCTGCAAGTTACTAGTAATTGACAATTGATCTTCACACATGATTCAATAAATATTGAACAGATTACATGTGTGCTAGTATTAATATCCAAAACGATAGATTTTTTAAGGTTTGAGCAAAATTCAGTTCGATAAAGTCCATGAGATCAGACGCTTGAAAATAAACATTAGAGTGCAAGCGCGCGCTTAACCATGTGTATTGAGGTACCTTACGGGGTAATGCAATTAATTATCAGGCAATATAACGTGTGAGTGAAATAAAAATATTTTGATCTACAACATGTAATTCCCGATATATTTTTAAAGAAATACGTTTTAATAACTGATATTTTACAAAACTAAAACACTCTTAACAATTTTATGAACCAAAAACACCAAAAATACACAGATCTAATTATTAGATCTAGAGAGCTAGGCATCGGAAACATTGCTTGTTTAACTAAATTCGTATGAAAACACGGAATTGCAGTATTATAAATTCGTTATACAGGTTGTTGACAGGGTATATGGGGGAATATAACCAGTCTGCGATTCATATAACCCTCGGCTAACGCCTCGGGTTATATGGCACACAAACTGGTTATATTCCCCCATATACCCTGTCAACAACCTGTATAACTAATAATATAAGCATACATCCCATACATAAAATTTTAAAAAATGTATACGATATATTATAAGACTATCTTGTAGCCAAACTGTCAACATAAATATTTAATTTTAAACAACTTAAAAGGAAACATTTACATAAAAACATATTTGTTTAACATTAAAATAAACGCACACATTATTTAACCAATGAAATAATGACATAATTCTTAAAAACATAATAATATGTCATACAATATATAAATATATATTGCACGTACCTGCTATCTACACATATAAAATCAAGGAGCAGTCGTTTATCATTATTGTAAAAAACGAATTAAATGCAGATAATAAAAAAAAAACCTGAATTTCAAAACAGGTACTAATGCACTTAAGATATTATTTATCATCCCGGTCAGACCGTAGATGAACTGATTAACAACTGCTCCTTGTATGAATATAAAACTTATCACACATTATGCGATATGTGAAAAAAGACCACAATGCATTCGATCTTATAATGGATTTTTTATTAGAAAATTAACATAAAGCATAAACAATAAACAGGTGAAAAAGAAAGATAATATGTCAGGTGATATGTACATTTGGATATAGAAACAATTCTATAAACACTAATTATAAAACTGAAAAAGATACTTCAAAAACTGGTGCTTAGATCAAAGTGCTTAGCACCAATAGACTGCCATTGGTGAAGGTACATCTCAGGGCTCTACAATTTTTTTCCAAGACACTTGTCCAGGACTAATGGAAATGTAAAATTTGACTGGTCCGACATATGAAGCTAGTTGTCCGACAATATTGGACAATTTAGTAACAAATAAACATACACATTAATAGCTCCCAAATCTAAAACTAATAATCACATGTATGTGTTTGTGGGATTCTAAAGTTTTGACTTACAACTGAACAATCGCTGATGTTGATTAGCTTTAAAAGTAGACTAGTCCAGGACAAACTTCAACTCGACTGTTGGTAGCCCAAATCAGCATTAGACTAGTCCGGGACATCGGGCTAGTAGATTTCTAGAGCCCTGCATCAATATATTTATCAACAGGGTCAATCATTAACAAAGACATAAAAGTAAAAGCAGAATTATTTTTTGAAAATAAATTTCAGTAAAAAATGTGCATACACGTTTTTGGCAACAGAACAAATATATACATACTGCTTAAACAATCATACCCTTCAACAAAAGACAGAAAGTCTAGAGTTACAAGCAATAAAGCGCAATATCAAATTGAATGTCTTCAACGAATAATGCCATGCCGTTTAATATTTTTGTTAAGTGCCCGTGTGCGCCTTGGTTTTAGCTCTTTGAGCCCAAAAAAAACATTTTCGCAAGCTTGAAAAATCACCAAGGGAAGTAACCACTGTGTCATATTGACAAATGTTTTTTGTAAATCTTTTGTTAACTGGCATGTTTAAACTAGTCAGTTTAGACTTCTAATTTTTATAGAGAAACAAGTTGTTTCGTTATATATTAGAATGTTGAGCTCATTAAAACATGTGAAATGATACATAGGCTATTAACTGCCCTTGCATTTTTTTTCGAAACGACATTGGGTTTTTTGGAAAAGGTATTTGGTTTTGCAAAGCAAGGTTGACGCTTAACAAATATAGAAAACAGTATGGCCTAAATTGAGGTAACTTTGTGAACACAGATTTATATGTACCAGTACAGAATCAATCAAACATACATGTGATGGGGCTAATCAGGCGTCCCAGCAAATAACAATGAGAAAAAGGTACATCATATTTCATTATACCTGTTACTTTTCATGTCTTTCATTAGCAAAATAAACAATAACAACGGCTATGATAATTTGACATTTTGATGCACAATGTTGAACGTTTTCTTTATATATACATTGTATTTAACATCATACACAAATAAACTCATATATCTGTCTCAACTTGATACAAGCTATCTGAAGCTGAATGTTTATACCTTACTGGGCTATTTTAAGTCATAGAAACTTTTTTGTCAATAAAAAGGTGTGACATGTAAACTGAAATTTAACATTCTAGCCCGGTACTATCGGTTGCAAGACTGTTTTATGCACATGTGTTACAGGCATGAGAATGCAAAATTTAAAAATAAGCTGAAAATTCGACAAAGGGTCCAGGGGGGCGCTGAAGCTAATGGCTTTTAAGCATCTAAGATCGCTTAAATTGTCTCATAAACGGCACTTGCGAGCATCAATTCTCATGCCCATTTGGTAATACACTGAAATGGTCACTTCTTATATAGTCATGTTTTTCAAATTAAATACATTGGAATATACAGTTGTAACTTGTTTATTCGGCAACGTACTAACCCAATACTCAGTATAATCCAAACAAATATCATGTCCCAATGTATCTTAAGCATGTCAAAATGAAATGGGCTATCTGAAACCATGTATTATTCCACTACTCGATTCGAGTACTGAACAAGGGTATCTAAGTGATAAAATATGAGGACATACAGCCCAGTAAGTAGGTCCCTGACTTAGGAGGGAAGGCAAGAACATGAAACATTTAAGTACCCATGTATAGTATTTCTGACTAGCTAGCAACATAACACTAAAACCACCCGAATATATGATTGTCTTGCAACATGAAATTCAAAACAACAGCATATCTAACTGACTTGTAACATGATACTTAAAACAACAGCATATCTGAATGGATTGCAACATGAAACTCAAAACAACAACATATCTAACAGACTTGTAACATAATTCTTAAAATAACAGCATATCTGATTAGCTTGCAATATAATACTTAAAACAAAAGCATATCAGATTGTCTTGCAAAATGATACTTAAAACAAAAGCATATCAGATTGTCTTGCAAAATGATACTTAAATCAACAGCATATCTGATTGTCTTGCAAAATGATACTTAAATCAACAGCATATCTGATTGTCTTGCAACATTATACTTAAAACAACAGCTTATCTGACTGGTTTGCAATAGGTTATTTAAAACATTTGTGTGCACCATGATACTAAAACAACAGCATATCTGCCTAGCTTTCAACATGAAACTTAAAACAACAGCATATCTGCCTAGCTTGCAACATGAAACTTAAAACAACAGCATATCTGCCTAGCTTGCAACATGATACTTAAAACAACAGCATATCTGCCTAGCTTTCAACATGAAACTTAAAACAACAGCATATCTGCCTAGCTTTCAACATGATACTTAAAACAACAGCATATCTGTCTAGCTTGCAACATGAAACTTAAAACAACAGCATATCTGCCTAGCTTTCAACATGAAACTTAAAACAACAGCATATCTGCCTAGCTTGCAACATGAAACTTAAAACAACAGCATATCTGCCTAGCTTGCAACATGATACTTAAAACAACAGAGTATCTGTCTAGCTTGCAACATGATCCTTAAAACAACAGAGTATCTGCCTAGCTTGCAACATGATCCTTAAAACAACAGAGTATCTGTCTAGCTTGCAACATGATCATTAAAACAACAGAGTATCTGCCTAGCTTGCAACATGATACTTAAAGCTTGCAAGATGATCCTTAAAACAACAGAGCATCTGCCTAGCTTGCAACATGATACTTAAAGCTTGCAACATGATCCTTAAAACAACAGAGTATCTGTCTAGCTTGCAACATGATCATTAAAACAACAGAGTATCTGCCTAGCTTGCAACATGATACTTAAAACAGCAGCATATCTGATTGGCTTGCAATATAAAACTTAAAACAACAGAGTATCTGCCTAGCTTGCAACATGATACTTAAAACAACAGCATATCTGCCTAGCTTGCAACATGATCCTTAAAACAACAGAGTATCTGCATAGCTTGCAACATGATACTTAAAACAACAGAGTATCTGCCTAGCTTGCAACATGATCCTTAAAACAACAGAGTATCTGTCTAGCTTGCAACATGATCATTAAAACAACAGAGTATCTGCCTAGCTTGCAACATGATACTTAAAGCTTGCAAGATGATCCTTAAAACATCAGAATGTCTGACTGACATGGACTATGATACTAAACACAGCAAGAGTATGACTACAAAATGTGTACATCACAAAGTAAAATACGTATAATACAATAAACTAATATTCAATAATCCTGGTGTGGCATGAAAAATATCTGAAGTCATTAAATCACTGATATCAGAATGAAGAAGTTCTTGGTGTTTCATCTAAACTAGGTCTTTCACTTCTCGTATCAGTGTTTCCATGTTTTTGTCCACTGAATAAATCTGACACATTGTAGGCCTGAAACATAAACATGGAACTTTAATCTAGTCTTGTTATTCACATAAGTTTGCTTGCAGCATTTTAGTACAAAAGAACATAGCAACATGCTTTTTCGAAACAGTAACCATGATTTAGATGGCTCATAAAAGATGCTGAATTAATTCTCTTTAAGGAGAGAATATCATCGTAACAGAAATAAAAAAAAATTATACTTGGAGAAACTGAAAAATCATTCATTTTCAAGCAATTAAAAACTAGTTTACATCATCTAGAATTAAAAATACAAACTAATCTGTTCATTTGATTACATAAACAAGATTCCCAGATTTATTAGATTTTTTTTTTCTCTTTTCCCTTATAGGATTCTTTGACCTTATAGAAATGTTTGTGTTCATTTTTCTTAGCTTACCCTTCCCCCTTTTCTTGTCCCCTCCTTCCACTCTCCTGTATGTGATAATCAGACAGACAAATACTTATTGCCCCATCCCCATGTATGTTTATCAGTACACCTCCTCAGTTCAGTGTTTTGTGAGCTAACGTTTCCCTTGAATCTGTGAGGGGAGGCAATGTCTTGTGAACATGGCATTCCCTGTGCCAACTTTAACCTCCCTCTGTCTACTTATCTAACCCTTCAGATTTAAATGGACATTAACATGCTAAATAGTGGACCAGTCTATAATAAAAACAGACCAGTCCATAATAAACCGACCAGTCCATAATAAAACAGACAAGTCTATAATAAATAGAACAGTCCATAATAAAATGGGCTAGTCCATAATAAAACAGACCAGTCCATAATAAAACATGAAAGACTAAAGGTTAAAACACAAGAGAATAACACTCACAAATAACCCAGCTACAATGATACCAATTAATGCTCCACCTATTACGTCAGTAGGATGATGTTTATAATCAGAGATTCGACTGATACATACATATAATGTTGCACAGAATACCAGAGCCTGCGTGAATGGACGAATCAGAGAGTTCACACAGAACGTTGCCCGTCTTTGTATATATATCTGAAACAAATAAAGAAGAACATGAATCGATCACTGAACTTTTTTAGCGGCCAATATATTACAACTGTATGATACAATTGATCCCAATTGTATTTTAACATAATTTGTTTAAAAAGGGAAGTAACTCTTATTCTGAAATATTGACCATACACAGTAAAACTTCACTTAAAGACCACCTCAAAATTAAGAACACAATTTTCAAGTCCATTTTCACAGTTTTGCTCTCTATTCAACCTCAATATTAAGACCACCTTGATAAGACCAATTGTCAAGGGTCCCAAGGGTGGTCTTATTATTGAGGTTTTACTGTAGTACAAGTGGATTAGCATGTTTGATCAGTATTTGTCCCAAAGTCACTTACCATCAGATATGCAGCAACATAAGATGAAAATGATGAATGTCCCGAAGGAAATGATAATCTGAAGAAAAAAAAAACATACATTATAATATCATGTCAAGCAACAATATACCTTAGAAATCACATTAAATCACTATTCAGCATAGAAAATGTTATTGAACATTTAAGTTTTATTATTAAAACAATATGTTCCAATTTCTCTTATAGAGAAATTTCTTAATTTTGCATAATTTTGAGAATTGAACCAGAAACCTAAAGTCTTAAATAAAAAGAGCATTGAAGTAGAAAAATATACATGTTTAAACCATTGGTTAGTGGAAGAATTGTTCATGGAAAAAGTCTTATAAACTTAGTCAACATTTGTGCATGAAATGCACCCATAAATTCACAAGCCAACAGTCAATATTGTCCACAATATCAACACAATAATATTTTGTGCCCATGTAAACAAAGAACCAACTATGTAAATTCCAATATTTAAAGATCTGTACAAGTTGGGAGATAAGTTCTTCACAGTGTTTGTACTTAAATTGTATTTAATCAATATAATGTGCACTAAAATTAATTTTTAAAAATAATTGTGCTGATGTTGTTGAGATGACTGTCTACTATCTTTAAGTGTGGCATTTCTGCTTCCTACCCTACACACCAGGGGCCAAATTCGCTTACATTGTTGACAAAAAAATAAACTTAGCTAAGTCTGTCAGTAAGTATGTTTGTGTTAGACTTAAGAAATCAACTTTGATCAGTCTGAGACAAAGTCCAAGTCTAAATCTATGCCTAAGTCTGAAATATTTATTCATGAATAAGGCCACAGGGTATTTACAATACAATGTTTGCAAGATTGGTATAATAATTTATTTTTTCAAAATGATTTTAGTAATAAATTGTGGGTTTGGGGATAAAACCCTAGATCATGGGTATACAAATCTACCAACTGACAACATCGCCAGACAAAGCACATTAGATTTGAAAAAAAGAGCTAAATTAATTTCACATGGGATTATGAACAACGTTATGATAGCAAGTGGTTGTTGGGCTAGAATATTTACCTCATTTCACGAATTTTATTGCTATCACTTCCAGTGCACGTAAAGTTCTCTATATACCCAGATGAACAATCCACAGTAGTAAAATCCACTTTGCAAACATCAAAAAAATGAGGCCTCAATCTGCCGACTCCATATTTCCCGATGTCAGTAACAATATGTTCTATTACAGCACCAAATACAAATGGTACAAATGCTAAATAAACATTGCGAATCAATATCCACAGTGGTGGTAAAGCAGCATTACTTTCTGTAGATCTTAATTCATAATGTTTCGATTTGTAAACTTTAATGGATTCCACGGCACACATCTACAAATAACCAAAAAACACCAATAATATACAGTCGGACCTCGTTCAATGGAATTCATCGGGTCCAAAATTTTATTTCGAATAATACATGGTTTTGAATTGCCTATTTCAATTTGACATGCATAAGTAGATACATAGGACCCCGATATTTATTTTGGATTATACCGAGTACTTGGATAGAAGGTTGTTGAGTAAACGAGGTCCATGTTTCATCGGGTTTAACGCCGTTTCTCAAAGATATTTCAGTTATATACGGCGGCAAACGAAGTCCAACAATATTAACAACATATTAATTAAATACAATAAATGTTGCACGATATAATAACACACATGAACTAAACATCTTTATTTTACATGTAATTTTTTTTTAAATGCCTTTAAACGTAAATATATTTCTGGATGGAAAAAATCACTTGTGTTAAATTATCAGACTTTAAACATCCAAGTTGTATATGGGTTTGGTAAAGGAAAAACTCATGTATTTTATGCTGGCATCTTTCTTCAACATTTATATTTATTCTTCGTATATATATTTGTACATGTTTCATGTTAATATCTTGATGAAATTGTAATTTGTTGTTATGTATATGTTATGTTAATTCTTATTTTCTTAGAGACTCGCAAGGAAGATTGAGCAATTGCCTAACTGCGTTGTCTCTATAAGTAAAGTATTTATTATTATTATTATAATTTATTTTTCTTTATCATTAAGGTTTTTCATGCATTTTGAGCCTCAACTTCTGTACATACTTACAAGAGTACAAGCAAGAATAAAGCCAACTGTATACATTATTCCTGATGGTACAGTTGATTCCTTGAATGGGTACATCAAACTTTGGTCATCACAAAAGAATCCACGTTTGTAGGGGCTCAGGAAAAATCTAAACAGTAGAAGTACAATTCCACCTACAAATCAACAAAATATGAAATTATTATTCATTCTTAACAATGGTGAAATCACGGTGTAATGTACGCTGGTGGATATTTTCGCATGGCGATTTCAGGCAGAATTTTTTCTTACAAAATGAATACTGTTACACTTAAAAGTTGTGTACGTAAAAATATACTTCCGTCAACAAGGAAATTTATGCTGGCTGATATATTCGAGATTTTTCAGAAGTCCCCATATTTGCAAACATTTCCACTTATACAGTAAATATCATGCACAGATCCAGAGGGGGAAATGGGGGTCTCGACCCCCCTAGCGATTCTGACAAAATAGGGATGTCTATGTCAAATCCTAGATCAAGATGGTGTCCCAAATTGAAGGGCCTGACTGTCCTTGTCCAAACATTACAAGAGTAATTGTTGCATTGTAAAGGCTGACTTTTATCCACTGCTTTACCAGAAGCTGGATCACCCATGACCTCAGTGAGATAAATTGCTAGATTAGCGTCGCATATAGCACCTTCCATTGGAATCGCGCAGCCACAAACTTATCAATGAAATCCAATTATTACATTGGATAGTAAAATCTTCAGTCAATGAAGGTCAAATTTCACATTTCTCCAGCCAAACACCATCATATTTGTGAAAATTCGTAATCTAAACTGAAATTTCTCTCAAATTGAAATTCTCTCAAATTTTCTCAGTGAATTGTAATCGAGATATCTCAAATAATTTGAGTGAATACTCAACTTGAGTATAAATATGGAAATGAGACTTCGTGTGAATTCTGAGCCGGCTTTTTCTTAACTTAAGTTTCTAGTTATTCCAACACTGGCAGACTGGTGCATTATTTAATATTAATAATAATTAAATGATAATAATTTTAATATAAATAATATTATATCATAAAACTACACTGCAGACATGTTGTAACATCCATGTATTATTTTCAATAGTTCAAAAGTGAAATAACAATGATGTGACGTCACAATTGTCTCACAGCGATTGCTGCTTTCATTATGATCTGAAAAGTTAAAGGTAAATTGTTTGATTTTCTATCAGAATATGCAAAGTCATAATTTTGAACAATGACATGTTAAATTCTTCATACTAAAATTCATGTATTCTACATTATTGCATTCATTGTAACTTTTCTTCAAAGTTACATGGAATTGCAAAACACAAGCACGGTTTTCCCTAGGATTTTATCAGCTAGGGGTCCTTGGACCCTTGTGTTTGACAAATTGGGGGTCTTTAGTAAATTTGTAGGGTCCCAGATATGCAGTTTATACTTGACAAAAGTTATGTTAGGGGTCCCAGGGATGCACAGTTAGTTGAAAATGGGAGTCCTTAGATATAAAAGGGAGTCAGGGACTCAAGATTTCTGCATCAGGGAAATCCCTGCTCAAGTCTGATGTAGAATTTCCTACTTTAACTTGGTCACGTTGGTCATGATAGAAAATATCTGTATCAGACATCCATATGTGAGGTTTTAGGAAATATGTAATACAAGTGACAATGAAGAGTTGTAGAGTACATCTGTATGAAGACAATTCCCATATTCTCATATTTATGACTAAGCAATTTTTGTCAAAAAAATAAGACTATGCAGTTTGTATATACATGTATATATGTACCTTTTAATTTTTACCAATGAAATACTTTTTTTGCAAATTGTGATATTAAGCATGAAGTATAAATAGATATAGTGTTGATATATCGGACTTGATGTATCGAGGTGATGATACCAGAACCAGCTACATGTATCTCCATATAAATTTATGAAGAAGATGGTAGATTCTGACTCTAACCCCTCGATATAATTGAATACAAAATTGGCAATCAAGTGACACCCCTATTTGTATGTAGGGGCTGTTTGCAAGACGCGTGGAGAAAGAAGAAAAAAGTAGAAAAAGAAAGAAGAAAAAAGTAGAAAAAGTAGTCCAGGCTAAACACTGGTAAACTTACCTGCACCAATAATGACAACATCTGACACAACACGAATTATGATAATTTTTTTCTTCCCTCGCAGCATGTCCATTTTTCAGCCACTATAAGCTGTAATTATAATAAATTTGTAACAAAACCACTTTAAATAATAATTATCATCTTTCTCAAGCATTTATACCCTTTGAATAATCTCAAATACTATTATTATAACATTAAAGTACAGTAAAACCTCATGATGCGACCAACTCGATTTTGCGACCAACTCATTATTACAACCGTTTTTTCCGGACCCGAATTTTTCTCTATATAATTCAATGGTCGCGGAACTCGAAATTGCGGGCAACTCGATATTGCGTAATGCGACCGCTTATTCAGGTCCCGATCAATAATGAAGACACATTTTCAACTCGAAAATACGACCACGTACCGTCCCGAAATGGGCAGTGTGAATTTTAGTCACACCGACAGCCGAGATTGTTAATTCGGATTTGTTTACGATAATTGATGACACTTTAATCCCCCCAGGGGTCATAAACACACCAAGAGGTGGGTATTTTATTGTTTGGCCCTTTGTGAGACCCTTAATTGAGCAGTTAGCAGTCACATATTTGATTCTACGCTAATTAATCTGTTATACTGTACTTGTTAATTGACGGAAAAACAAATCGTATAAACAGGGACATATAAACCGTTTATATGTCCGTGTTTTCATTGATAAACTTCCGTAATATTATCTGACCAGATTAATCAATCATATCTGAATTTGATTTTCATCAGGGACATATAAACCGTTCATATGTCCGTGGTTTCATTTATAAAGACCTACATGAACTTAGCTGATTAAATTTGTTTAAAAGTTCTAAAATGAGTAGACAGAGTTTTCTCTGAAAGACTGTCCAGGAAAAAGTCAGAGGCAACAGGCTGATAAATATGACATTGGAAAGACTCACAAACTATGTTTATAGGACACAATAAATGTAATGACAATTTGCTGAGAAAGCAGTTGTAAAATTTACAGCCGTTGGCTATGAAAGTTGAAATTAACATGTTAAAATTACATTCTTGAAGAACAGATACCGCTCAAGCGAGTAATTTCAGTGATAGAACTGTCATGTCTGTTACATTACCTGTTATTATCATTATCATGTACCTATAATATTTGATATGCTTTAATTTTCAGGTTCATTCAATCCTCAAGAGGATGGTGGAATTGGTAGAAGTCTATGAGAATTGTTTTTCCTATTTCATTGTTTATATTGTATTTATCAAAATAAAAATTATATTGTGTTATTAACCTGTTTTCTTCCATTATTTAACTTTTATTTATAATCCCACACATTTATGGGACACAGAAGTATTTAAAATAACACAAATATCTTGGGAAAAACATAACATTACTAGTACTGATACGCACAATATGACTAAACTCAATAATGAAACAAACTCGATATTAAGACCACTTTATGGCGGACCCATTGGTGGTCTCATTATCGAGTTTTTACTGTACTTCAACTTTGACTTAACCATAAGTTATTAACAATATATGAATGATTATAAATCACCCCGATACATACTAGTGCATGGTTAAATAAATGCAGTCCTGCATAAGACATGTTATCAATCAAATATGTGTCACAGCTAGATAGAAAGTAGCAATAATTTGTATCTGTACTAGCTGCCGGGCACTTAAAGATACATTTAACAGCATTTAAGGTCATGGAAGCCATGTACTATATACAGTCGGACCTCTTTCATACGAATTCATTGAGTCTTAAAATTTATTTCAAATAATTCATAGTTTCGGGTAGCCTATTTCAATTTGACTTGCGTAAGAAAATATATCGGGACCGGATATTTATTTCGCATGAATACCGAGTATTCAGTTAAAAGGCTATCTGTATAGAGGATCTTACATGAGTGGTCATTATTTACTGAATTTATTAATTTTATGTCTTCTGAAAAACAATAAAATTGAGGCTTTGCCGAGTAGTTATCGGTTTTAGATGACAAGATTCAATAAAAAATTAACACAATCAATGTAAGATTCTATTTATAACATGACAGCAGAAATGGCTGATTTCCATCAAACCAGAACAGGAATGAATCCAGTATTAATTGGTCACACAAAGTAAGAGGCAGATATTGGGGGCTATAGTCTCTTTCCAAAAATGGCCCCATCCATTGAATATCAAGGGTCAACTCCAGGGTCAAATGGAACCCCTGCCCTTAAGTTTATGAAGACAATTACATGGATTCAGACCAGGTTTCATGAGGATCAGGTAACAAATGTGCCCTCTAGAGTGTTAACAATTTTTTTCTATAATAAGGTCTTATTGGACCCTTTTTGACACCACTTTACCAAGTTCCAAAACAATTCTCCAATTTTATAAAGAAATAATGCTGGCCACGTTACAAGTAGATCAGGAAGAAAATTGGCATTTTGAGTGTTGACAAAGTTTTTCTATTATATGACTCAATGACCTAGTTTTTCAACAAACATGACCCATATTCATACTTGACCTAGATTGACAGACATTGTGACTTCATTTCAGGTTGACCTAAATCAAGCAGAAAATACAGCCTATTGAGTGTTGACAAGGTTTTGCTAACATATGACCTAGTTTTTGACCCACATAACCCAGTAACCTTGACCTCGACTTTAGTTTACTATGTTTTGTATAAAACATAAACATGCTTTACAATGCTGAATATAGATATAATCCATAAGTCTTCAACATTGTAGAATAAAGTTACATTGCACATGTGTAGCAAATTATACCTTGTGTTCTTCTTCGGTCCAAAATAATAAAATTTTGAAATAATGGAATATTTAATTTAATTATTTTATTTGTAGTATTGAGCCTAAGATTCATTCATTTTTTTCTGTAGTCTGTTTTATGAGATAAATAGGTTTTGAAAGATATTTAACAAAATTTGCTTTGTTAAAGTTGATTTTTTTTTCTTTAGGGTATGAGAAAAGTGTTTTTAATAAAAATCAACATCCTTTTGATATTGACATAATTTGCAGTATGTGGTGTGACTTACAATGAACTTCTTACTATAACAATATTTTTAAAAAACATTTAAAAAAAGCGTTCAGAATAGGGCAGAGGTTCTACTGGGTTTTTAATTTTCACTTTGTATACAATACATATAAACTGGAAAATGTCAAATTGTGAAAAGTTAGCTGTAAATGTAGGGTCTTATCACGGACATATATGGTTTATATGTCTGTGGTCTTATTGACTAGGACAACCCACAACTGTGGCACGTACTAAACACATATTATACCTACTATGTAGAATCTACCTCGAGAGTAGACTGAACAAAATCTAGTTGGGGCTCACTTTATGATCCGACGTTTTGTATACACTAAAAGTAAGGTATATTAATATAATTTATAGCTGCCACAGATCTAGCTCTGTAGTTTGTTAATTTATACATGAACTTTGACATAAATTATATAATCAAATAAAATAATTCACGAAAGGGCGTATAACAAAGCACATGAAATGAAGCTTAAAATCATGATTAATTTGTATCGAATGTGAGCCTATCCGAACAATATTACACTCAGATAATAAATTCATGTCACGCATCCAGGCATACTCACCACGGAATACTTTTCCAACCCAAATATAAAACTGAAATTTCTTCACTTAATCTATTAAAACAACTAAAGTTGGATATTTAATTCACATCTGCCGTACGACGCAAATGCTGTTGTTGCAAACTTATTAAGTGACTTAAAATTGTTCGTTGGATATATTACATGTTACACCGTTTTTCTACTATAACCAATTTTATGAAAGTCCCGCCCATCCAGACCTAACTCCGCCTTTCCCATCCTAACTTATATAGTTCGATCAGCAACTATAGTGACTATTGTGACTATGGTTGGATGATAAAACTCAGTCTAGTTCATCAGTGGTCTAGTTACTCTGTTCACTCTTCGAACTTGGAGGTTTGAATACTATATAGAGGTTTGGTTTGGTATTACTGTTTATGAGGTCGCCCGTCGCCACGCACATTTTATAATGCATTTTATGGTATTTTGGTCGACCCGGTAGGCCTATGTAGGGCCTACACCATAAATAGACTTTTTGAAACCGAAGGGGGAAATTTACCTGCCAGTATAGCAGTATAGATCAAACTGACAATTTTTGAAGCCAAAGACGGTTACTGCACAGTGCCAATGAGACCTATCGTACAGTTACCATTTTCCTGGCACCTAACCAGTACTTTTCTGAAATATACCCAGTACTTTCCTGGTTACATGCCAGTAGGGGAGACCGGGGCACAATGTTACACGGGGTAAAGTGTTACGTTTAAATTTTCAAACAAATGACGTTATTTATTACATCATAACCATTGTAGTTTAAAGTACTTTTGGTGTATCCATTTTATCTGATCGGTCGTGGACATTTCCAGTCGATAATAAAGTATCAGTGATAAGTCAACGCATATCCGGTTATGAAAGTAAATTTTCATGAATTTGGAAAATATCGATTTCCTTTAAATTCATGACTTTGCTGATAATTTAGCTTGTATGTTACATTAGGGTACGTAATAGGCATGACGTCGCAGAATGAATCGTGATCCGGTCTACCTTAGTTATTACCCAAGGACGTTTGTATTTCCATCAGATAGTTAGGGGCAATGTGTTACATGATACCCGGGGCATAGTGTTACAACATGCCAACATATATCTAGCTACAGAAAACTACCACTGAATATTTGTAAACTTACGTTTAGTATGTTTTACTGTTGATAACGTATAGATTTACATTTAACTTAACATTTATCATTTTTAAATAGAGATCTCAAGTACAAATAATTAGATCGAGTAGATCTGTAAACTATTGTCTTTGTAGAATGGTTCGAAACTAAAAAAGAACAACACCGCCACGAACGTTCATGCAGATGTCATTAAAGGGGGATTGTAGTATATATGGACAAAGTATCCGATCAGTTGCCAAACAGATTAAAATTAATCCTATGACATTGTGTTGATATATCAAAAAGCAAATAAATCTGGAACTGACAACATGTTGCAAAGTTATCTAAAAACTGCACGTAACGTGTATTTTGGTCTGAGCCCCTATGAAGTCCGTGTCTTAGCCTTTCTCATCCTGGATTGGGACTGTATATGGCGGAGATACAGAACATGTGTGATATGTTTAAAAAACTGATAGTGTTAACATGATGATGATTTGGTTTATATTTAACTGATGGCGATATACTTCACCGGATGTTGGTACAGTTTGTATCATGTTGGTACCAGTTTACGTGCTGTTAGTGTGGGAAACACTGAAAAGTATTTCTGTTTTATCCGGCGAGACGAGGGATCGAACCCACGACCTTCGGATTCGTAGTCAGCAGCGTTAACCACTGAGCCACAGGGCCACCTATACTATGTAGAGGTGTTCCGAACATTTACTATGGCTCAACCACCGATTTAGTACGGTTGAACTATAGTCGATATTCGGAACACCTCTATAGGGTTTTCAACCCTCCAAATTCTAAGAGTCACCTGAGTAACTAGACCATAGATGAATTAGACTAAGTTTTATCATCCAACCATTCTAGTCACTATAGTTGCTGATCGAACTACCTCAATAACTGTCCTCTCCCTATTTATAGTAGCCTGTCCTGTTTTTTATCCAACGCCATACCACCTGTTTGATTTTGCCTCTATTTCCATACCACCTCTAAATGTCCCTTTCACCTGACCCACAACCTTCAAGCCCCTGTTCCGTGCGTCCATTCGATCCTTCCTGTCACTAAAACCCTCAACCTAATCCCTAACTACCTTCTACAGATCACTGATCTATAGACGTCTTTGTGCGGATGATATTAGTTGGATGTGCAGTGCAGTCCTACTCTGAAACATGGCACCTCATAACCAACAATTCTGCCTGAAAATATAGAAAACCAAAGACATTCCAGTTATGGGAACAAAATCATTCTATAGGAATACTGAAAATATTTTTTCAACATGTTTTAACTTTCATACATCTCGGGTCCTTTCAATAAGAGTTGGTGTCCAGGCAAGGGATGCGGTGTCACGGTACTACGTAAAATAACATTAAACCGTATAGGCCTACACTGATCGCTGTTGCAAATGTAACCATGTCGCGCTGTCCGTTCCTGCGAGTCGGTATGTATATATTTATCTATTTCTATAATCGCGAATATATCATCGCATCAGTATATATCTGTCTTATATATCCATTTTAATATTTTATACTTTTTATGATAGCATTATAGTTTATATGCTAATATTTGGCATAACTATATGTTGAAGACGTTTCAAACAAACTAATTCGTTCGTTTTGTAGTTGAACAATTTGCATTGGCTTTAGCAATAAATCGTTTTGAAACTCAATGCGCAAAAATTAAATGCAAGTTGCGGAAAACTAAATTACTACAAGGGATACTTTGCACAAGTAACGCGAATTTTGTTTTAAACTATTTATTGGCATTGAATCTATCACAAGCACTACGCGAATATACAATAACCAGTGATAATATGAGCTTTATATTTCGAACATTATCCTGGACAACCATAAAAACGATGATTGAATGCAGATGTGAAATCACTTTAACCCAATTACCCATGTCTCTTGACTATCAAGCCCACCTGCATACAATCATCGTTAGTATTTGTAACATACAAACAAAACGAGTAAAACCTTTTATCATTTATTCAGTTTTCATACTGACAATTATTGCTTTAAGTCTGCATAATTGATATTGGCAATTTATGGGCTCGACTGATGTATACGTGCATAAAATTAATTTATTACAAGTTTAACTCATATAATTCATGTATGCATAAAATGTTTGCATCCATTGGTAACTTTTCAGTGTATGCATCCAATGTATGCATCAATTGATATATTCCAGTGTATGCATCAAATGTATGCATCAATTCATATATTTCAGTGTATGCATCAAAATGTATGCATCAATTCATATGTTTCAGTGTATGCATCAAACTGTATGCATCAATTGATATATTCCAGTGTATGCATCAAACTGTATGCATCAATTGATATATTCCAGTGTATGCATCAAATGTATGCATCAATTCATATGTTTCAGTGTATGCATCAAATGTATGCATCAATTCATATGTTTCAGTGCATGCATCAAAATGTATGCATCAATTCATATGTTTCAGTGTATGCATCAAATGTATGCATCAATTCATATGTTTCAGTGTATGCATCAAATGTATGCATCAATTCATATGTTTCAGTGTATGCATCAAAATGTATGCATCAATTCATATGTTTCAGTGTATGCATCAAACTGTATGCATCAATTCATATGTTTCAGTGTATGCATCAAATGTATGCATCAATTCATATGTTTCAGTGTATGCATCAAATGTATGCATCAATTCATATGTTTCAGTGTATGCATCAAAATGTATGCATCAATTCATATGTTTCAGTGTATGCATCAAAATGTATGCATCAATTCATATGTTTTAGTGTATGCATCAAATGTATGCATCAATTAATATGTTTCAGTGTATGCATCAAATGTATGCATCAATTCACATGTTTCAGTGTATGCATCAAAATGTATGCATCAATTCATATGTTTCAGTGTATGCATCAAATGTATGCATCAATTCATATGTTTCAGTGTATGCATCAAATGTATGCATCAATTAATATGTTTCAGTGTATGCATCAAAATGTATGCATCAATTAATATGTTTCAGTGTATGCATCAAATGTATGCATCAATTCATATGTTTCAGTGTATGCATCAAATGTATGCATCAATTAATATGTTTCAGTGTATGCATCAAAATGTATGCATCAATTCATATGTTTCAGTGTATGCATCAAATGTATGCATCAATTCATATGTTTCAGTGTATGCATCAAATGTATGCATCAATTAATATGTTTCAGTGTATGCATCAAAATGTATGCATCAATTCATATGTTTTAGTGTATGCATCAAATGTATGCATCAATTAATATGTTTCAGTGTATGCATCAAAATGTATGCATCAATTCATATAATTATATTAAAGAGTATGCATCAAGTGTATCACTAAATTACATTAAATACCGTGTGTGCTTATGAGAGAGCTATCGGCCAACTTGGCATTAAGGGCTGCTCCCGGACGTTATATGATCTAAAATGTATCATAAGCCCCAATGTGTGAGCTGCCTGCCAATTCGGCGTAAAAGGTCAGCTCCAAGTGTATGCATCCAATTTATGCATCAATAACTATAAATGTTAAAATAGAGTTCATAGAATGATAATATACTTAACATTGACCCTGGGTAACAGTGGTCACACATAACTGTTCAAATGTTACATAATACCAAGTTTCATTGCAATATATCAAAGATACAGTATGTTTTGAGCTCATTTAGAATAAAAAGAAATGTGTGTAACTTTTACTTTTCACCCCTACATCATTCAAGCGTTATCATTATACCGAGAATGACATAAATTTAATTTAACAATAATGCATCATGTAGCCAATAAAAGCTGTCACATTTTGCTACCAAATTTGCCTATATATTTTGTCTAAATGGTTACAAACTTTATTTCTAAGTCAGTGCACAGTTTCTTTTTGGTGTCAGTATATGAAGGATGAAAATTTTTCAAAAAGAGCACAGCTTAAGCTAAGAAACATTGGTAGCATTTTATCAATATAATAATATCCATTGACCTTAACACCCAATAAATGATTGTCATCTGGATGAATTGATATTAATCTAAATGCCGATTTAATGTCTATTTTAGCCATCAGAGCACCCTTTCCTAAATTGAAAATCATCCTTGCTACATTATCAAATGATGTATATGACACTGAACAAATTTCTTCATTAATACCATCATTTTCGCTAAAGCCATGATGATATGATAAGTGTGTACTAAGTCTCCAACTCCAATCAGACTTTGGCACTAACCCAACAGGAGATAGTTTTAAATTGTTATAGGTTGGTTCTTAAATGGCCCAATAATACGACCTAAATGAACTTCCTTATCAATTTTTTCTTGTAATTCCTTAGGGTGCAACTCCGCAGATTTAAGGTTATTTATTTTAGTTTCTGATTTTTCCCCTGAATATTGAAGTCGAAACCCGTGTCTAAATCCATTTTTTAAATATGTTGCGACCTCATTGTTTGTGTATGCACCCAAATATTCGCAAAGTTTAATAACATTAATTGGCGAAAACCCTAGATTATACAAATTACTTTGGGAATCTGTGGCCACTAAACCGTGGCCGGATATTTGGCTTAATTTGTGGTCTGACTTGGCCCCGGTTCGCGGAGGCTCTCCAGCTAGGGAAATTACTTCCTCCGTTTCTAAAACAGTTCCTGTAAGGATGATTTAAGTTGCAAGTGAAACAAGCATGTCTATACATACAACGGGGATTTTTACAGGTTCTATAATTGAAGTCGTAGCATTTTTATATATATAGTTCTGTTTGCAAATTGCAAACTTGAACCTGGGTAGGTAGAGGGAACCATGCACAGCAACCAAAGTTCATTATCAATTATATCAAAATAACACATTGTTGGATCTGATGCCATTCTGAGTCTAAACTGTTCATCATACTTCTTACATCCCAAACATCTATGGCGTTTAGCCCCCGTACGCACATTGTGCATATATTTTAACATATGCAACATTGTGTCACTATGTGCAGATACATATATACTGCAATACATGAGAAAAGCATCAGTCCATAGTTCAATACTTGATTAATAATAATTTTATTGTCCGTGTTTTCAGTTTGGTTAGACAATAGCAATTCTAACTCGACATATTGCCCAGCTAAAATTTTTTCTTTTGGTTGCCGTAGATACATGGGCCCCTAACCCCGAATGAACGCTTTGCAATATCTTATTTTCTTCTATAAAATAATCCAAATTAAGGTTAAGGTCCAAATTGACCTCATTACCTTGTGCTTGAGCAATGTCACCCTCATGGAAATCCTCCTCCGTACATGGCCTCTTTGAATCCGATGGTATGGGTTCGTCACTGATGGATCTCTTGGACATATTCTGAAATTGTATAAAAAACAACAACAAGCAACTACAGTAGACATTGCTCGAGCGACCACCTGTATTAAGCGACTTTTTTATTAAACGACCAATAAAAATCCCGCCTGAGCGTTTTTACTTTATAAATAGAACCTTTTAAACGACTTTTCTATAACGCGACCAGCGACCGCATTTAACCAGTCCCGACAGGTAAACAATATTGTTAAATCGTCCATCAAACGACCGCATGTACTTAATCCCATGGGACATTGCACACCTGATTCACAACTGCGAACAATTGACTCCCATTCATGCAGAGCATAAACTGTTCAACAGGTATCTAGACAGTTTGTCGTACTATGTTTAATTGATGAACAGTGTCTGCATGCTGCTGGTTTTAAAATGATTCCCTAGCAAAACTTTACGCCGTTAATTGTTTCGGCATCATGACTTGTTTAACCGGTACAGACGGTATTGAATGCTATGTTTAATTTATGAACAGTGTATGAATGCTGCTTGTTTCAAATGATTCTCTAGCAAAACTTTACGCCAATACTGCAGTTACTGTAAGCACAAAAGTGCAACCTGATTCCTGTTCTATAATTGATTGTATATCCAGTTCTACAGAAACGGAAAGTATGACATTTTTCCATACAATGCTCAGTAACTTGTTCCTACATTTATAAAACTTGCAGCTTTTATCTTGACTTGAAAGATCATCTAGCCGACAAATTTCTTTATACTCACTGAGAGAATGAAACTGTCAGACAAAAACACATCGCATAATTTAACACTGGGTTCGAATGTGTAAAGACTATAAGCCTGTTTTAATACGCACATGGAACACAGCTTTAGTATTATTCCAGTTAATAGCTGTCAATACTTCGTCATAATGGAAGTCATGACGTCACGCAATACGCAGATTCGTGTTACTGTGATGAGTACAGTTATTTATTTATAGACTGAAAAGTTACTATGTAACCGTGTAAATGTGTGTGTCTGTGTTTTGCCTTTTACTTTCACGTGTGTGATAAGTAAGCACGAGGCAACTACACATATTCAAAGTACATGAACATTGTCACATTGGATAACTTAAGGGAATTTAAGAATTAGACACTTGTACATACTTAATGTTCTATTGCCTAGTGAGCTGATAGAATGGTTTAAATTTATGAGCTTTGTTTCACAACCCAGATACATATGAATGGAAGGAGGATGGTATTTATACGTTTTGATTGTTCAGTTGGACATTCATTTGTACTTAACTTTTTATTAATTTTGTCGATATGTGTTAAGAGACCATTTTATTTTGCGACCACTTTTTGGCGGCCCCTTGGGTGGTCTCTTAATACAATGTCTACTGTATGTCTTTTTATGTATAACATAATAATGTAATTAACAATGTCCATGAGTGATGGCTAAAACCCTATTTTTACTTCTAAATAAATGTATTACCAATTCTTAACACAAAATTATTGTTGTACAACACTCCGTATACTGTAAAAGGACGGCAACTCGTGTACACAACATACAGAATTTTAATATAAAATAACTAGTTGATAGATGTTTGCTCCATTGAACATGTACACGTGCAAAATTTGGATCAATTTTAATGTGGCCTTCAATATACAATGATGAACATAAAATGTTACAATAATTAACATTTGAATTAATAATGATAATTACAATAATCAACTAACAATATGTTTTAACAAAACTTCTCCAATTTAAAACATTAATGCTAATGTCCATTTGCTTTTGCATGTGTGTTTGCCCCAAGTTTTCCAACTTCAATCTGTTTCAATCAGCCAATTTCCAAGCCATCTCCATCATTAAATAACATCATCATAAAATGCAACATATCTTTTTGCTTCATCAATAATTATCAACAAAGAAATAGAATTTTTTAATATGCAAAACATAAGATAATATCTGTAGCAAAATTATTACGTACCTTCCTCTACAATGATTTACAGGAAATTTGGTCAAATGTGTTCAGGTGTGGTCAAGCATAACAGTGTGGTCAAGCGTAACATAATTTATTAATATCATGACAGTTACTATGATGCAAGGTATTAAGACCCCTTAAATGCTTGGTCCCCCGGATAACACGCGACTATAGGATATGCCCATAGTCGCTATTATTGAAAGCCAGCCATGCGTTCAGCTATGACTAACAGTCGCGAACGTTTTGTATTATATCCCTTGCCCACCGTATCACATTGACTGCACACGGCGAACCAAATTGCAAAACGTTAAGAAACGTGAGCTGCAATTACCGTTACTGAAGACAGCCCTGCGTTCAGTTACGGCTATCAGCGGCGAACGTTTTGTGTTGTATCCCTTGCCCACCGTATCACATTGGCTGCACACGGGAACCAAATTGCAAAACGTTACGAAACGATAGGGCTGAACGCAAGGCTGGGCAGATGTATATACGTAGAATGGTCGGAAAATACCCGGACTTTTCGTGATCATGTCTTTCCACGTTCAACAAAGTACACACATTGTACATGAGCGGAAACTACATTCTTTCGATAATAATTCGGTCTATTGATATTCAATGACAAGTTTGTATACACATGTTTGACG
Source organism: Mactromeris polynyma (assembly GCA_032209605.1). Lineage (NCBI taxonomy): Eukaryota > Metazoa > Mollusca > Bivalvia > Venerida > Mactridae > Mactromeris > Mactromeris polynyma. The sequence continues at coordinate 22,797,641 of JASFXZ010000009.1, forward strand.
TTATTTATACATGATAGGTGATTCACAGCTAACATGGACTTCAAGTTAGAAGCACAGCAAGCTGTTATACAATTTCTACTTTCAGAGGGTGAAAAGCCTTGCCATATTTCCAAAGACTGCAGGCAATGCTTGGGCATGACGGCATGACACGTTCTACATTTACAGCTTAGTATCTAAGTTTCGTGAAGGTAGAACTGGCGTTTGTGACAGGCAAATGTTTTGGAGGCTCAATGAGGCAGTGACCTCACCAATGACTGCAAATGTTGAGGCTTTCGGCATTCAAGATCGCTTGATAATATTGCAGGAGTTAAGCATTGGAAAGGCATCAGTACACACATTGTATATAAACACCATGGTATGAGCAAGGTCAGTGCTAGGTTGGGGCCGAGAAAGTTGACAGAAGACCAAAGGGCATCCACGGTGACTATAACAAAAGACAAAAGGTGGTGAAATGTGGGTTCATTACGCCGAACCTGAGGTAAAAGCTAAATCAAAGCAGAGGAAACGCGCTGGTTCTCCACCCCCTTCGGTTGGCAATGTCATGTTAGTTGCCTTTTGGGATGCACGTGGAATAATACACACCCAGTTCATTCCAAAAGGTCCAACTGTCATTGCCAGGTACAATTCTGAAGTTATTCTGCGAAAACTCCATTAAAAGATTAGGAGAGTTGCGTTCAAAGCTATCACTGACAAATGACAAAGCCCCCTCCCATACCGCTTCATTTACAGTTGAAGTCATCCATTCATTCAAATGACAATTGTAATCACACCCTTCCTATAGCACTGACCTTACCCCCAGTGACTTATTTTTGTTTCCAGAACTGACTAAAATGCTTGCTGGAACCACATATGAGCCTTGGTAGGCTTTGATATCGACTGTCACACAGTTCTACTTCATGCTTGGCAGAAGGAATACAAAAGCTCCAACGAAGATGGCAAAAGTTGGAGAATACTTTGAAAAAGAAAAATAGTTCAAACTTTTCGAGAACGATTAAAAGTCCGGGTATTTTCCAACCATCCCTTGTAGTAAGTTGAACAGATGCTTGAACGGACCATACTATTGGTAGATCATTACTGCATGATATACAAAACGGTCCGACAAACCAATGGAAAAAGAAATACTCTTAAAGACACAGGGGCAATATTACAAAAACGTCTTAAGTAAAATCTTATCCTGAAAATTACATTTTCCTTAACTTTATTTAATATACAGGCCATTATATGGTCAAATCAAGAGTGATAAATGAATAGTCTTAATATGTTGTTGTCATTATCATTAAAAAACCTAACATTTTTAATGTGTTCTTGGAATTACATTCATTTGACGTTCTGAACTTATATCAACAAGATTCACTTAAGATGCTTCTGTAGTACGGGCCCTAGTGCCGTTTTACGATACTTTATTTGTTTGTCATAAGTTATCGTGTTAAGTTAAGAAAAGTCGATGCTACGATGAAACGGTCCCCTATTGATAAATATATCATCATCTAACTCGTCTATTTACGGGATGGTATTTCCATATTAATCTAATTGCTGACCAATGGCGTTTGCTTTTTGCCAGAATGGGGTATTATAAAAGTGCGTATCTAGATGCTTGTGCATTTATTTCTGGAATCGAGCTGGAAATGACACATAAACTGTGCACAACCAATCTAGCACAATGAGACATGACAGCATAATTATAAAATTACCAAACTGTAAAACAGAACACCCTTTCTCATAGACCATGATTTAAAATGATTAGAAGTTATTGCAGAAGTTATTGTGTGCTAATCTATGGCAAGTACGAGTAGTGGCTTTATTTCGATTGAACTAGTCACATGTCCGTTTTGGTAGCATCAATGTTAACTATTCCACTATAAAACTATTTCAAATGCGTGCAAACAGAACATAGTTGCCTCTAATGAATGTTGAGAACAGACATGAGAAATTATTTAACGAATAGATCTTATCTGTGCTTCAGATGGAACGTTCCTCAATGTAAATCATTGTGGATTGAGTTAATAAAGCTAGCTGATATATTAAACTGCTGTTTGTTAAACTGAATTCGGAAATCTAAGCATACTTAAGGGGAATATCGGAATTGTTTTGTGCAGGTTTGTTACTGTGGCGTGATATTTGTTTGTATCCATGCTACAAAAGTTGATTGGATTCAAATCAGGTGTTACAATCGAAACATCTATCAAAGGACACCTCATATTTGTACCTCATACGTGGTTTGTCTCCACGACTTCTATAAGAAAGAATTATTTAAGTGGAATGAAAACAATAGTTAACGTCACTGCGTTTAAAAATCGCACCGTTAATTACTGAGCGGTCCGGAAAATAACGTCTGCTGTCAGCGAAATTCGTTAGTAAGTTGGTTATTGCAGCATAGACATTGTGATAGTGTACAAATATACAATGGGCAATATTTCTGCACTTATTATTGTCATTTGTGGATACAGTTGTATCATCGGAGCGATGATATTGACGAGGTATGAAAAAAGTTCACCAGTGCGCGTTTCGGGTTTGACTTCATGCGGAGTATATGCAAGTGCATTTCATTACTGCGCTGCTCGTGTAACCGCCGGCACTTGTGACCCACTGGAAAGGGATTGGTGTGAAACCAAGAATATGTCAGATGGAGGTGTTTACATTACCAAGCAAATAATAACTGAAATATTGCAGGTATGAACATATTATTCCAGTAATAATTCCAGAGATAAGACAAATTAGAATCAATTCTTCATATCGTTTTGTTTATTCATTCAGATAAATTTCTTAAGCATATTTTAAGTATTTCGACAACACTTACGTTAATGCATGTATTACATATTTCATGTAATAAATCACCGTTCCAATGACACTTTTTAGAACATTATTTTTCAGTACACAATGCCTGTCACAGGATTTATCAGAGTTAAAGCTATAATTAAATTTTAGATAAGTCCTTATGTATTGTGTGCCCAATATCGCTCGCTTTACACAAAATAAAGTTTGTAAATCCAGCTTTATTTAATCTCAATTTAGACGAAAGCATTATACTAGCCATTAACCATTGCGTCTGCTATATGTAAACACAACTATTTGTGTGTCATAGTGGCTGATGTGTCTCTCTCGTTTGAGCGACAAAGATTTATCCATTTCACTACAAGACCTAATAATTATTTTCTGAATAATGATATATAGTCTAGTCCCTGGACTTATTTGTGTGAATTTTTTGTCCAGAGCATTTCTTTGTATGTTCGTGTAGAGGGATACCTGAAGTTCAATTTTAGCGAGGGTGGACAGTTGACATCATGTCAGTTTCAATGGAATCCACGAACCCTTGACTAGTCTAACTGTAACGATTATATATATTAAGTGCAAACAGGTGTTGATTTTAATGTGTATGATAATTTATGTTTAGATACAGAGCCCTCTTAGTGACCGTGACAGGCAGTTCATTAAAGTCACGGTCAAGGTCATTTAAAGATCAAAATGTAAACAAAATATAAAAACGCGTTTTTACCCAATGTCGTTTTAATTCGTCTTCACAGTTTTGACCGTAGACAAACAAAAGGTATTTTGCACTACCTACTATCAATATGATTGACTACAAAACTTATTTCCTGGTCAAAAATTGAATAATCATATAATTAGAAGGAATTATGTGACACCACATCAATCTGCAATTTTCCGCAGAATACGCCGTATAGCTTATAAATACATATTTTGCGTTTGGTTGCATGAAATGAGTAAGCACAGTTTCTGTATACATGTATATGTAAATGTATTTGCTGCTCACAGACTAAAAGAAAATCAAGGTCAACATTACTATTGAACTGTTGCCAAAGGTCAAGGTTATTACATGTTGAAAATGAAAAACATGTTGAAAATATGTTTTTATCTTGTTAAAAGTTCAGTAGTATAAGTGTTTCAAAGGTTAGGCTAAAGGTAAGTGTTTTGTCTTTATCTGTGTTCCATGCAGTTTATAACAAAACTTAATTTAGGGTCCTAATTTGAATAATGGTACAATTAAAAGGAATTTCGAGGTACCACATCTATCTATATGTTTGCATAGCATATACGAGTATAGCCAATGAATGCATCTTCTGCGTTTGTTTAAGCACACATTCTATATGTATACGTGAATGTGTTTGCAGCTCATTTACTAAAATGAAGTCAAGGTTACCAGCCAAGGCCATGGGTCAAGGTCATTTGAGGTCAAATCAATAGAAACATTAAATGGTGTCTTCTTACATTACAAACGATAATGAGATGAAGTGATTAGTATTTGATTCTAAATATGATACCGAATCTAGTCTTATCTTTTTATTTAGTTGACAAAACAAAACATTATCAATTCATACATGACTAGTTTGTTTGGGTAATTTTTATGTCACCACTTTGAAAGGAGGCATATAGATTTGCATTTTCCGCCCGTCACAAAATCTTGTTTCGCAAATATCTCCATAAGGATAGGAGCCAGTTTCACAAAACCTTACAGGAATGTTAACCAGAATGTGAAGTTGTACACTTGGGATTTTTTTTAGTGGCTGTACCCAGTAAGTGTAGAGTCATGGCCCTTGATTTTGTGAAAGTATGTCATCATGAGCATGCACTTTTGTGTCGCACATATTTAAAGCAAGTATGAGAGCCAGAGTCATGTAACTTGACAGGATTGTTAACCATCATTAGAAGTTGTGAACTTTGGGTATATAGCTTGTTTACAGTAAGAATAGAGTGACAGCCATTGGCTTACTTAAATTACATATACAAAGCATGGACGCTTGTGTCACAGCTATTGAGATGGGTATATGAGCCATAGACATGAAATTTAAGAGCAATGTTAACCAGCATGTGAGATTGTGCATCTAGGGTTTTGTGTGTTGATGTGTCCAGCAGCAGAGTTATGACCCTTGACATAATTAAAATTAGGCATTTAGTATAACACTTATCTCAAAATGTATTTGATTTACAGTATTAAACCTTCACAAAAATATAATTCATCATGTGAAGTTTTGCACCTCGGGTCAAGATTAAGGCCACTTTTTACTAAACATAGAAAAACAGGTTTTTACTTAAGATATTCAGTTTCAAATTAACGTATAGTGATAAAATATCATATGTAGGTATAACATGTTTTAACTTGAATTACAAATAACTGAAAATGAATTGGAGTTACGGTCATCAAACTTTCCTGAATTGTTTATCAGCATGTGAAGTTGTGCGCCTGGTAATTCTGATACCCTTGCTTTTGTGAAAAAGTCGGGAAGTGAGGGCGTCTGTGTCCTATGGACACATTTCTAGTTTATTAATGAAATACAAACGGAACACAAATCAGAATCATAATGTCATATAATAACATGAATATTCATCATTCAAATAACCTGACATTACAGTGTATCTTCACAAATACAGGTATTGATACAAGAACAAACAACAGGTATATGATTTTTATCTACACAACTATTATGCATGTACATGTAACCTCATCTGGTAGACATGAACATTTTTGTACTTGAATTTGTGGTATAACATCAGTACTCAACAAAATGGAAAAGTTTGATTTCTTCAAAATTCGATATTGTTTCAACCACCAACAACTAAATCCAAGTAAATCATTGTCCCATGAATGATACCGGTTCTGCAGTTACTGTAAACACAAAGTGCAGCCAGATTCCTGTGGTATAATTGTATTGTATATGCGGAAAGTATGACATTTTTACATACAATGCTCAGTAAATTGTTCCTACATTTATAATACTTGCAGCATGAAATCCCATTTTACCTGCAAAGACACCTACTTGTAGGACAATCTTTGCACCTTCATGTCGTAGCCATGCTGTATGGAACACTCCTGCATGTATGTGTTGGCTATATATGTCCGCCATCATTATCTGTATATCCATGCATAAGGGGAACATGTTCGGATGCTCCACTCAGCTCCATACAATGTATTTGTGATATTAGTTGCACGACTTGTTGATAAAAGGCATTGTATATCCATTGCCTTTTCCACGTGATGCAGTGTGTAATGAAGCTCAAACATCGTTTCACGTCGGCAGTTTGGCTTGATAACAAAGACCAAGTACTCCACAGCTTTTATAAACACATCTTCTGGAGTGTTGGCTTGTGTCTGGCCAAAGTCTGTCAATATTTCTTCTAAGTGAGCCTTTAAGGCAGACCAATTAGTTCCAACGTTGCTTGAATTGTCACGTCCTTGAATTGTCACATCCAGTAAGAATGTGTGTTGTGGGCAACACATGGCAAAGCGATGGGTTTGACTCTGCTCTGCTCTGCGGCGTTGACTGTGTGAGGCACAATACAAACGTCAGCTTCTTAAGATCGTAGTTTTAGCAACTCAAGAGATATCAGTGTCATTTTTACTGCAAAACATTTAGTTGGCATTCAACATCGTATGGTGCTGCTTAACATAAGTTCAACATTGGTCCATATGTACCTTGTATTTGTTCTGATCCATCTGCTCAGAAGAGCCTGTAGTTTAATATGTCCAAAATGTGCATTATCATACAGAGTGGAATCCTAACCCAGTTAACGCCACGCTACATGGAAAAAAGAAAATCATACTGCTTTTCCATTGGCATGGATGTGACAGTTCTAGGATTTTAATTCTGAAACATATTGTCAAAAGATGGCCTAGGGGAGACAATGATTTTCATGGATCTGGTTCTTGATGGTTGAAACAATACTTGTACATGTAGCTGTTAATATTCATCACATATTACGATGGTGTTCTTCAGCTTTGTCCGAAAGGTCAGATATTTGAATAAAGAATGTTCATGTTATTATATGACATTATACGAAGGTTCAACTGTTTCTGATTTTATTGCATTAGTAAACAAGAAATAGCTTCCAAAGGATGATCGGGAAAACTTGAAATAAGCGAATATATTGTGATTTTACTGGTTAAGAATTTGCTTATAGCACGAACACATGTTAATAGAATGAATAAATTTAGACAACGAAATATTAAAATTCTACTTTCATTCAATGTTTTAACTTATATATATGTAGTAAAAATGATAGCAGGTGTGGTAGACATAGTTTGTTACATGCCCAAGTTACCCAAAAGAATATAATAAAACACGTAAATAAAATTTCATCAAATCTCCATTACAGGACCCTTGTGATAATGTCCATTGACCTTTCAGATATTTCCATAAAATAACTGTTTAGGTGCATATTTTATAAAATAATATCTATCGATACATTAATACAATATTAACGCATTTAACTCGTGTTTATATTAATGTTTTTAATGATACAAGGTATAATAAATAATAATTGGGCCTGTCTACTTTAAGCTATATTTTTAAAACTTTCAAATCGATGAAGGCATTTAAAGCTTGGACGATATTTATCCCATAGTTCCTTGATTTGGTCAAGAAACTTTAAATACATTTTTAAAGCAAACAAGATTTCTTCGAACATTTATTTTCACTGTATTTTGTGTTGAATCCCTATGTCTATCACAACTATAGTGAACATATTTATTACTGTTGACTTTGTCTGATTAAGATCGACTAAGATAAAAGTGGGAAAAAAGGAAGAAGAAAATAAATGATCAACCTGTAAGCAAGAAACTCATATCACGACTATTTGTTCATTGAAATGTTATTCCTCTTGTAACCGCATGGGAATTTTGTGTCTTTACGAGTGCATGATTGTATGATTTAAGCGATATCAGCACTCGCATAAATACCGTAATCATGTGACATTGTAACCGAATCGATTTGCCGCAGTTTCTGTTCTATTTTGTTCTGCATTATAATTAATTTAGCACATAATTGTTCACATGCATTGAATGGTCTGAAAACCGTTCACGATTTATTAAGTTAAGGTGGTTCCACACGTTGTGTGCGAAATTCGTTACCTTAACCGATTGTTATAAAAGTTGGTAGAAATACTCTAAAATAAATGCGCTTTTGTTATCAAGTTTTGTTTTTATGAAATAAACAAAGTTGGCGACGTCACAGCGACACCTAGCGGGCGAGCTGAAAATCCGCCGCGCGGACAATAAAATCCACCGGAATCGCTTATAATTATGTCGGCGTATTTTAAATTTAAATACACCAGGATGATCACAAATTAAAAAGCTATGTAATGATATACGCTTCCCGTACAAGACCTGAAAATAAATTGAACTTTTATGCAAAATACGAGTTTGAAAGACGTTGGAAACGTCGTTAAATAAATGCGTTAACGTCTATTAAAAGATGATTGGCTCAATATTTTGCCCGGTGACATGCCCTGATTTTTAGATATATTTTTCCTGAAACTGTGGGTATACGAAAACTGAAATAAAAATGATATGTCAACGAATTAGTTTTTTCACAATTTAATTTTGAAGAAAAGGCGCTGTGTATTTGAATGCGTGTTTTATGACGTTGACGTCGTCAATCGTTATTTTGATTATCAGTAGTTTATCTCTTTTGCTGTATGTTTTGACCCATTTAAAACTAATGATATATTTAATAACAAATTCTGCATCTACCTAAACAAATCTATTTGCGCACAATATATAGTTTAACAAAAGGTTACTGTACTAAAAATATTTTCTATACTCAAATATAAAAAAGAGTTATGGCAAGTAATAGTTGTGGAAATGAATATATTCCATTTGAAAGTTAATTATCGTCATTGACGATTTCCATATGTCTACAAACGCTGACCGCTATCTTTGCCGACCCTTGAAATATTTTTCTGAACACAGAATAACCCCTGTTTCACCTGACCGCTTGAAAATGAGTTCAACGTGGACCCTGTTTATACCCGCACTCGCGAGTAACTTCGCTTTAGTACTTGGTAATATATTCCGCTCCGTCCACTGCAGATACGACGGTGCATGCTTCTTTTGCAATTTAATTCTCTGAACTCTGTGAACTATGTTTTCAGTCAAGTAAACAGGAATTTTTGATGAAAATTCCGGTACGGTTTCGACTAGTGTCCGTAACGACATCACGTCCTCATCTGCATTGTGTGCTTCGTACGAGATGCCGACGACATCTTTTACAAGTTGTTCTTGAGAAAAGGACAGTCTTTTCTTTTTTCTATCTGGTAGCTCATTTTTGAAAAGCTTCAAAGTGTCCCGAACCCTCGCACAGTGTCAAGTAGATCTACGTTGAAATGTAGTATGTTTGAAATTAGTACTTTTTAGTCAAACAGTACATTGTGCGGCGTTAAAATTACGGGTGCTTTCGGCTGAAGAAAATTAACAAAGTCTGTCAATGCTGTAGCCGCGGAAAGGGTTGGAACCAGCTTGCCGTCATGAAACATTTCGCACCCGTGCAGCTCTATCCCCGTCAGCTTCCGGATGTGGCTAGGTATAAATCCTTGCTCAGGGAATGCATACGCTGAAAACTTGGCGCCATTCTCATCGATTGCTGCAATCGGTAAGATTGACGAATCGTGTCCTGCAATGCAATTTATAGAGTTACAACATAATAAATATTGTCAAATGGTGAATTTGTTTCAAGTTCATAAGAATGATCTTATATACTATATTATATGAAGACAAACTTATTGTAATTATTACTATTATTATTTATTAAATATTTCAAATTGTTAACCTAAGCCTGTAGTTTCCAAGTCAAAAAGAACAATGTTGGATCCGTCAGCACCAATTGTCGGTTGACCTGGGTTGAGGACTGGTATAGGGACGTCCAGGTTTTACCCTCGAACGTTTCCATATAATTCATGTCATTTTTTCTGTAATTCTTAAACTGCAACCTTCTTTTCTTGAAGTTTTTTGTTGCCTGTTGTTCTTTCCGGGCACTTCTCTTGATGTCTTGCTTGGAGCATCTTGTTACTGTGAACTTCCCAGGCGAGAGGTTGTGATTGTCATTGACCTGTATACATGTAATCAGCTATATTTATTTGATAGTAGACTGTATATAGTGCACTTATTTTTTTGTCGCACTCCCATCATATATTAAGTGTTTATTTGTATAGACAGTGAAATTATATTTTGGAAATGTATAAGTGGACCCAAAGGTCGCAGTAACTTCAGTGCTAACCGCTGACGTCGTAGGGGTTGTTGGTTCGAACCCCTTGGGTTCACTAATAAATTTGAACATCTATTTTTGTAGTTTCTTCAGTGCTAGACGCTGACGTCGTAGGGTTCAAGGGTTCGAACCACTTTGGGTTCACCAAATAACTGCGAGACATTTAAGAAGCTAAAAATTATCACAAGTGGAATTAGAATTTCGTGTTTTTAAAATTACTTAAAAATTATTAAAATTACATTACCTGGTAAATATACGAATTTCCTTCATTATTTTGCAACACGGCAGCAGACACTCTAAAGTCCAAGCTTTCCGATCCCGAGAGATGCAGTGCCTTCAGTGCTTTTCTGGCTATCATGTTGTTCATGCTCTCAACGACATTTGATGATTCAGAATCGGCAAGTTTCTTTGACATTTCTTCTGTAAGATATTTATTCATTACACACTCGAGATCCTTTTTTAGATTTTGGTCGTCCATTTTTTTCCCGTAAGGTAGGGATTGATGCCTGTACCCATTTTCCTTAGCGTTACACCACTGCAGGCCTATACACTGATCGTGGCTGCCATATGCGTGTGGAATGATGGCCGCAATGTTTTCCGCTACGCCCCTGGGTTTTTTCTTATTTTGGGATATTGCATAATTAAAACTCTTCTTCAAATATTCAATTACTTTTTGTGATAAGGTTGTGTGCTTCGACTGTAATTCAATGAGTTGTTTAGTAAAAAAATTTGAAACATGATTAGCATCGGTAAATTTTTTTATGTCGGCTGAAATTGTTTTTCTTATTCGCGAAGTTGTTGTATCATCGTCCATGACAATCTTCATGTCCAGTCCCTTCTTCGCCAGCTTACTAACACTCTTAATTGCTAAAAACGATTCCATTGCTTTCGACGAACCACTGAAATCATCTGTATTCAATATACCGGAAATGATGATATAAAAATGACATCAACACGGTATGACGTCACTGTAATTTGAACGTGATTTTTGGTGTAATTTAACGCATTTCATATTATTATAAAAGATCAATTGAAATAATTATTTTAAAAACTCATTTACGACAGGTGGGTTTTATTTTTTGAAATTTCACAAGAGTATTGACATTGAATTTCACCCAAATAGCTTGTATGGTGGATAGCCGCCGATTGAAGGTTCGTGCCACCTGAAATAAGTTGAAAACGGAAATAACCACACATATAATGGCTACAAACAAATAATGTCAATATTCTTATGAAATTTCAAAAAATAAAACCCACGTGTCGTAAATGAGTTCCGGCCTGTATCATTTCGACGGCTCGGGTGCGTTCTTCTTCAGTCATTCTCACTAGGTTTTTTTTTCAAAAAGGATTTTCATCAGCAATGACAAAAGTGTACACGAACACGTGCAAATACGTGTCCATGCCCCGCACGTGCAAAACGTGCTATAAACGTCAATGCGCCTAATACGATTAATTTCATAGCGAGCCGGCTAACAAAAAATCAATAATTCGCTGCATTAGCTGTTCAAATATCGGTATGTGAAATTTTGTGTGAATACATGCATTATTAGAAAGATAATAATACAATATAAACTGACCGATTAGGAATTTTGTTGAGTTTACAGAACGTGATTTATATGCATTCATTGACTATACTATTATATTCTACGCAAAAAATATAGATAGAGGTGGTATCGGGTAATTCCTTATAATTGCACCCGTTATTCAACTTATGGCCATAAACTAAGTTTGTTATATATTGCATTGAACACAGGTAAAGTGGAAGCATAACTTATGAAACACTAATACTGCTGAACTTTATTCAAGATAAAAACATTTTTTTTCATTTTCAACATGTAGTAACCTTGACCTTTGGTGACCTTGGTCAACAGTCCGATGGAAATTTTGACCTTGATTTTCTTTTAGTCTGTGAGCAGCAAATACATTTACATAAATGCAGAATCTGTGCTTACGCATTTCATGCAACAAAACTCAAAATATGTATTTGTAAGCTATACGCGCGTATTCTACGGAAAATTATATGATTATTCAACTTATGACCATGAAATAAGTTTCGTTGTAAATAAGATTGATAAAAAGTAGTGCAAAAATACTTTTGCATGTATACGGTCAAAACTGTGAAGATGAATTAAAACGACATTGGGTAAAAACGCGTTTTTGAACATTTTTTACATTTTGACCTTTAAATAACCTTGACATTGACCTTAAGTGACCTTCACAGGGTGTTCATTTGAGAGCACTGTATCTGTACATAAATTATCACACACATTAAAATCAATACCTGTTTGCACTTAATAGAAATAATCGTTAGAGTAAGACTATTCAAGGGTTCATGATATGGCGGCCATCTTGGTCGCCATCTTGGTTTCCATGGAAACTGACATGATGTCAACAGTCCACCCTCGCTAAAATTGAACTTCAGGTATCCTTCTACAAAAATATGCAAAGAAATGCTATGGACAAAAAATTCACACAAATAAGTCCAGGGACTGTACTAATATCAGAATAGTCATTTGTTGTATGTTCTGAGTGACGATTTGCTAATTGCGGAGAGCATGTTGTTAATTATATGTGGAACTATTTATGGAACAATCTGGAACTATGGCTCAGTCATCTGACGACCATAAATGGTGATTCGAGATTTTAATTATCGCCCTTGTGGACGCGTTCATTGTATTTTGTTTTGTCCAGCTATAGGTGGTGCTTGAGGCTAAACTTTCTTGGCAACCTGTTTTTGTTTTATGTGTATTGTTGTTCATTGAAGTTTGTTTATAATTGAATCATCTGTTTGCTAGTTACGCTGGACACGACTATGACCGTTTATTATTTGTTTTAGCATTATAATAATGCTTATTATTTATGTTTTGCTTTTTGTCACGACGAATACATGTATGAAGGCCTCTTGTGAGATTAGTTTATGTATGTTTTTTTGTGCATATAGCTTAATGAGTTACCTACAATAAATAAAAAAGTTTATTATTTTTATTGTTAATCATCAAGAATATATTATATACGTGATGTTTGAGTCTAATTGCACGTTGTATGCTTTCAAAGTAATGGAGTTTTATGTCATGTTCGGTATAGAACCGATCACGTGTCGATATTCTCAGGAAAAAAGTCCACTTTAATGAATATGTAACACGATTACAAATTGACTGACGGGTATATATGTTAAATTGACAGGATACCCTTGTGAGTGGATATGACCGCCCAATGCCAATATACGTAAGTGAAGACAGTGAACTGGAATTTAGGTTCAAGCTGAACTCTGGCTGGACTATGTAAGTATCTCATATTTTATACCTTGATTGTCAGAAATTGGAGACCCTTCGTAAGTTAAGTTATACATACGCAATCACGTCTCAGTAATTAGATGCCCCCTGTCCGTAATATTAGACATATAACATAATAATTATACATTGAACGAGTTACCGTATTGTGTAGAAATATTGTATTTATACAAATACTTTCTTACATATGTACAAATACTATATACATGTATCTATCTTACTTCTACTTAATGGGAAATGTATTTATTTCTACAGAGTAAGTGTTAATTAACCATTAACTATCACAAAATCTCTACTAAGTATATAGCTATACACAGTAATTAAATTTACGTATGTTACTGACATGAAATGTACGACTTATTTGCATCCGAAAAATAAAATTAAAAACTAAGCTGGATATAAATCCAGCTTCATTCGGTTACGAGTTGATTAAACGAAATATAAATAAAAGCTATCATTTGATCAACGATTAAAAAGCAATAGTAAAAGTTGTCAAATACCTACGATGTACAATGTACATGTATTTTATATTACAGATACGCTATTAATCTTATGGACGATTCTGGAGACATTGTTCTTCATACAAAGCTTGACCCAAACCAATTTGTATTCGATACTCAGGTCGGTGGTAGTTGGGTAAAAGGGGAAGGTTATTTAAACACATCCCTTTTCACAGACGGTCAAACATATACATTGAAGATAGTATGCGCTACAGTCGGCTTTCAGGTATAGTTTGTGTTGTCCATTGGTGCTCTACATATAAAATAATCAAACATTAACATTAAACGAATCGTCCATTCTTTGGAATGATGAAAGTAATAGTTTGGTACACAAACCGATAGTATATAACTTCACAATCGGAAACAATTGTGAAATAATGATTCCAGAGTTTATGAGTCCACCTTTTGGAAAAACGTAAACTGGTTAATGATGACATCGACTTCACCGATTTCACACTAAATTCTAAAATTGGGAAGAATGCATTCATGACATCTATGATCCACGAGTCTCCATGTACCAGCGTAAGGTTGTGAGACGGTAAAAATGAAGTCACTCATTGTAGTTCGCAGCATTCGAATCATCAGATTCAAATCGCAACATTCGTCGGACGTCTAAACGCAATCGCGACCTAATTTTGGTTGAAATTTGCCACACATTTATTTCGTCCACATCGTTAACGCTTCAAGATATTTGTTTGGGATACTTTATTTAAATCATAAAATAGAAGTAATTCATTTTAGTAGGTTCCATTTCACCGCGACTTAAACCATAATTATCGTAATTTATCAGCATGTGAAAGAACAAGCTTAATTCATAGTGATGCGGTATGTCGTATTTAAATGTATATTCGAAGAAGCCTGATTAATGGTATGATAAACGTGTTTGTTAGTTATTATGAAAGTTTCACCCTATAAAGGTATACACACAAATGCATTTCTAATTTGGAAATGTTTCATCATATTAGCTAGGTCAAAATGAGAGCTAAAACTCCACCAAATACTTTTCAATACGCACATACCTGTATCACAATTTGAAATGCAAATGATGTTCAGATGTACATTTTTATAAAGAATAAGTATTACTTACGGTCTTGATGAAACCACTTGAATTCGTTTAAAACATTTACATCGACTGACAAATCAGAGAAAGTGTTTCAGTTCATATGTAAAAAATCTTTCTTATAACATTGCAGATATATCTCGATGGTGCACTTGAGTGGACATACTCATACCATCTACCAGCTAATACAATCAGATCCATTAAGATTTCTTTCTATGGAGCAGATGGTGATCTGTACAAAGTAATATACAAAGCTGGACCGTAGACGTCAGAACAACAAACAAACAACGAAACAACTATGTTCACAGTGGACAGTATGTTGATGGGTGTTAGAGAAATAGATAGTACTTAAAACTTTGTGAAATACTTTCGATATTCAAGTAAACTTAAAATTAAGTGGAAATGTAACTCACACAGAAATTAATGTGTGTCTACGTCGCACATTTCGTGTTTTATAATGTTTCAATGTTTGTGTTTTAAGATCGCACAATCGTGTTTTATCATGCTCTAATAGTTTATTTACAAGATACACTTAGTTCTAACTAGAACCCTAGTAAATTTGTTATAATTTGAATATTTATTAATATAATTTTATAAACAATTGATCGAAAAAAGCATAAACATTAAAAATAAACATCACTGTAAAATAGGAAAGCACAAAAAGAGAGAAAAAACGTAACAATGTACAGTCCGAAAATAAGACAATTACACTAAGAGTATGCTCTTATTAACCCCTTTTCATATTATATTTTCTCATATTTGGTTCGAGATGTTTGATATTGTGGGTCATGTTTTATGGCTACATCAGAAATTTCGTTGTTATGTGTGTCTTTGGTGATATGTATCAGGTGTTGAGTTAGACACAGTCCAAATTTCGATAAAATCCATTTATAGATATTGAAATAATGACTAACATTTTAGAGGTCTCGTTAGAATATCCTCTAAGTGTAGCCCGTTCGAGTTTAATTATTCTCAAACGGCTGAATTTCACCATCTCACTGTTCGTATTTATTCATTTCCGAGTGGTTGTGCTTCAACATCTCACAGCTCGTGTTAATTCATTCCCTAGTGGTTGTGTTTCGACATATCAAAGCACGTGTTTATTCATTCCCAAGTTTTTGTGTTTCACGATCTCATGGTCTGTGTTTATTCATTCCCTAGTTGTTGTGTTTCAACTTCTCACGGTGTGTGTTTATTCATACCCTAGTGGTTGAGTTTAAACATCTCACGGTGTGTGTTTATTCATACCCTAGTGGTTAGGTTTCAACATCTCACGGTACGTGTTGATTGATTCCCTAGTGGTTGTGTTTCAACATATCAAGGCACGTGTTTATTCATTCCCTAGTGGTTGTGTTTCAACATATCAAGGCACGTGTTTATTCATTCCATAGTTGTTGTGTTTCAACATCACACGGTTCGTGTTTTATTCATTCCCTAGTGGTTGTGTTTCAACATATCAAGGCACGTGTTTATTCATACCCTAGTGGTTGTGTTTCAACATATCAAGGCACGTGTTTATTCATTCCCTAGTGGTTGTGTTTCAACATATCAAGGCACGTGTTTATTCATACCCTAGTGGTTGTGTTTCAACATATCAAGGCACGTGTTTATTCATACCCTAGTGGTTGTGTTTCAACATATCAAGGCACGTGTTTATTCATTCCATAGTTGTTGTGTTTCAACATCACACGGTTCGTGTTTTATTCATTCCCTAGTGGTTGTGTTTCAACATATCAAGGCACGTGTTTATTCATACCCTAGTGGTTGTGTTTCAACATATCAAGGCACGTGTTTATTCATTCCCTAGTGGTTGTGTTTCAACATATCAAGGCACGTGTTTATTCATACCCTAGTGGTTGTGTTTCAACATATCAAGGCACGTGTTTATTCATACCCTAGTGGTTGTGTTTCAACATATCAAGGCACGTGTTTATTCATACCCTAGTGGTTGTGTTTCAACATCACACAGTTCGTGTTTTATTCATTCCTTAGTTGTTGTGTTTCAACATCACACGGTTCGTGTTTTATTCATTCCCTAGTGGTTGTGTTTCAACATCACACAGTTCGTGTTTTATTCATACCCTAGTGGTTGTGTTTCAACATCACACAGTTCGTGTTTTATTCATTCCCTAGTTGTTGTGTTTCAACATCACACAGTTCGTGTTTTATTCATTCCCTAGTGGTTGTGTTTCAACATCACACAGTTCGTGTTTTATTCATTCCATAGTGGTTGTGTTTCAACATCACACGGTTCGTGTTTTATTCATTCCCTAGTGGTTGTGTTTCAACATATCAAAGCACTTGTTTATTCATTCCCTAGTGGTTGTGTTTCAACATCACACAGTTCGTGTTTTATTCATTCCATAGTTGTTGTGTTTCAACATCACACGGTTCGTGTTTTATTCATTCCCTAGTGGTTGTGTTTCAACATATCAAGGCACGTGTTTATTCATTCCCTAGTGGTTGTGTTTCAACATATCATGGCACGTGTTTATTCATACCCTAGTGGTTGTGTTTCAACATATCAAGGCACGTGTTTATTCATTCCCTAGTGGTTGTGTTTCAACATATCAAGGCACGTGTTTTATTCATTCCCTAGTGGTTGTGTTTCAACATATCAAGGCACGTGTTTATTCATACCCTAGTGGTTGTGTTTCAACATCACACAGTTCGTGTTTTATTCATTCCATAGTTGTTGTGTTTCAACATTACACGGTTCGTGTTTTATTCATTCCTTAGTTGTTGTGTTTCAACATCACACGGTTCGTGTTTTATTCATTCCTTAGTTGTTGTGTTTCAACATCACACGGTTCGTGTTTTATTCATTCCCTAGTGGTTGTGTTTCAACATCACACGGTTCGTGTTTTATTCATTCCCTAGTTGTTGTGTTTCAACATCACACGGTTCGTGTTTTATTCATACCCTAGTGGTTGTGTTTCAACATATCAAAGCACTTGTTTATTCATTCCCTATTTGTTGTGTTTCAACATCACACGGTTCGTGTTTTATTCATTCCTTAGTTGTTGTGTTTCAACATCACACGGTTCGTGTTTTATTCATTCCTTAGTTGTTGTGTTTCATCATCACACGGTTCGTGTTTTATTCATTCCCTAGTTGTTGTGTTTCAACATCACACGGTTCGTGTTTATTCATTCCATAGTTGTTGTGTTTCAACATCACACGGTTCGTGTTTTATTCATTCCCTAGTGGTTGTGTTTCAACATATCAAGGCACGTGTTTATTCATACCCTAGTGGTTGTGTTTCAACATATCAAGGCACGTGTTTATTCATTCCCTAGTGGTTGTGTTTCAACATATCAAGGCACGTGTTTATTCATACCCTAGTGGTTGTGTTTCAACATATCAAGGCACGTGTTTATTCATTCCCTAGTGGTTGTGTTTCAACATATCAAGGCACGTGTTTATTCATTCCATAGTTGTTGTGTTTCAACATCACACGGTTCGTGTTTTATTCATTCCCTAGTGGTTGTGTTTCAACATATCAAGGCACGTGTTTATTCATACCCTAGTGGTTGTGTTTCAACATATCAAGGCACGTGTTTATTCATTCCCTAGTGGTTGTGTTTCAACATATCAAGGCACGTGTTTATTCATACCCTAGTGGTTGTGTTTCAACATATCAAGGCACGTGTTTATTCATACCCTAGTGGTTGTGTTTCAACATATCAAGGCACGTGTTTATTCATACCCTAGTGGTTGTGTTTCAACATCACACAGTTCGTGTTTTATTCATTCCCTAGTGGTTGTGTTTCAACATCACACAGTTCGTGTTTTATTCATACCCTAGTGGTTGTGTTTCAACATCACACAGTTCGTGTTTTATTCATTCCCTAGTTGTTGTGTTTCAACATCACACAGTTCGTGTTTTATTCATTCCCTAGTGGTTGTGTTTCAACATCACACAGTTCGTGTTTTATTCATTCCATAGTGGTTGTGTTTCAACATCACACGGTTCGTGTTTTATTCATTCCCTAGTGGTTGTGTTTCAACATATCAAAGCACTTGTTTATTCATTCCCTAGTGGTTGTGTTTCAACATCACACAGTTCGTGTTTTATTCATTCCATAGTTGTTGTGTTTCAACATCACACGGTTCGTGTTTTATTCATTCCCTAGTGGTTGTGTTTCAACATATCAAGGCACGTGTTTATTCATTCCCTAGTGGTTGTGTTTCAACATATCAAGGCACGTGTTTATTCATACCCTAGTGGTTGTGTTTCAACATATCAAGGCACGTGTTTATTCATTCCCTAGTGGTTGTGTTTCAACATATCAAGGCACGTGTTTATTCATACCCTAGTGGTTGTGTTTCAACATCACACAGTTCGTGTTTTATTCATTCCATAGTTGTTGTGTTTCAACATTACACGGTTCGTGTTTTATTCATTCCTTAGTTGTTGTGTTTCAACATCACACGGTTCGTGTTTTATTCATTCCTTAGTTGTTGTGTTTCAACATCACACGGTTCGTGTTTTATTCATTCCCTAGTTGTTGTGTTTCAACATCACACGGTTCGTGTTTTATTCATACCCTAGTGGTTGTGTTTCAACATATCAAAGCACTTGTTTATTCATTCCCTATTTGTTGTGTTTCAACATCACACGGTTCGTGTTTTATTCATTCCTTAGTTGTTGTGTTTCAACATCACACGGTTCGTGTTTTATTCATTCCTTAGTTGTTGTGTTTCATCATCACACGGTTCGTGTTTTATTCATTCCCTAGTTGTTGTGTTTCATCATCACACGGTTCGTGTTTTATTCATTCCCTAGTTGTTGTGTTTCAACATCACACGGTTCGTGTTTTATTCATTCCCTAGTTGTTGTGTTTCAACATCACACGGTTCGTGTTTTATTCATTCCCTAGTTGTAGTGTTTCAACATCACACGGTTCGTGTTTTATTCATTCCCTAGTTGTTGTGTTTCAACATCCCGAGGTGTGTGTTTATTCATTCCCTAGTTGTTGTGTTTCAACATCACACGGTTCGTGTTTTATTCATTCCCTAGTTGTAGTGTTTCAACATCCCGAGGTGTGTGTTTATTCATTCCCTAGTTGTTGTGTTTCAACATCACACGGTTCGTGTTTTATTCATTCCTTAGTTGTTGTGTTTCAACATCACACGGTTCGTGTTTATTCATTCTTTAGTTGTTGTGTTTCAACATCACACGGTTCGTGTTTATTCATTCTTTAGTTGTTGTGTTTCAACATCACACGGTTCGTGTTTTATTCATTCCTTAGTTGTTGTGTTTCAACATCACACGGTTCGTGTTTTATTCATTCCTTAGTTGTTGTGTTTCAACATCACACGGTTCGTGTTTATTCATTCTTTAGTTGTTGTGTTTCAACATCACACGGTTCGTGTTTTATTAATTCCCTAGTTGTTGTGTTTCATCATCACACGGTTCGTATATTATTCATTCCCTAGTTGTAGTGTTTCAACATCTCACGGTTCGTGTTTTATTCATTCCTTAGTTGTTGTGTTTCAACATCCCGAGGCTCGTGTTTATTCATTCCCTAGTTGTAGTGTTTCAACATCTCACGGTGTGTGTTTGTTCATTCCCTAGTTGTTGTGTTTCAACATCTCACTGCTTGTTTTTATTTAGTCCCTAGTTGTTGTGTTTCAATATCACACGGTTCGTGTTTATTCATTCGCACCGCATATATTTTTTTTCAAACCATGTGGTTGATCTGGACCCGCCCTGTGAGTCTCAGGTTTTCTATAGAATTATATTTGAAAATCTGATCCGAACTCTCAAGGCACCGATCTTAGATATGTGTTATGTATAGCATTTTTTTATTAATCATCTACCATATTGTTCACATCATGCGCTTGTGGTCAATATTGGTCCATTCCAGAGGTCACATGTTTACATATATTGATTTCTAGCATAAAAGGGGATACCTTTGAAAAATATTCTTTTGAATAAGGTCAATATCTTTCATATTTGGCATATTGTATAACACTGTCAAGTGGTCCTGTACAAAGATTGTTCAAACCATGCTTTTTAGGGTCCATATTAACCCTGTCCAATGTCACATCCATTCTAAAGAATTACTTAGGAACATCTCCAAAAACGAATGGTCCAAACATTGATATTTGGTATGTAGCATCGCTCAAAATATGCACGTGACCTAAAAACCGGCCACCGCCCATATTGTCACATGTTTCTTGTATAATTATAACTTGAAAAATCGTCTTGCTCAGCACCATGCTGATCAAATATCCATGTTCACACTGAACGTCAGGCCCTTGTGGGACTCTTTTATCGCTCCCTAATTATGTGTTAACATAGATGTTTTGAATAATCGTGTTAAGAAGTGCACTTAAAATATAAAATAATAATTCTTAAAACGTACAATGTTCTCTAAACAGTTAAACAAGTTTAATCTTCGCTCTGATAGTGTTTCGTCATCAATCAGACGTTGTTGTACTCTAGCAATCATCGTGTTCCATGAACAATCAGACGGTGTTTTACCCTAGCAATCAGCTTGTTTCATGATCAATCAGACGATGTTTTACCCTAGCAATCATCGTGTTTCATGATCAATCAGACGATGTTTTACCCTAGCAATCATCGTGTTTCATGATCAATCAGACGGTGTTTTACCCTAGCAATCATCGTGTTTCATGATCAATCAGACGGTGTTTTACCCTAGCAATCATCGTGTTTCATGATCAATCAGACGATGTTTTACCCTAGCAATCATCGTGTTTCATAATCAATCAGACGATGTTTTACCCTAGCAATCATCGTGTTTCATGATCAATCAGACGATGTTTTACCCTAGCAATCATCGTGTTTCATGATCAATCAGACGGTGTTTTACCCTAGCAATCATCGTGTTTCATCATCAATCAGACGCTGTTTTACCCTAGCAATCAGCTTGTTTCATGATCAATCAGACGATGTTTTACCCTAGCAATCATCGTGTTTCATCATCAATCAGACGATGTTTTACCCTAGCAATCATCGTGTTTCATCATCAATCAGACGCTGTATTACCCTAGCAATCATCGTGTTTCATGATCAATCAGACGGTGTTTTACCCTAGCAATCATCGTGTTTCATGATCAATCAGACGATGTTTTACCCTAGAATCATCGCGTTTCATGATCAATCAGACGGTATTTTACCCTAGCAATCATCGTGTTTCATGATCAATCAGACGATGTTTTACCCTAGCAATCATCGTGTTTCATGATCAATCAGACGATGTTTTACCCTAGCAATCATCGTGTTTCATGATCAATCAGACGAAGTTTTACCCTAGCAATCATCGTGTTTCATGATCAATCAGACGGTGTTTTACCCTAGCAATCAGCTTGTTTCATGATCATTCAGACGATGTTTTACCCTAGCAATCATCGTGTTTCATGATCAATCAGACGATGTTTTACCCTAGCAATCATCGTGTTTCATGATCAATCAGACGGTGTTTTACCCTAGCAATCATCGTGTTTCATGATCAATCGGACGATGTTTTACCCTAGCAATCAGCTTGTTTCATGATCATTCAGACGATGTTTTACCCTAGCAATCATTGTGTTTCATGATCAATCAGACGGTATTTTACCCTAGCAATCATCGTGTTTCATCATCAATCAGACGCTGTATTACCCTAGCAATCATCGTGTTTCATCATCAATCATACGCTGTATTACCCTAGCAATCATCGTGTTTCATCATCAATCATACGCTGTATTACCCTAGCAATCATCGTGTTTTCGTGTTGTACTACTGTGTTTCGGTTTCAAGTTTACCGAATACAACATTGATAGGGGGGTATCTAGAACTCTTAGCATACTATATTTATAGCTATTTATAGGTATTGTTTTGTGTACGTCTTTATAAAAAATGTTCACTAAAAGGAATACTAGTAACGTTATTTTACGAAAATTAAATGGGTAATGCAATCTTCCTAAAAGTTGCTAATGCATATAAACATGCTATATTTTCAAAACATTTATTTCATGAAAGGAAACAAACGATCTTGTGTATTTCATTGAATGTGTTGTCAACCAAAAACATTCGATTTTCGCAATAAAATCTATTTCTATATGAACATGTAACATGTGCATGTTGTTTTTGCTTCCGGATATGTATTTTGTTTTACACAGTGTATACACATTTCAGTTTGAAAAACACCGGATCTCTTATCCGTTCCAAATTAGACTATGGATCAATAGTATATGGATCAACTAGGAAGTCGTACTTAAAAGCACTCGACTCAATACATAATCAAGGTCTAAGACTAGTACTAGGAGCATATCGAACTTCTCCTGTGAAAAGCCTCTACACCGAGGCTAACGAACCATCCCTTTATCTCAGAAGGGAAAAACTTTCCCTGCAGTATATTCTGAAACTGAAAGCAAATCCTCTTAACCCTACACACGAAGTTGTTGTAACCCTAAATTCAAACGTCTCTTTGAACAGAAACCAAATGACATACCTCCGCTTGGCATTTGCATGACTCAGTCTATTGAAGACATCCAAGTGAATATGGACTCAATTGAACAATATAAGATACCAGACACCCCACCCTGGACCCTCAAGTCTGCAAATTACCGCTTTGATCTAACTAGTGACAAGAAGTCTGACACAGACGGGATTATATTCCAAACAAAGTACAATGAAATAAAAGAAGAATAAACGACTCACAAACCAATTTACACTGATGGATCTAAAGATAGTGACGCTGTTGGAGCAGCAGTATCTGATAGCAACATTATGAAATGTCGCCTGCTAGACAAGTCCTCGGTCTTTTCAGCTGAGGTGAAAACTATGGATCTTGCTCTCAATATTGCAGAGGAATCTAGAGAAAGTCACTTTATTGTATTTTCCGACTCCTTATCCACCTTACAGGCTCTTTTTAGATCTGGAAAACCCTATAATTTGCAAAATCCTTGAACGAATTTCAAGCCTCAGTGCAACGAAAGAATTTGTGTTTTGCTGGATCCCGGGTCATATTGGCATCAAGGGAAATGATAAGGCTGACAGAAATGCCAAGTCTACCTTGACCTTACACATTTCAGATGTAAAAATTTCATTTTCTGATTTTAAATCTGCTGTTTCAGCATGTACCCTATCTTCGTGGCAATCCCAGTGGGATACAGAAGTCAATAATAAGCTACACTCAGTGAAACCAGTACTCGGAGAATGGCAACCTGCCTACATGTCCATCCGTAAAGAAGAAGGTATAATTGCCCGATGCAGGATTGGGCACACACGTCTCACACAGTCCTGGCTGTTTGGCCGTGATGCTAGACTGGACTGCATTCCATGTAATACACCTTTCACAGTACAACATTTTCTTGTCGACTGTGTTGACCTTCAACCAGTCCGTTCTCAATTTTGAAATACCACTGACATTAAAAGTCTCTTTGAGACTATACAAGTTGGCAAAATTATAAGCTACATCAAAGAGATTGACTTTTACAACAAGCTATGATGATTTTTAATCTATACTTGCATATATTACATTTACCGGTGAATGAGGATTGCCTCGCTCACCCTGGTACATAAAAATATATTCTTACCCAAATGATCCCAATTTTTACCCACTATATTTACACCAATTTAACGTATACAAGTATATGTCGTAACCCTTTTTAGTTTCACATGTTTTTACATTCCTTACGCGCTAAATGACCGCAGCTGTCGATGCGCCATAAAACCACATATAAATAAATGAAAAACACCGAATACGTAAGATTTGCCTTATTAAATATGGCGAAATTAATGTACATTTTTTACTGGATTGTTTGTATAGTTTTGTTAATATGACGTATAACAATACGTAATTATTCTTTATTTAAAGATGGACACCTTTAAGGCTTATCTCACTCGAGACCATCTATGAAACAACATAAACGTCACAATCATACAATGCATATATATACGATTAAACAAAACAAAAAAACGTTCATCCAATGCTAACAATCTTAACACAATTGCATTACAACATGCTGTAGTAAACAAATGCAAAAACAGATTCAACAACTACAGAGAAACAAGATAATATTTTACATTACAGGTAAGTTTTTAACAATGAGCGGAAGATCTTTTTTATATAGGATGGTATAATGTTCCATAACGACATGGATTTGCATTGGAAAGTTACTTTTGTGTAGTATACTTTTGTATAGTAATAAAGTCAAGAATTACAATTTGGATGCAATATGTTTTTGCTAGATTAATAGCTGATCGAAGAGAATAACTTTCATTTTTCAACAACTGATATATACAGTAGACATTGCTCGAGCGACCACTGTATTAGGCGACTTTTTTATTAAACGACCACTTAAATGCCCGCCCGAGCGTTTTTACTATATAAATAGTATCTATTAAACGACTTTTCTATAACGCGACCAGCGACCGCATTAAACCAGTCCCGACAGGTAAAAATTATAGTTAAATAATCCATTAAACGACCGCATGCACTTAATCCCATGGGGCATTGCACACATGATTCACAACTGCGAACAAATTAATAAACAATTAGGCGTGATAAATGCGATCTCGTAATTACTCGGCGAAATATAGTTATATCAAAGGACTGAATGTCATGAGAGGCGCTTCCAATGCATCCATAAGTACGAAGCAAGTATTTTGATATTACATATTCAAAAATGATGAAACCGATAAATTATGTTCATATCGGGTAAATACTTAATATTTTATGACTAAACTTAATTAAATCGACGGACCTGTGCATGTAATGAGGCTGTAAGGTAGTGTTTGTTTTGTTGTATCTCAAATACCAAATACTGTGTTGCTGTTATATTATTGAAAATAATGACAATTGCATGTATTCTTGTTGTATCCAACGCAAAGTTTACGCCGTCAATTGTTTCGGCATCATGACTCCCATTCATACAGAGCATAAACTTGTTCAACCGGTATAGACAGTATTGAATACTATGTTTAATTGATGTACAGTGTCTGCATGCTGCTGATTTAAAACGATTCTCTAACAGACCAAATAGTAAAATATCAATACATGTACCTTCCCTCATTAACTCAGACTGACGTAACATTTTACTTGATATCAAAAAGCAATATTAAGATCGAATAATGTAAGTTTATTTCTTTCCATTCCTTTGGAGTTTTTTTGTACTATCAACACAATATAGAAACGGCAATAAATAACATATACATAACAGTAAAGTACAAATACAGTATTATTTCTTCTCAAACATATTCATCTACGAGTTCAAAAGTGTGTGTATGTTCCAAAAATCCAGTATAACCACCGTCTCCCTGAATATATACATATGAATGGAAAGAGGATGGTAATTATACGTTTTGATTGTTCAGTCGGACATTCATTTGTACTTAACCTTTCGATATCTATTAAGAGACCATTTTATTAAGCGACCACTTTTTGGCTGTCCCTTCGGTGGTCTCTTAATACAATGTCTACTGTATATACACATTTAGATGAAAGGCAACCGTTCAAGTTCATTAAAGAGAATATAAGCTTGATAATTAAATGATTTGTCCGATACCATTCTTGCGGACTGCTTTTGAAAATGGATTATTTTATTGATATTTTCCAATGAGACTGAATACCACAAAACAGCACAATAATCAAAAGGTGGTAACAAATATGCTTAGTGGCACATTTGTCTTATTTAAAAAAAATGTTTTACATTTTGTATTCTTCGGATATGAATTAATTGAGAATAAAGTGTGTTATAGACGAAATTTATTTGTTGGTCCCAATTTAATTTTTATCATTAACTATCACCAGAACTTCCTATGAACTTACGCAGGAAAAAGATTGTTTAATTATTAGTATATTTAAATTTTATAGAATTATTTGTGGTGCGCACAATATCTAATAACATACACATCGTCTTTTGAGGATTTAACTTGATTTTATATAAGTTACACCATTTTAAGGAGATTTGAAGCGGACGAAAAAAGTCTACTGCGCAACTCGAACTGCCGTTGTTAGGTCTATATTGGCGTTCTACTGTTGACGTTTAATTTTATAAAATAAATTAACTAAACATCACATTTTGTGTTAAAACATGTCGTATTATTTGATGTTTTCTTATTCATATATTGCTACAGTTGACGACATAAGTAATTATTTTTAACCCGCGCCGATTTCCATTACCGTTACCATTTTCACTGCAGACGGAAACAATGACGAAATAGTCCAAACACGCGGTTTAAAGTCGACAAAAAAGATAGCAATGTCTTCAATGGTTGCTTAGTATCAACAATGGGACCTCCGGTTTCTGGCCATGCTTTCACTCGTAAGTATTAATAGCCAATGACGTACATAACCTTAATAATATTTCTCACGAGCAATCAGCGATTGAAACACATTATCGGTATACACTAGGCTGGACCCAAAACGCTATGAAATATAGATCTATCATCTAAATATTAGAGTGTATATATCCACATTTTATGTTCCACCAGGAGTACTGGAACTTCTTTTTTTTCAAAATGAATAAATGACCACAACTGTACTGTACAACTAACTCTTTACACCAATGAAGAGCTTTCAAAAACACCCAGTTTGCTATTTTACATTGTAATCTCCACCTTCCTTTTTTATCATACGTGACATGTGTGAACATTCCTTTGGATTCTTGTGTTGTCACTGGCTGCTCTTTAAATTGTTATATTACTCCTGTAGGCTACACATTCTCCACTGTGATGACATGTGTTCATAAAACATATCCCTAATGTATCTTGTCTGTTCATCATATCTTTCAAGTGTATTTACAGGTGGGACCTCATTGACTTAACACCATATTAGCACGATTTTTTGATAGAGGTATTCAAACATTGGTTAGTCTGCATTACAATAGACATGCATTGATTTCGGACATGCAAACATTGAAAGTTAATGCTTACGCACAAATTATGATGGAATCTACCAACAAATATATAACAGTATTTCATATCCAAAATATCTCCATGGGACTTTCAAATATTGAATGTAATACTTTTATACGAATTAATTCAGATTTGTATTGATGGGCAATTTTTCCTCTCAGCATACAGATATATACTTGTTGTTCCATGGTTCTGATTAGGAACTCAGTCAATATAACAGCCATCTTGCAACACCATGTCAGATGATCAGCAAGGAACGGTAAACAAATACAAATTCGATAGTTTTTTTGTCGGAAATATGAACACGCATATCATAACTATGTATGACATACAATTAGTACAGTGACTGAGTTAGTTTACTTGTGCGTTTTTGTAAATTCTGTTTGAGTGTATTCCTTTCGTTTTTGTAAATCCACGTACTAACTACAAGTTATTTAAATAAATAACTCGAGGCCTAATCATAGAAAGATACTCGTTTATACATATACAGTCTATTTGCTTTAACTCGATTGTTCAACGGACTGATGAAAATGTTCGAAAATACACATCTTCCAAATTTACGCATCATAGACAGCCGTGCCATTGTTGTAATAATCACATTGTTGTGAAAACTACTAATAACGTGAATGTAAATAAAGAAAGAAAAAGAGATAAATTTCAATGAAACGGTTTATTTTCATTATTTTCCAATATTTTTGAATGTGACTGGGTATTCTCAAATCAAAACCGATACATTACGTATCAATATATATGCAAACAATACCACGGACCTACATGAATTATATGTCATTAAGTGTTGTGGAACAAGTGCTGGTGATATGTAAAGGGCATATCATGACTGAGAACAATACAATCACTGCAATTTACACCTCGATTATGACATTATTAACGGATACTCTTTGCTCTAATTATGACAACTGTTCTTAATCTTATGTCAGTTTTTAACGGCTAATTTATGGATTTGGTAAGCGCAGGGTGATAACATCTTTCATTTCTGATTAAATTCTTTCAAAACAACGAATATCGAACGTGCAATTGTAAGTCAGATTTTCCTTTTCCTGAGAAAATGTGCAGACGGCTAAAAAATTCTGCAACTAAAACACAATTCACCTTACCTATAAATAGAGAGCGTCTAGATGAGCGAAGGGAGACTAGCTTGTCTCAAACAAAGGACGAAACTTACGCAGTTGTCTTCCTTTACAAAAGCTACATTGACGATATTTAGACCAACTCTGTATCCTGTTTCGATATGGCAGACACGGGGTTTATCACGATTACTTATCATTATTATTATCAATTAATTACTACATTCCAATAATCATCATTAATCAATAATTCCAAATTCAGCATATCCCTGCATTCTGATTGGCTAATCAATGGCGTTTACAAATGCATAAACGCCCAAACTTCATTGATCACCGACTACTTTTTATTCAGAAGCCGCCCGTTCAATAACGAAGCTATTGCTATCGGCAGCACTAGAAGTTTGTTGTTGGCATGATTTATATTCTGTAATAAGCGGCGGAGACAGGTTCTAAATTTCTGTCTATATACGGGTCTTGAATAAAGAGCAAATTACCTGTCTAGTCACGGTCATGTATATTATGTCATGCTGAACAGACTGACAGTATAAGAAACGCTGCCAAAAACCTGTGAGTGGTGTATGAATCTTAGGATAAACTAAATCTAATACACGTTGTATACACTTTCCACGTACCGTATTTGTTCTATATAAAGTCCCTGCAGTATTAGAATCAATCCCCCCATTTCTATATAACTCATTACTAAACTCACTGTCGTTAATTATTCTGATGGTTGCTTTATTATAAAGGAAAACCTCATTTAAAGACCACCTCAATAAAAAGGCCACCTTAAAATTAGACCAGAATTTGTATGTCAACCTCAAAATTAAGACCACCGCAATAAGACCATTTTCAAGGGTCGCAAGGTTGGTCTTATTATTGAGGTTTTACTGTATAGTTATTTTTATGATTCCTTGGACTCGTTTGATACATATTTAATGGGATGATATCATCTTTCTCGAAGAATCCTGATTCAAAGTAGCTGTTTATGTTGCTGTCTTTAGTTATACATGTATTTACGATTATTGAAAGTTTCAGGTTCTTAATAATATATATTAGCCAATCAGAATGCAGGGATTTATAGCATGCATATATCAATAAATAAAAACGTCGTTATTATAGAAGGGATAAACAAAGAAAAGTTCACGAGTGCAAGACCGTAAGTATATTTAGCAATATTTATATATTACATTAGGATTACTACTAAATAACTGTTTTTAAAAGATATAGGTTTTGAAAACATTGAACATAATAAGAACAGTAGAAGTAAATTCTTAGTTACAGCCTTTAAATTGAAAAACGAAACAACGCTTTACAAAGACAGATCACAGACAGAGGTTCAAAATCAGAAGCACTTTACTGCAGTCATTTAATATATAATATATTATTAAAATAGTACCAGGATAGTTTTATAGGACCAACACCAAACATGAGCACATTGTGTATACGGATATCATCACAGCCAAATAAGATACACACTCAAATCACTGAAGTATTGCTGAAATTAGCCTCGTCCGCTATATAACACAAATGTTGTAAGTTGGATATCCACATGACTTAATCACAATGTTTATGGGGATACTATCTCGATAACCAGTCAATTCGCTTTAGACACTCGAGAGTAATAACCCTTGAATTATCCAGAAATTATTATTTGTTTCTAGCAGAAACAGTTTGCAACTCTTGTTATAATATGCTTTAGCGGTGTCTATTCTTTTTGTGTGTTGCATTTCCTTCTGAACCTTTCCTTCTCTCAATGATGACTAGATTTTAATAATTTGGTACATTTATTTATATTTAACATTTATTATGGAGTTGAAGCATAAGGACAAAATGAATAATGCGTACTGGGTATAATATATTTTGGTGCTCCGAATAACACGACCAGCATACTTCTTATATACCGTCTTTTTTCACTAAGGAAAATTAATGAGGACGTACAGGGGGTGGGGTATTTAGACAATAAAAGAAAAAACACAAATAAAAATAATAACCATACATTGCTTTACAGCCTTGGAACTGTCAGTAAAAATACTAGGAGTTTAAATCGATTTAAAGCCATCTATTCTCACACCTAATCGCTATTTGGTCATTGATTTCCAACACATACACATAAATTGACTAAGGAGGCAGTAACTAATCACTGAAAGTAATTAACCGTCACGTACAGAACAACAGACGTATTGTGTATAATCCATCACGAAGAAACAAGCAACTTTATACTGACCTTGCTCTCAGTAACTGAAGTATTTACATCAGAATGCGAAATAACTACAAAATATTAATCCAATAACCTAATGTAAAGTCAACCTGGAAAATGAAGTTGATTATTAGACACAATAATAAATACTGATGATAGGGAATGGGAATTTAAAATGAAGACAAATAGAAATAAAATATAAAAGTGTATATAATGAGAAAACTAAGACAAAATTACGACTGTACCAAATGAGGATAAAGTTGTGTTATAAAACAGCACTTTTGAGAAAAGTCTCCTTTTTAATGCCAAATGACGTCATAATAAAGAAAAAAGCTTGTTGTAATCTAACTGACAGTATGCTTTAAAAAGGTATTTCAAACCTAAACTAAATTATTATTTCCAACATCTGCATCATTTAACAAATTACATGGCAAAATTTTAAGAAGATTTACCGTGTAATAAAAAAGTTATTCAAAATTTTTCATCTGACGCCGGATCCGCACATTTTGGTTCAAATTATCTGACCCCTAGGGTTGATAAAAGTCCCATAACTCATTTATTTTTTGGAATATTGGCACAATTTTTGTGTTTAAATATCATGCATATATTGTAGAATTAGGAATAAGACCATAAAATGCAATAAAACTGTTAAACAAATTACCATGGTGATCTTTACTTGGACAATGTCCGTGAAACGAAAGCAGCTGGAGCCGATAAAATAAAACTTTCATGGAACTGACAGCAATGTAGAAAAAATTATAAGACAATTCAATCAAAATGTTCACTTTTATTTTTATATTTGATCCATTGCAAGTGAAAATAAAGATTAATTAAACAGTTTCACCGTCTAGATTTAAAACAAATCAACCTCAAATACAGAAATGGGGGATTTATTTACAACAATCCGCAAATATATTGACCTCTTGGAAGCAAAATGTGTCATCTGCATTACTTTAAAAACAATAAAAACTTCAACACCTTGGGTATCTGTGTATTCTATAGTCATACTGAAATGACAATAAAGCTTTAACAATGTACTTTAAAAGAAATGAAAATAAATTTAGGTCATTTATATTAGTCAAAATAACAACACAATTTCAAACAATTTCAATCGGAAAGTCATTTTCTATTTAAAATTATACATTGTTTATCTTGAGTTATTACCATTCAAATGGTTAGTTTTACGTATCAAACACAAATTTGATTATCCTTTTCAAACTATTGGAAAAAAATGTTAATATCCGGAAATTACCGGAGAGTAACGACATCGGCCGACATTCGAAGTTTTCGCGGGAAATGGTTAGGGATGCGCTACCTTAATGATAAGTACGTAATGTATAGAGAAGAAATGTCATTAAATGACGTCACAATAACGAAAAAAGGAGACATTCAATGGATGTATATACCGCACTGATAAGTATATAATGCATAGAGAAGACGATGGCAGATTTATAAAACCTCAAAACTCCATTGAACATATTATGTTAGTCGCATAGAAAAGAGTAATGCCTACAAAGTCCAGAACAAAATCCTTAAAGACATTATCAAATGTCATTCCCTGCCATATCAAGTATAGTTTACAGATATGACTTCTTTTAGTCTTAAAACGTTAGCGTCCGGCGTGGCAGTCAAACCAGATGCGAAAATCTATCAAGTATTGATTGACTTAAAATCATATCGGCAGTAATTCTTTTTATGTCAGGATTATAACCCTTTCATTTAAACTTCCTTATAAGTCAAGTTAGTAGTAAATCTGCAACCAGTATATTCTTGCATAAAATTATTATTATTATTATACCAGATTTGTTGAGCGCCCTTTTCATAAAAAATATACGTTCAAGGGCGCTTTACAATTAAACATGTGACATATCGCAGATATGTGGAATCACAAAAATGACAAATTTTAACATATTAAACCAATTCAAGAGAAACTCAAATGTTGTAAAACACACACACACATAAAAAGTCTTAAAATGCTACATGCGAATAAAATAAGCATAAAAAAAATAGAATAAGAATAAGAATGTCATCAACATGAAAAACAAATATATATATATTATCTATACGTTATCTATCCAGGCCGGTTTCAGAGAGGGATATCGAACTACAGACAATGCCTTTGTTTTGTATGCTATTGCCCAAAGACAGCTATCTTCGAAGGGAAAAAAACTATATGTTGCATACGTGGATTTTCAAAAAGCTTTTGATTCAATTGATAGAGGGCGTCTTTTTAATATATTGCTAGAAAACGGTATTTCTGGAAGGTTATATACTGCCATTACGGCTATGTACAAATCTGTAAAAGCCCGAGTTCGTTGTTCAAGAGGAGAAGTCTCAGACAGCTTTACTTGTCCACTAGGTTTAAAACAGGGCTGCGTGGCTTCTCCCATACTATTCATACTATTCATAAATGACTTTATAACGCTTATACAGCCACCAAATTATAATGGAATCCAACTTTTCCCAGATACAATGGTAATAAACTCTTTATTCTTTGCGGACGACCTTGCCATGCTAGCGGATACCCCAGTTGGTCTTCAACGTCTTCTGAATGTACTAAGTGACTTTTGTGACGAATATAAGCTCTCAGTGAACATTAAAAAAACAAAAATCATGGTTTTTAAAAATGGTGGGTCATTATCAAGATCTGAAAAATGGTACTATCATGGTGAACAAATAGAAGTTGTAAATAGTTTTACGTACGTTGGTGTTACCTTAACTAGACAGTTGTCACTGCCAAAATGGCAGGGGAACAAGCTAACAAATCGAAAAGAATTTTGATGTCTATTCTATCAAAACTATATGATTATGGTCAATTGTCTAAATCGTCTTTCTTTAAAATATATGACACCAAGGTAGCTCCAGTGTTATTGTATGGTTCTGAGATTTGGGGTATAGATCGTCTGAGTACGGTAGAGCAAGTACATTTATATGCGTGTAAACGTTATATGTGCTTACCACAAAAAACTACAAATATAGCTGTATTAGGAGAATGTGGTCGTTATCCTATGTATATTGAAACCGTTAAGCGCGTCATTAAATATTGGATTAGGATTTTGAAAGCAGGTGAAGATAGATACATTAAAAAGGCTTATAATATGCTTATCATGACAGACCAACATGGTCTTAGAAATTGGGTGACGTTTGTAAAAAATATATTGTTTAGCTGTGGCTTTGGATATGCTTGGTTAAATCAAGTTGTATTGAATGAAAAACATTTATTGCTATTTTAAATCAATCACTTAAAGATCAGTATTGTCAAGAATGGCATTCTTCCATTGTAGATTCGCCAAAACTCATATTTTACTCTCACTTTAAATCATATTTTTGTCACGGAAATTATTTAGACTGCGTAAATATTCGTAAATTTAGAAATGCTCTTGCATGTTTCCGGTGTTCATCACATAGACTTGAAATTGAATATGGCAGATACTCAAATACTGAACAAGATCAAAGGTTTTGTAAATTATGTGAAAATGCAGTGGAAACTGAATATCATTTTTTGCTTAAATGTCCTTTTTATTCTGATATTAGAAAGAAATATTTGCCAAAGAAATATTATGAAAATGCTACTTTTAACAAATGTATTATCTTGATGTATACAAAGAATGACGATTTGTTACAGAATATTGCTATGTATATATATTTTGCAATGCAACATAGAAATACATTACTACATGCTTTGTAATTATGTTGTAACTGTTGAAAGTAATTATAAATTATTACACATGACATGATATTTTATAAGAAATTATATATACGTATATGTAAAGATTAAAATATATATGTATTTTTTTACTATGTAACACCTACAGTATGCTTTGTCGTTATGAAAAATTGTCGATTGATAACTAAAATATATTATTATTTTACAATGCTACATTTCTTTCGATATCATATACCCGATTGTATTATCAAAACAATTATACTTATTTGTGATTTGCATTATGTTTTGTTCACAATGTTGTTGTTTTTTCCTGTGTTGACATTATCATAACATGTACGTTATATATATTACATATATTATACATAATATGTTGTCTTGGGCTGGTGGCCTATAACAAATAAACTATTGAATTGAATTGAATTGACGTTGTAGGAACTTGTGGAACTTTCATGCTTGTCTTCTAGGAATTTAAGTATTTTCTTAGTATATGATTTTTTTTATGAATGACATGATATTTGTAGTTTTTGACTACCAGAACGCCATTGACCGATTTTTCGTGTTTCTCAAACATGACTTTATTAAGCTATTTACGATATAATATACTATGTAAGATTTAGATACCACCTATTGCACAGTACATAATCTTTTTCATATGTATTTATAAGTGTGACTGTTTAACGACACGTAAATTTTAAGTATTGATCTAATGGAAATTTCGTAACAATTATAAGTATTGATCTAATGGAAATTTCGTAACAATTAACTGAGGTTGTGATCAATACAAGGTGAAAAATTACCGAAATGTAAATATTGACAAAATTGATTGTTTTAAAATCTCTTTTGGCGAAGAAACATTTATGCAAACATCTGAAGTGAGACTTTGTTTAGACGCATTTAAAAAGGCATTTGCATGAAGTTATTCATTCAATGATATATTTCAGTTTCTTTACAATGTCAATCGGGCTCGATATTTTAACTTCCGGTTGATACCCAACGCGGCTATGTACAAAAGATGTCTTTCAAACTCTGTAGGTATCAGAGTAAATACTGTAGTACTGAAATGAAACATCTCCTTGTTGACCGACTATCTATGTCTGTTTGTTAGCACATAATGAACTTCCGGACTAAGGTTTAGCCTTTCACAGTGATATTTCCTATAAGCAAGACAAAATCATAAATACAAAACCATCGCTTTCGGTAGTAGGTGGCTTATTCTTAATACAAAGAGCCAATTGATGTTCCAAGAGATACCCGCCGGTTACAATATCATATTTTTATTAAGATACTGATGCAGGCAAGTAGTGATATTAACTATTTTGATATACTCTCTCAAATTACACAATAGAGCATAAAGTACCCTAAAATGTAGCGTAGGTTAATGTCGCCAACTTAATTTACTAACTTTGAGACGTTTTCAACATTTATGGCGTTCTTAATATAGCATTTTCTTGCTTTAGTTTTGATGCACCATGTAAACTGATCAAGTACGTATGTACAGCACTTAATAATGATGTTATAATGAATCAAAACATGTCGCCAAAATGCTGTAAAAAATATGTATCTATTTTGGTACCACTGCCAATATAATACAACGTAGTATCTTTTGTTAATGATACATGTAGCACAAACAAAAGTAAATAAGAATGACTTGTATATAATAAATTAAATATCTGGTACAATCTGTGTACTTTCCGAAAAAAATCGATTGGTATCCAAAAATCACGAGGGCATTTCAGAATTAAACATACGTTACATTGACGAAGATCAAAGAGTTTTAATTTTAACAGCATCGCAAGGTGGAAATTTAACATAAGTTATAAAACATACATTACTAAAAAGCACAAAGGTCTCGCACCATGACAAAGTCCGGATAATGTCGTGGTATGACTGAAGTGTAATATCATTTCTTACACATCATTGTGCAAATACAGACTCAAAAAGGTTACAGTAGTATAGACGTATACATTTCTCACTCTATTATGAAGGATATTGAAATAACGCAACATTTACGAGTTTGTATACATACCGAAGCACTACAGAATACATACGCAGTGATGGAAGGGTGAGATATTTCACCCATAGCAAAGTAAAATCAATCAGACTTGGTGCTAGTCTCAAAGACAGAACAAAACATGAAAGCGCGTGAAGATTGGAATGGAAATAAACTACGATAGTATAATAATGATACATTTACACACAATTGTATTAGCACTGTAAATTGAGTATTTTATTGACCTTATCGGGACAGGTTAGGAACCACAGTGGTGTTGGCTACTCGGCAGGGTTTTCTATCTAGATGTTTTACGGATAGTTCGTGTATATACACGTCTTGATGTGGTGCGTTTAAAAGGGTTAGCTAATCGATTGACAGCAGTAGTATGATACTAGATGCCATTAGTTCTTTGAGGGGATTGTCCACTCCATCAATTAATTTACTTAGGTATTTTGACCGCCATGCGAGGGACTTCAATGGCAACTACAATTGCAGAACTTATTGTGTGCTAAACTATGACATATACGAGTAGTGGCTTTTTTTAGTTTTAATTTCTCACATGTCTGCATTGGTAGCAGCCATATGAACTATTCCACTACAAAACCATTTCAAATGAGTGAAAAAATAGAACATACGCACTTGCCTATATAATGACGTTGAGGCCAAACATTAGAATTCATTTAATGAATAGATCTTGAAAAGTTTGACACTAAGCATAGCTGTGTTTCAGATGGAACGTTCCTAAATGTAAATCATTACTGATTGGATTAAGTTAATAAAGCTAGCTGACATATTTAACTGAATTCGGAAATCTCAGCATATGTAATCGGAATACCGGAATTGTTTTGCGCAGGTTTGTAACTGTGTCGTGATATATTCAATAACGACACATTGTTTCCCATTAATAACTTGATCAAGGACACATTCAATTGATTCTTGTTTAACCCATTTTTTTGAAAGTGCCGTTACCTGAAGGTATTTGTTTGTTATCATGCTTCAAAAGCTGATTGGAAACAAATCACGTGTAACAATCGAAACATCTATAAATATTTGTGCCTCATACTTGTTTTTTCACTCCACGACTTCTATCAGAAAGAATTATTTTAGTCGAGTGAAAACAATAGTTAAACGTCACTGCGTTTAAAATCGCACCATTCATTACTGAGATGTCCGGAAAATAACGTCTACTGTGGGCGAAATTCGTAAGTAAGTTGGTCATTGCAGCATAGACATTGTTACGCTCCACACAGCGCTTTGATTCCACTACCGTTACATTCACACGCTGCCGTTAGGAAGTGGTTGTGTTAAAGACTTGTACATTTATTTCAAAAGCAACCCCATTGTGTTGGTGATATCGCCATTGATATCTTTGATGCAATCGCAAGTTGCTGACTTATACCATATCCCTCCTCATCCCTGAAGTCTGCCGAGCCATCGTCGACGAGTACCGCCAGGAGGTGTTCAGCACCCCTTCTACACCGGACCAGTGGCGGCAGGTGGCCCAAGTGTTTCAAAACCGATGGAACTTCCCCCATGCGTGCGGGGCCATATATGGCAAGCACGCATGGCACAAGGAAGCCAAAGAAGAGTGGGACTTTGTACTACAAATACAAAGGTTTCTTTTCCATTGTGATCCTAGCTGTCGTGGACGCCGGCTTCAAGTTCCTGTGGGCTGATGTGGGCTCCCCTGGTTCTGACTCTGACTGTGGGATCTTTAACAGGTCTGAGCTGAAACTTCGCTCACCCTAAGGACCATAGGGTTCCTTGACCCCGAGCCCCGCCCCCACGACGACAGGATACATTTAGTTATGTGTACTCAAACCCAGAGCGTCTTACAAGTAGTGTGTGGAGGGACATGTAGCTGAGTACAGTGTATAAGGAGAATTTAGTATGCATTGCTTTTGATGAAGTCCAAACCGCTGTATCTTGGTAAGCTACATACACAGTAATGTTGTAGAATTTTAGCCATTTATAACTATGTCTTGCAAACACATGATGGTGCAACTTTGCTACAGTACATAATGATTACAAATATTTACACGTTTGTTGATTGAAATTTTGATAATTTAATTTTTTATTTAAAAAAGTCTTAAAAAAAATATGCATTATGATCAATTTCACCTTGGATATTAAAAATGTAGAGCAGTTTTTGGCTGTATTAAAGTGTAATATTGTCAGACCTAAGTATCCCTGTAGATGTGTCGCTTTGAGAGCAACAAAACAACTGTTGCTTAATACTATTATTTATAATGTTAAATTTGTTTGATTTTTAAACTGAAGTAAATTGATGGGGAAAATGGCTCCCGATGGAAGACTCGAACCCATAGCCCCCTAACCACAAGTACTAAGCTAGTTGGGTGGCCATCCTACCCCACACCACTACAGACCTTTGATATAAATGAAAAATATACAAACAGAACGGCTCTAAGTCAAATCATTTGTTTCACAAAATTATCTTCAATAATGATGGACTAGGACTTATGTTGTATGTTTTGGGGAAATACATGTAGTGTTAGGTTGAGCTCTAACACAATGTTGTACCGACTGAGCTTTAACCAGAGGGACAGTTAACCCCTCCATACTAAACTACTCAACCTCTCGTCACTTTAGGACTACAGTGGTTCCACCAGGTGCTGAATCTCAAGGGTCATTTTGATAATTGTTGACCAGGTTTTCCATTTTATAGCCAAATTACCTATAATTTGGGGAAAAAATGACCATTCAGCCAGATGTGGCATTTTTGAAATTCCAGGGATCAAAGGGTCAACTCCAGGGTCAAATGGAACCCCTGGGACTATGAAACATGGCTGTCTCTATTGTTGTAGTTCAAGGGGAAAATGTGCCTGATATGGTGCTCAAACTCATGATCCACCATTAGTATGTCACTCTACTGATGGAGCTAACAGGACAACCATCCAACCCCATGGCTCAACAAGATTCACATGTATATAATCAATGTTCAGTGACGGTGTTGAAAGTTAACTAAATTAGTGCAAGTTAGTTGCTTTATGTATTGAACTTGGAATACTAAATTAATGAAATGCCTGTACATGGTGACTACATCCAGAATGTTTTAATGAACTGAATGCAAGCAATAATTTTGTGTGGATATTAAAAAAATTGCACATAATAATTTATACATTTTTCAACAACAAATGAAAACATTGCTATATGTTTTTGTTGTTTATTCTTTAATTAATCATATTTATTTATTTGTATTTTTAGGGGAATGAAAAACATGAATGATGAAGCATTCAGACCAGAGTTTGCCAGGGTAAGGGAACTGCGGTCAATGGTTGCTAGGTGCCCTATGCTAGCTTTGACCGCTACAGCAAGTTTTTCAGTTCGTGCGAAAGTGATGAGATTGTTGTCAATGCAAAATCCGTTAGAAATAGTTGAGTCTCCTGACAGAGAGAACATAAAAATTACTGACTCTAAAACTACAAATATTTGGAAACCTCATTCGAGTGGATAGTGGAAATATTGAATAGGAAGAAATTTAAGAGTGAAAAAGTGTTCACCAGAGATGTTAAGCGTTGTTAAAAGTGATACGTGCAGGCGTATTGTTTTGAGAAATTTATATGGTGACAGGTCAACAAAAACTGTAACTGGATGTAAGTGCTGTGATATTTGTGAACAATCATGTACATGTGGAAGGTGCGAAGACAATGTGACCCCTTTCACGCACATTACTCAGGGAGCTGCAGCTTGTTCCCGAGGCATGGAGCGGTTTGTATCCGAAGAAGATAGAGACAGACTACAAATTCATATGTTGGCCCTGAAAAATTATCTTGACAGAGAGATTTTCACATACAGTTACATTGCAGTTCATGGACTTACCAATGATATCATTCAATCATCGATCACAGAAGCAGCTTATGTCTTTGACATTGATACTGTCCTTGATAGGTTTGTGATATTTCATCAGGAAGTTGCAGTCAAGGTATTGAATGTATTTTCAACTATATTTGGTGATACTGACATGGATTTGGAGTTTGAGGAAGATTGTGCACAGCACTTTCAATAGTAAGTAAAGTTCAAATTCAATGTAGGCCACATTAAAAAAATCGTTGTTTGTTGTCTACCAACTATTTTGTGATGTTAGGTAGGTAGGTAGGTAGGCAAATAAATGTTTAAACAATTTTTTTTATTTCTACAAAAATAAAAATAGTTCTCATGAATTTTAAAAAATATTCAAGTGTAGCATCTATTTCAGGTTGGTTGGGAGACAGCAAACAAACATATTTTTAATTTTGCCTAATAAGTTGACAATATTCATACAACTATACTTACAATGCTGTTTGCAAGTCAAATCAGACACTGACATGTATACATGGTTATTTTATTGTTGCTACTGTGATCTATTGTTTGCTCACCTGAGCTGAGTGAGCATGAAGAGTGCTTATTGTTTAAAGTAATAAGAATGGTTCAAATCAATGAAAGTCAAAAGTTTTGTACTAACTATTTTTAAAATTCTTGTATTGTGATACTA
Organism: Mactromeris polynyma; assembly: GCA_032209605.1. Classification (NCBI taxonomy): domain Eukaryota; kingdom Metazoa; phylum Mollusca; class Bivalvia; order Venerida; family Mactridae; genus Mactromeris; species Mactromeris polynyma. The sequence goes on from JASFXZ010000009.1 coordinate 22,838,794, forward strand.
TAAAAGTTATTATTACAAAACAACACTGGAGCTTTATATTGAAACTCAAACTGTAACTATTTAAATTGTATCCAATTTATAAGTATAAAGACGGAACATCTATTAAACAATGTTAGATGACTGATGCCACGAAAGGTATTTACATTAGAGTTGTATGCAATCATAGTTAAACTCAGCAAGTAACTGCATAAGAACATTATATCATCCAAAAATATATTCAAGGAACATCTATGAAAACATTTGACATGTAACTTCTCAGAGTCAGATAAAGTATAAAAGTAAACTAGGATTCATTGATAACCACTTGTTCATATAATTCAACAGACTTAATATTTAATATTTATACAGTGTAACATACATTTGTAAGCCTGTAAAACAATAATGCATTTGTGGATCTCATATTTGGTTAATTTATGTGAAGAGTACTTCACTTTTACATTTCCTTCTGTGCAGGAATTTTTTTTTTATTTATCCCGTCATTTAATTCTACAGGATCTAATGATGACAGCAAATCACTGCTAAAATTTATGAAGGATGCATGTTCACGCCCATTGGTGAAATTAAAAACATTTGCTTCAGTAAGTTCAGGAATAACAAGAGCAATATCTGTTTCCCTTTTGGCTATAGCATGCTTGCCAGTCTTGGCAGGCTTTTTCACTGCTTTGTCATAATACTATCATAGATTGTTTACATACTTAAGGCATTTCACCCATATTCTGCATCCATCAAATGTAACATTTGCACCCATTTTTCTGCATTGGTCCTTAATTAGGTGCACATTTATTTCCACTAAATTGTCATTTGATATAAGATGGCCAAGTCCTCGGCCCATGTTAAAGGACATATTCCATTTGTACTCGTATGCCTCTTTTTCAGAGAGAATAGATATGTAGTATGCGAGTACTCTCCACATCCATAATCTGTACTTAATATGGTGTCCCTGGTGGAAATGAAGCATTTCATACTTGGCATTTCTGATAAGTTTATTTCCGTCACCCATTTTGTAGGCATCTTCAGTGTCCCTAAACAGGAGACACACTTTCATAAAAGCTGACGAAACATTAAATACTGCATCAAACAATATTGTAATTTAGAATGCTCCGAGTACTTAGTACACAACTCGACGCTCTAACAAATTTGAATGAAAGTCCAAAATCATTTTGGAATTTTTTTAAATACATGTGCTCTAATCCGATGCCAAAATCAAATGATATTAAGTCCTCGGAATGGAAAAGTTTGTTTGAAACTCTATTTGATTTAAATACCGATGACGTTGAAATTGCCGCAGTGATATTCCAGATAATACAGACAATGAAGTAGAAGAAATTATTTTCAATTCTGAAATAACAGATGATGAAATCCTCAGAGCAGTGAAAGGTCTAAAATTTGGTACTGGTGGCGGCGAAGATAACATTATCCCAGAATTTTTCAAACATGTCATTGATATTTTGTTACCACTAATTAATAAACTATTTAATAGATTATTCGACACTGGAACGTTTCCAGAACAATGGAGCAAAGCTGTAATAGTAACTTTATTCAAGAAAGGTGATATAAATTTACCAAAGAATTATCTAGACGTATGTGGTAAGATTTATACGAGTATATTGTCAAGGAAATAAAGTTTGAGAAACACGAAAAATCGGTCAATGCCGCTATCGGGAGTCGAACCCTGGTCTACGGATTGCCGGTCCGTTATGCTAACCACTACACCACAGCGACCTCACGTCATTTTCGTGTAAATTTATCATATTTAAATTTATTATTATGGTAAACTACACTTCGGACGAAGTTTTACTTTTTTATTTACTTTTTTTGTAAATATTTTTGGGAAACAACATGAAGCCCAAGCAGGTTTTCGAGAAGGTTATTCAACCATTGACAATGTATTTATTTTAGAAGCAATCATTAAAAAACAATTATCAAGAAAGGGTGGCAAATTGTATGTGGCTTTCATTGATTTCATGAAATACTTTGACATGATTAATAGAAATAAATTATGGGATGCACTCAGACACACTGGTATAAAAGGTAAATTGTACACAGCAGTTAATAGCATGTATAATAATGTATAATAATGTCCAAGCGTGTGTTAGAACAAACGAATGACTTACAGAAAAGTTTAAATGTTCCATGGGTCTAAAACGGGGCTGTTTAGCTTCACCAATTTTATTTTTGATATTCATTGACCAATTAATCAAATATATTGAAGACAGTGGGATCAGAGGCATCCAACTTTTCCCGGATACAACTGAAATACTCTCAATACTGTTTGCTGACGATCTTGCACTTACATCAGACACAGTTAAGGGTTTACAACGGTTAATAAATGTCTTACATAAATTTTGTGATGAAAAAGGTTTAAGTATTAATACTCAAGTCAAAAATGATGGTGTTCAAAAAAGGCGGGATATTACTTAAACATGAAAAATGGACGTATAATGGGAAAACTATAGAAACAGTTAACAACTTTTGTTATGTCGGTGTAACATTTAGTCAGCAATTCTCACATGCTAAAATGGCGAGCGAACAAGCTTTAAAATCCAAACGAGTCCTGGTATCAATATTATCAAAATTATATGAATATGGTCAATTACCTAAGAATTTTTTTAATATATTAGATACTAAAATTAGCCCCATTTTGTTATATGGGTCTGACATTTGGGGAATACAACGTCAAACTGCTACATCATCCAATACTACGCCTGTAAACGTTATATGTGTTTTAGTAAACAAACTATAAATGTAGCTGTATCAGGGGACTGTGTGAGATACCCTATGTATATTAAAGCAGCAAAAAGAAGTATTAATTATTGGTGTAAACTCCTAAAAATGACTGACGATAGATATATTAAAAAATGCTATTTAATGATGAAATACTTAGAAAACTGTGGTCAAAACAACTGGGTTACAGGCATAAAACTCTTACTAGCAATGGATTTGGATATGTCTGGTTCGATCAATGTGTGAATTATAAAAATGAATTCTTACTAAAAGTTGTGCAAAGCTTAAAAGATCAGTATCTTCAAGAGTGGTTAGCAACAATTACCACTAGCTCTAAATTAGACTCATACTGTCACTTTAAATCACAATTCATTCATGAACCATATTTAGACTATGTAAATATAAGAAAATTTAGACATGCTCTTGCAAAACTCCGGTCCTCATCTCATACACTAGAAATAGAGAGAGGCCGATATTTAAATATTCCTAATGAGGACAGAATCTGTAAATTATGTAACATGACAATAGAAACCGAGTTCCATTTTGTCTTAGTCTGCTGAAAACTGATTGACATTAGAAAAAAATTCATACCCAAAAAAAATATTGAAAATACCAATTTTAATAAATTTAAAATTCTTATGAGTAGCAACTCAGAAAAAGTTATATTAAATCTGGCTAAGTATGTATATTATGCGTTCCAAGAAAGAAACAAAATTTTAAACCAATTATAAAACAAGAAAAAAAATATACACACAAATCTGAGTATTTATTGATAGATCTATTTGACAAAAATGAAAGCAAAAAGCAAAAATGAAGACATGAAGAATGAAAAAAAATTTAAGTGCATAATTTAGTTTTTTAACATCAGCTCTTTCTACAATGACAGATTCTGTATTCATTGAAGATAATGTTTTTCTTTCGGTTTTATAATTGAATTGCTCATCCCTATTGGAAGGAGAAGTAACTGTCAGTTTTTCTGTACTTTTACAGATCATGATGATGTCAGAAACACTAGTTCCCAAGGTTGCTGTTGATTCAAAAACCGGCATGAAGGAGTCACTGAAGATTGGATTGGAACCATTAACTATTGACTCATGAAGTCGAAGTCCACATCGAACTGATTCAATGGATGCTGTTGTTTGACACTTGACATTTGAAGCTGTTGTTTGACACTTGACATTTAATGCTGTTGTTTGACACATGCTATTTTATGCTGATGTTTGACACATGCTATTTTATGCTGATGTTTGACACATGACATTTGATGCTGTTGTTTGACACATGACATTTGATGTTGTTTGACACATGACATTTGATGCTGATGTTTGACACGTGACATTTGATGCTGTTGTTTGACACATGACATTTGATGTTGTTGTTTGACACATGACATTTGATGCTGTTGTTTGATATATGCCATTTGATGCTGTTGTTTGACACATGACATTCAATGCATCTAAAGACACTGCATTTTTAGTTACTAGTAATTGTTCTATTGTATGAAGCGTCTTTTTACATATTTCAGTATCTATAATATTCTTTTTGTATTCTGCAAGTTTTTTGCTAATTTGCTGTTCATGTGATTTCGCTATTTCATTTTTCTTCTTATGCATTGATCCAGTGCTTACGCTAGCTCCAAGCCTACTCAATCTGTCAATTGTTTCATCATTGGCCCCTCCAAAATCTAATAGTAGCCCAACAATATGGGAAATTGCAGACATCTTGTTATTTAACAAAATAGATCCAGCAAATGCCATGTTGATGATATGCTTATTTTCTAACTCTGTCACTGTTGTAACCGCAGAAGTGATCACTTTCAGGAAATTTGGGGCTTTCAATTTTCATTCATCAAGTACTTCGGAAAATTCAAATGACAGCAAGTTGAGTAACTGTGAAGCTTCAACTTGAATCTTGATGTTGATACCAATTCCACAATCTTCATCCTGAAAAAATAGATCGATTATTTAACAGATTTGATAGCTTATAGTCTGACCAGTTAGCATTGTTATGTTTCTTGGAAATTGGAATTCTGTTAATTGACTAATTTATTCATGTTGTGACATTTTATTATTTAGTTTATATACCAGGAAGAAATGGTCATATCTCATCCTCTGGTCCGATATAATTAAAATCATCAACTATTTCTAACTCAACACCATTGTATGTCCATTTTTCGTCACTACTTGTAAGCGTCCACGCCGTCTAAAAACTATTATTTTTGATTTCTCGGTGTTCACTTCTAAACCCCAATGATTACAATAGGTATATAAGTCATTTAATTTTGTTGTAAATCTTTAATGGAGTCTGAAAACAAGACCATGTCATCTGCAAATAGAAGTAGAATCAATGTTATATTGTTAAACCCGAGGCTACAGTCGGGTTTTGAAGTAAGATAAAGCTCTAAACCTTCAAACAAATTTCACCCTGTTTTAATCCAACAATCACGTCAATGAACATGAAGATGGTGATATGTGAAAATAAACCATGCCCTTCCCAAACAACAACTTGTTTGTTTTATATTTGGTTTTTACTGTAGAAGCAAATTTCAGTTGTGTGCATTACATTCATTTTACTTCTTCTACTATTGATAGCCGTTCTCCAATTATTGAACAAAAAACATACACTGTCTTCACAGCTCCATAGAAAGATGCTGTATGTATATAATATACATAAGGCCACTTAATTAAAACTAAAGTAAAATGTTTGGTTATCATATTTGAATGGCACTTTATAATCATGCTTCATGAATGGTTTCTACTACACATGAGGTTAGTAGTTTATACGGGTAAATATATCACCGCACTCGTTGTAAGGAAAAACAAGGATGATAACCTAGCAATTAATGCATTGTGGCCAAATGGTTAATTTTATTTTGTACTTACTTGACAAACAAATGAAGAAGTATCTTCGGTAAAAGACAGTTTTCTTCTTGTACCAGTAGTTTTTACCTAAAATAATTAAAATATTATAAATGAGAAAGAAACCAACGCAGGATACAGAATTTAGCAGTTCTATATATTCCAAGTATCTGCATGTGTCTTCAATCACCCTCATAAATGGAATAATCACTACATGACACTGGCTGTTTATGTGACTTAAAGCCCCATTACAAAGAGTACTGGGGACAGGAATTGTAATATTTCTCTTTAATGTTACATACAAGAGGCCATATTTAAAAATCATTATTTGCTTTTCAACAGTTTTTGGTATCAACTAAAGTAAAACTATAGTTTGTCAATACTTTATGTCAGTTTGGAGACAGCAAACAAACATTTGTTTTTATGGCCTGATGATACATTGATTTTCCATCATTCTAAAATTGTATAAACTTGCTGGTCATTTCATCAGCAATATTTTTTGTCAAACAAATTATGTTTACATAATACATATGCCAGAATTTGAATAATACTTACTGGGCTTGATGAATGAATTGGTACTGGAATTTTAGTTGGGCTCTTTTGCGAAATGGCCGAGCTAATGAGTATATTTTCCTTGTTAACTCCAGTATGTAATGGTATATCTGATGGAATCTTGTTTATATACTGGAACTCATCCGCACTGACACCAGTTTTATAAACTTTGACATTGGATATTAGTCTATGTGGAGTCAAAAGGAACCTTTTGACCCTTTTATCTTCAGTACTTTTGAACATATTAAAAATGCTGTCTTTTTCAATTTCGTATTCTGATTTAATACTGAAATATTTACATTTAATCCGATCATACTTGTTTAATTTATTTACACACTCCATGCAAATATATGGTTTTCCACTTTCTGGCTGAAATTCTGGTAGAAACTCCTGTAAAATATTCAATAAACTATAAGATGAAGCAGAGGTTAAATCTCTCCTTTTTGTTAAATAAATATTTCCTTGTTTTGAAAGTGCAAGCTCCTTTTTACACAATCTACAACATGTTTCAAAATTAATCACAACTTTTTTAGCTATTGTTCCTGCTCAGAATAAACACGGGGACCTGCGACATTTTTTTTATCAATTGATCTTCCATATTTGAACATTTCTTAAATGATGTTTGATATAACTTAGTAACATATGTGATTTTGAGTTTGTGAGCTATTTAATGGAATAAATTATTATCAGAATTCATTTTTATTGCTCAATAACCATGTCACGTTAACAACGAATTCCGAATCTAACGCATTTTAATTACTACACATTTGATATTGGCATCAGGACATTGATGTTCGCTTTCTTTCGTTGTTCTGTCTATTTACATTATCGGGGCATTATTTATATAATGGTAATGAGAGTTTTTCTATCAGAACGCGTTCGCGTAATCATTGTAATTAATGGACATAAGCGGGTCGTTGTAAGCGACTCGCTGATTGGCTACGGATGCAGGTCGATTCGCCTGTCTAAAAACAGATAATATCACTAGCGGTAGAGTTATAAAGCAGAGGGTGAATATGAAGGTATCGGAATAAGCGCCCGATGCTAAAGGATAGTAAGACATTGTGAAAGTGTACAATAATACAATGGGCAATATTTCTGCACTTATTTTTGTCATTTGTGGATACAGTTGTATCATCGGAGCGATCGTAGTGACGACGTATGAGAAAAGTTCATCAGTGCACGTTTCGGGTTTGGCTTCCTGTGGAGAAAATGCCAGTGCATTTCATTACTGCGCTGCTCGTGTAACCGACAGCACTTGTGACCCACTGGAAATGGATTGGTGTGAAACCAAGGATATGTCAGATGGAGGTGTTTACATTATCAAGGAAAAAATAACTGAAATATTACAGGTATTAACATATTATTCCAGTTATCATTCCAGAGATAAGAAAAATTAGAATCAATTCTTCATATCGTTTTGGTTATTCATTCAGATATATTTCGTACGCATATTTTAAGTATTTCGACAACACTTACGCTAATGCATGTATTACATATTTCTTGTAATAAATCACCGTTGCAATATATTATTTTTCAGTTCACAATGACTGTCACAGGATTTATCAGAGTTGAAGCTATAATTAAATTTTAGATAAGTCCTTATGTATTGTGTGCCAAATCGCTCGCTTTACACAAAATGAAGTTTGTAAATCCAGCTTTATTTAATCTCAATTTAGACGAAAGCATTATACTAGCCATTAACCATTGCGTCTGCTTTATGTAAACACAACTATGTGTGTGTCATAGTGGCAGATGTATCTTTCTCGTTTGAGCGACAAAGATTTATACATTTCACTAAAAGACCTAATAATTCTTTTCTGAATAATGATATATCAGAATAGTCATTTGTTGTATGTTCTGAGTGACGATTTGCTTACTGCGGAGAGCATGTTGTTAATTATATGTGGGTAATATTTATAGAACAATCTGGAACAATGGCTCAGTCATCTGACGACCATTAATGGTGATTTGTGATTTTAATAATCGCCCTTGTGGACGCGTTCTTTGTATTTTGTTTTGTCCAGCTATAGGTGGTGCCTGAGGCTAAACTTTCTCGGCAGCCTGTTTTTGTCTTATGTGTATTGTTGTTCATTGAAGTTTGTTTATAATTGAATCATCTGTTTGCTAGTTCCATGGACACGACTAAGACCGTTAATTATTTGTTTAAGCATTATAATAATGCTTATTATTTATGTTTTACTTTTTGTCACGACATATACATGTATGAAGGCCTCTTGTGAGATTAGTTTATGTATGTTTTTTGTGCATATCTTAATGAGTTACCTACAATAAATAAAATGTTTATTATTTTTATTATTAATCATCAAGAATATATTATATACGTGATGTTTGAGTCTATTTGCACGTTGTATGTTTTCAAAGTAATGGAGTTTTATGTCATGTTCGGTATAGAACCGCTCACGTGTCGATATTCTCAGGAAAAAAAGTCAACCTTAATGATTATGTAACACGAGCACAAATGGCCTGACGGGTATATATGTTAAATTGACAGGATACCCTTGTGAGTGGATATGTCCGTCAAATACCAATATACCTAAGTGAAGGCAGTGAACTGGAATTAAGGTTCAAACTGAACTCTGGCTGGACTATGTAAATATCTCATATTGTATACCTTGTGTGTTTGATTGTCAGAAATTGGTGACCCTTTGTAAGTTAATTTATACATACGCAATCACAGCTCAGTAATTAGACGCCCACCTGTCCGTAATATTAGACATATAACATAATAATTATACATTGAACGAGTTACCGTATTGTGTAGAAATATTGTATTTATACAAATAATTTCTTACATATGTACAAACTCTATATGCATGTATCTCTCTTACTTCTACTTAATGGGAAATGTATTTATTTCTATTTCTACAGAGTAAGTGTTAATTAACCATTAACTGTCACAAAATCTGAACTAAGTATATAGCTATTCACAGTATGATTAAATTAAATTTACTTATGTTACTGACATGAAATGTACGACTTATTTGCATCCGAAAAATAAAATTAAAAATTAAGCTGGATATAAATACAGCTTCATTCGGTTACGAGTTGATTAAACGAAATATAAATACAAACTATCATTTGATCAACGATTAAAAAGCAATAGTAAACGTTGTCAAATACCTACGATGTACATGTATTTTATATTACAGTTACAATATTGATCTTATGGACGATTCTGGAGACGTTGTTCTTCATACAAAGCTTCGCCCAGGCGACTTTTATTTCGCTACGTTGGCCGGTGGTAGTTGGGGAACATTGGAAGGTTATTTTGGCACATCCCCATTCACAGACGGTCAAATATATACATTGAAGATAGTATTCGCTACAGTCGGCTTTCAGGTATAATTTGTGTTGTCCATTGGTACTCTGCATATAAAATAATCAAACATAAAAATTAAACGAATCGTCCATTCTTTGGAATAATGAAAGTAATAGTTTGGTACACAAACCGATAGTATATAACTTCTTAATCGGAAACAATTGTGAAATAATGATTCCACAGATTATGAGTCCACCTTTAGGAAAAACATAAACTGGTTAATTAGGACTTCGACTTCACCGATCTCCCACTAAATTCTAAAATCAGGAACAATGCATTCATGACATCTATGATTCACGAGTCTCCTTGTACCAGCGTAGGGTTGTGAGACGGTGAAAAATGAAGTCACTCCTGGTATTTCGCAGGTTCAAATCGCAATATTCGTCAGACGTCTAACGTAATCGCGACCTAATTTTGGTTGGAATTTATCACACATTTATTTCGTCCACATCGTTAACGCTTCAAGATATTTGTTTGGGATACTTTATTTAAATCATAAAGTAGAAGTAATTCATTTTATTTGGTACCATTTCACCGCGACTTTACCATAATTATCGTAATTTACCAGCATGTGAAAGCACAAGCTTAATTTATAGTGATGCGGTATGTCGTACTTAAATGTATTTTCGAAGAAGCATGTTAAATAGTATCCTAAACGTGTTTTTTAGTTATTATGAAAGTTTTACCCTATAAAAGGAATACACACAAATGCTTTTCTAATTTGGAATTGTTTCATCATATTAGCTAGGTCAAAATGAGAGCTAAAACTCGACCAAATACTTTTCAATACGCACATACCTGTATCACAATTTGAAATGCAAATGATGTTCAGATGTACATTTTTATAAAGAATAAGTATTACTTACGGTCTTGATGAAACCACTTGAATTCTTTTAAAACATTTACATCGACTGACAAATCAGAAAAAGTGTTTCAATTCATATGTAAAACATATTACTTATAACATTGTAGATATATGTCGATGGTGCACTTGAGTGGACATACTCATACCAACTACCAGCTAATACAATCAGATTCATTAAGATTTCTTTCTGGGGAGCAGATGGTGATCTGTACAAAGTAATATACAAGGCTGGACCGTAGACGTCAGAACAACAAACAAACAACGAAACAACTATGTTCACAGTGGACAGTATGTTGATGGGTGTTAGAGAAATAGATAGTACTTAAAACTTTGTGAAATACTTTCGATATTCAAGTAAACTTAAAATTAAGTGGAAATGTAACTCACAAAGAAATTAATGTGCGTCCACGTCGCACCTTTCGTGTTTTATTATGTTTCAATGTTTGTTTTTCAAGATTAGAAATAAACATCACTGTTAAATAGGAAAGCACAAAAAGAGAGAAAAAACGTAACAATGATAAATGTACAGTCCGAAAACGAGACAGTTACACTTAGAGGATGCTCTTACTAACCCCTTTTCATATAATATTATCTCTAATTTGGATCAAGATGTTTGATATTGTGGGTTTTATGGCTACATCAGCTATTTCGCTGTTGTGTGTGTCTTTGGTGATATGTATCAGGTGTTGAGTTATACACAGTCCAAATTTCGATAAAATCCATTCATATATATTGAAATAATGACTAACATTTTAGAGGTCTCGTTAGAACATCCTCTAAGTGTAGCCCGTTCGAGTTTAATCATCCTCAAACGGCTGAGTTTCACCATCTCACTGTTCGTGTTTATTCATTCCCTAGTGGTTGTGTTCCAACAGTACACGGTTCGTGTTTATTCATTCCCTAGTGGTTGCGTTTCAACATCTCACGGCTCGTGTTTATTCATTCCCTGGTGGTTGTGTTTCAACATCTAACGGTTCGTGTTTATTCATTCCCTAGTTGTTGTGTTTCAACATCACACAGTTTGTGTTTATTGATTCCCTAGTGGATGTGTCTCAACGTCGCACCGTATATTAGATTTATTTCAAATCATATGGTTGAACTGGTCCTGCCCCGTGGCAGACTTATATGTGAAAATCTGATCCGAACCCTCAAGGCACATAGCTTAGATATTTGTTATGTATAGCATTGCTTATTTATCGTCTACCATATTGTTAACATCATGCGCTTGTGGTCATTATTGGCCCATTCCTGAGGTCACATGTTTACATACATAGATTATATATGGAGATAAAGGGGATACCTTTGAAAAATATGCTTTTGAATAAGGTACAGGGCTTTCAAATTTGGCATACATGTATAGCACTGTCAAGTGGTCCTGTACAAAGATTGTTCAAATCATGTCTTTGGGTGTCAGTATTAGCCCCGCCAAATGTCATCCATTCTAGAGACTTACTTAGAAAAATCTTTGAAAATCTTCTCCGAAAACGAAAACGAATGGTCCAACGCATTGATATTTGGTAAGTAGCATTGATCAAAATAAACACCTCAAAACCGGCCCAGCCCATATTGTCACATATTTCTTGTTTAATTATAACTTGGAAAATCGTCTTGCTCAGCACCATGCTGATCAAAAGTCCATGTGCACACTGAAGCCAGTACAACGTCATTTTTCTTTTATCACTCACTATTTATGTTGTAAAATAGATGTATTGAATAAGTGTAGAAGTGTACTTAAACTATAAAAAATTAGATTCTTAAAACGTACAATGTTCTTTAAGAAGTTCACCAAGTTTAATCTTCGCTCTGATTGTGTTTTATCATCAAGCAGACGGTGTTTCACCCTAGCAATCATCGTGTTTCATGATCAATCAGACGATGTTTTACCCTAGCAATCATCGTGTTTCATGATCAATCAGACGATGTTTTACCCTAGCAATCATCGTGTTTCATGATCAATCAGACGGTGTTTTACCCTAGCAATCATCGTGTTTCATGATCAATCAGACGGTGTTTTACCCTAGCAATCATCGTGTTTCATGATCAATCAGACGGTGTTTTACCCTAGCAATCATCGTGTTTCATGATCAATCAGACGGTGTTTTACCCTAGCAATCATCGTGTTTCATGATCAATCAGACGGTGTTTTACCCTAGCAATCATTGTGTTTCATGATCAATCAGACGGTGTTTTACCCTAGCAATCATTGTGTTTCATGATCAATCAGACGGTGTTTTACCCTAGCAATCATTGTGTTTCATGATCAATCAGACGGTGTTTTACCCTAGCAATCATCGTGTTTTAGTCTTACTTTCGTTGTGTTGTATTACTGGCACTATTCGTATTTCGTCGCACTTTGTTGTATGCCAATGTTCTGGAAATCTACTAGTCTGACGTCCTGGATAAGTATACTATTTTTTAAAGCTATCAGTCCCGATGCATGCAGTGAACTACCCCCAGATCAAGTTACCGCTCCCCCTGGTAATTTAAAATCGCATTCAGATTATCGGGAGGAAGAATGAAATCGATTTCAGATTCATTCCCATTTCATGCTTATCTATATACGTTTTTCGTGCATAAATTGAAAAGCACAACAGCAAATGATATCAATAAAATAAGAAGCAGCTGGAATGGCAATGGTAGAAGCAACACCAACAATTGTAATAACAGCTAATTACGTTTCAGTGATGTTCTTGCTTTTGAGTACAGCTTTCAATTTTATATGTTTCATAAATTTGTATTCAATAAATTAAGTATCGTCATTTCAAACAAAACAATTAGCACACTAGGTAATAGCGAGGGAGTAATCTAAACTTTCTGAGGTGATATGAAATCGGTTTCAAGTTTACCGGAGATAACATGAATAGGGGGGTGGGGGTGGTAGCTTGCACTCTTAACACCGTACCAATCTATATTTATAGCTTATTAATATCGGACTAGTGATAATTATACAAATTAAGTTTATGCAACCCTAATCAATCATTAATTAGGACCTAATGGTGTCAGATGATGGTGTTCTTGTTTCATTGTAGCTTTGTATGTAGGTATTGTTTTGTGTACGCCTTTGTAAAAAAATGTTCACTAAAAGAAATAATATTATTTTACGAAAAACAAATGGGAAATGCAGTCTTCCTAAAAGTCACTAATGCATATAAACATGCTTTATTTTCAAACCATTTATTTCATGAAAGCACACAAACGATATTGTGCATTTCATTGAATGTATTGTCAACCATAAACATCGTTTTCTCAATAAAATATAGTTTATATGAACGTATAAAATGTGCATGTTGTTTTTGCTTCCGGGTATACATTTTGTTTTACACAGTGTATACAAAGTTCAGTTTGAAAAACACCGAAAACGTAAGATTTGTCTGATCAAATATGGTAAAAACACTGAATACGTCAGATTTGCCTTATCAAATATGGTAAAAACACTGAATACGTAATATTTGCCCTATCAAATATGGTAAAAACACTGAATACGTAAGATTTTTCTTATCAAATAAGGTAGAAACACTGAATACGTAAGATTTGCCTTATCAAATATGGTAAAAACACTGAATACATAAGATGTGCCTGATCAAATCAGGTAAAAACACTGAATACGTAAAATTTGACTTATCAAATATAGTAAAAACATTGTACATTGATTACTGGAATTGTTTTGTAAAATTTTGTTAATGTGACGTATAATAATAATATTTCCTTATTCAAAGATGGACGCTTGGTTAGCCTAAAAAGCTTAGCTCAATCGAGGCCACCTCTCAAACAACATAAACAGCACAATCTTACAATTCACATATATACAATTATACAATACAAAAAACATTCATACAATGCTAATTTCAACATCATAACCATGCGCGTAGGACCCAATACTTCTCATCTGTATCTTAAACTAATAAAAGCCAGCCACAAATTGTATTGGCATTCAGCCAAGATATTCAATCATGTATGAAAAAGTGTTATCATCGCTATCAGACAGGGGCCGTCGCTAGTGCACTGACTGCCATCTAGGGTGTGAAAACAGTCGGCGGATTAATAAAGGTATGAAAGGAAGCATACTAACCAGGTGACAAGTATATTTATTTTGGCATTGTTTTGAATCTTTAAATTGTGATAATTACATCTACTTGACGAACAATTAAATGACGATAATCTTATTTACTCACATAAAGTATTTTTAACAGATACAAATCAAATACATATTCTGAATCTCCATTATGAAATTAGATTTCCAAATCACCCTTGAAATTTTAGGTTTCCAAAAAGAACGAGACGGAGGTGAACCTTCCACGTCAGACAAAAGACATCGGGGAAACACTTTCCGCCGCCCACTCTGAAGAAGCCATCAACAGACGCCAACTCATGACCACACTGCGCAGCATACGCTTCCTTGCCCGTCAATGCCTGGCGCTTCGCGGACATGACGACGATGAGGGGAACTTCATGCAACTACTGAAGCTTCATGGCCAAGCTGATCCTACCATCATATCGTGGGTTGAGAAAAAGTCCGACAAGTATACAGGCCGACCATTCAGAATGAGATTCTCCAGATCATGGCACTCGGTATATTACGGAAGATTGCCACCAGCGTGCGCGATGACCGTTTCTTCACAATCATGGTGGACCAGATCACAGATATGTCCAACAGAGAACAAGTAGTGCTAGTACTGCGACATGTTGACCTTGAGATAAATGTTCAAGAAGACTTCATTGGACTGTATGTTGCGCCATCGATAGACGCTCGTACTCTCACCAATGTGATCAAAGACACTCTCTTGCGTATGAGACTTCAACTCTCCAACTGCCGTAGACAGTGCTACAATGGAGCCAGCAACATGTCCGGTGCCAAACACGGGGTAGCTACAAACATCGCTACAGAGGAACCAAGGGCCATCTACACCCACTGCTATGGACACTCACTGAATTTTGGCTGTTGGTGATACGATACGGAGGAGTAAGTAAGTTAGGGATTCAATGGATACTGTGCATGAGATTTCCTAACAAGTGAAGTATTCAACAAAACGGAATGTACAATTTGAAGAACTAAACACGGAAATTAGTCCTGACACACCTTGATTTCGAGTTATGTGCCCAACCAGATGGACTGTTAGAGCGGACTGCCTGAAAAGTGTATTAAATAACTTTTCTGTGCTTCAGAAGCTGTGGAACACCGCATATGAAACAACTAAAGACACTGAGATACGTGCAATCATTGTTGGTGTGAAAGCCAGACGGAGTCGTTTGACTTTTTGTTTGAAGTGACTCTATGACACTTACTACTGAAGCACAGTGACAACCTCAGTAAGGCTCAACAACAGAAGGACATATCTGCGTCTGAAGGTCACGAACTTGCTCTACTCAATGTGGCTACACTGCAGAAGCTGCGTACTGATGACGCCTAGGATAAATTCTGGGACTCACTCGACAGTGTTGACGTCAACGAACCGACTCTGTCCCGCCGACGGAAAGTGCAAAATCGGTATGAAATAGGTGACGCTGCATATGAGTATCACTCGACGCTACCGACAGTAGTATTTTAATGCATTCGACATGGCGACCAACTATATTCAGGATCGTTTCAACCGGCCAGAGTTTCAGATATACAGGCATCGCCAGGACTCACTATTCAATGGCATCACTGAGGACCCGTCTGCTGCTGACGACATCACTAAGGTATACAAGGGTGATATCAACGAAGTGGCTTTCTGTTCCCAGCTCGAGTCGCTGCGTACTCTCATGCAGAGCAGATTTAGCAACCTGAAAAAACATGACATTGTGTGATAGTGTTAAGGTGTTCCAGGACATGAAGGCTACCTCGCGATCTTTATTCTCAGACATAGTGACTGTGCTTAAACTTGTGCTCGTATTGCCAGCTACGAATGCTTCAAGCGAATGGTCGTTCTCAGCTCTCCGGTGGCTCAAAACCTACTTGCGCTCGACTATGACTTAAACAAAACTGAATCACTTGATGATCATTCATGTTCACACGGAAGCCACTGACAACACAGACCTAGACACTGTGGCAAATGAGTTTGTTAATGGCATGGATCATTATTCTGTTTTAACCTTGTGGATAACACATCTTTTGCACTTGTGTTTTGTGAACTATTGCATGTATTGTTTTCGTGATTTTGTATTTGTTACCGATGATGATATACATCATTGTTTATATTGCCTTCATGTACCTTAATAAATACTTTAAAATGCGACTGAACTGTTTCAAAATATATCCCTAACAGTCCCGTGTCTATATACAAAATTACACATACATGTATGTATGAATAAATGTTATAACTTACAAGCAGCAAACAATTGTTCTTAAGATATCATTTTAAAAGTGATGGATTTTGCGCCTGAGAAGAGAGATTTCCTAGAGAATTCTCATTGGGAGGGGATATCCCTCCCGCACCCACCCCATCCGCGGCCCCAATGCTCAATACCTTCCTTCCTACAACATGCTGTAGGTAACAAATACAAAAACAGATTCAACAAATACGGATAAACTATAATTACATAAACAGCTGTGATCCGAGTATTATTGAGATAAAGATAATATTTGACATAACAGGTAAGTTTTTTTACTATGTACTGAGCGGAAATGTTTCTCGGAACTGATATTGTATAATGTTCCATACCGACATGGCTTTGTATTGGAAAGTTAATTTTATATAGAAGAATTACAATTTGGATGCAACATGTTTTTGCTAGAAACTGATCGACACGAAGAACTTTCGTTTTTCAACAACTGATATATATATATATACTAGCGGAAAAAAGAAACTGTGCATGTGTATAATATGCTATAACTTATAGGTAATTAAGGAATCGCAATAAAAATTTCAACAGGGTTTTATCTTACCTTTATTTAACACCAGCTCAATTGATATGGTTATTGAATCAGCTGCGTCTTAGATAGAGATCAGTTTTCAGAGACGTTCTCTAAACAAAGTTCAGCTCATCAATACCATGTATGTCCACCATTGGAATCGATGCATGCTTGACAACGACGCCGCATTGATGTGTTAAGTGTTCTGAAAATGCCTGGGGAATACCATTCCAGATTCTGACAAGCGCACGTGATAGGTCAGGTAACGTCAACGGCTGATTTTGGAGGCCACGTAACCGTCGCTGCATCTCATCCCACACGTGTTCTATAGGCGACAAATCCGGTGATATTGCAGGCCAGGGCAGCACATTCACATTGTTCTGGGTCAAAAAGTCGGTGACGACCCGCGCGACGTGCGGGCGAGCGTTATCCTGTTGCAGCGTGGCGTTACGTTGCTGCACAAATGGAAGGACGTGAGGGCCGTATGATTTCGTCACGATATCTGATGCCTGTAAGTGTGCCGTCTACAACCACAAGTGCTGTTCTACCACGGGATGAGATGCCACCCCACACCATGACACTACCTCCGCCGAATGGACGTCGTTCAATCACACAACTGTCATGGAAACGTTCACCAACACGACGGTACACTCTAAAACGGCCGTCGCTGCTGTCGAGATGGAACCTGGACTCATCCGCGAAAAGAATACGTGCCCAGTCCTGTTGCGTGAAGTGTATGTGTCTTCTACACCAGGCAAACGTGCTACACGATGACGTTGCTGCAGAACAGGACGTATGGCAGGACGTCGTGGACGTATGCCTCGTTCACGCAATCGATTACGTACCGTTCGGGGACTGATTCTTCTAAGGCCAGGAATACTTCTAGCCGTCAAAGAAGCAGTTCTGAGTCGGTCACGGAGATGAACCACCCGGATGTACGTATCCTGGCGAATAGACGTTACGCGTGGACGTCCTGATCGAGGCCGGTCTCTGGTTGCCCCAAACTGTTGGTACCGTCTCCACAAGGCGTCTACAGTATTTCGGTGAACGCCAAATTGTCTGGCAACGTCAGTATGACGTACACCAGCTTCAATCATGCCTACCGCGCGGCATCTGTCAGTTTCATTCAACCTTGGCATGGCGTATCAACGACGTTTTTCAAAATTATCCTGGTTTTGTGTCTTACATTTAACAACACTATGTTTTAACACAGGTTTAGGCGACAAACGTGTTTGCAATTGACTGCTGCACGAAAAAAAACGTGAAAAAGAAGACGTTAGCCTGACAGGCAAACTACCCGTGCAACTCATGCACTGGCCAGTGTAAATGACCGAGAGGGATACACAACTTACCTGTGTAAAGTTTCAAGCTTTAATTTATAAAATGGAAGGATATATGAACATTTTACACATGCACAGTTTCTTTTTTCCGCTAGTATATATTTCATACAGACAGGTGCCAGTCCAATTAACGTTTTATACACTCAGCAGCTATACACACCTATAAATAAAAGAGATCCGTTCAAGTTCATTAAAAAGAATATAAGCTGATGAAATACACGATTTGGCCAATATCATTCATGCGGTTTAATATCTAACTATTTCATTGAAACATAATCAACAGAGTTCTTAACGAAATGGCTTCTTGTTCGTGTGTGACAAGGATTTTTTTACTTAAGGCTGACTGGAGGTAGGTTAGAGAGGCCTGTCCCCTGGATATTTGTATGAATTGGTCGTTCTGTATTTTTAACAAGATAATACTAGTGCAGTTCTCATGAATGAGTCCTCAAAATTTAGACCTCGAATACACCAGAAGGCACAATTTCATACCTATAGTGTAAATGTCTTTCGGGGGAGGTCCCCTCGGACCCCTCTTAAAACAGGGGATATCCCACTACGGCACCTACCCCGCACTTAAGGCGCGCAGCGCCGAGTGGGATAGGTGAGGGAGGGGGTATCCTGAAATGCACCAGAAGGCACCGTTTCATACCTGTAGGTCTATTTTGTAATAATTTTCCAGGGAAGGTCCCCGAGGCCACCCTTATGGGAGGGTAACACCATTTTCCCACCCATCCCCCCTCGAGGCATTGGTCCACATGTTTGCCCGCCAGTCTGGAATTTCTGGATCCTGGCTTGGATGTTGAGACCCTCTTAATCACTTTAATTCTACACCATAGGCCTACATAACTTCAGTCTTCTTGAGGTGTAATTATCTGGCCGTAATTACAAACCCCTTAATTATAATAATAATAGCATAGTAAATAGGCCATATAGAGAATTAAATAGTTTGTTTCAAGTACCTGTGAAGTAGAAGTAATCCTTGATCTGCATTGTATACTTTGCCTTGAAATGTATGTAAAGACATGGCCGCCGTGTACTTTTTTTTAAGTATCTCGAAACAAAGTTCTAATTCCAGAATCTATTAAATAAATGTCACATTATCATTTATTTAATGTTTTAAAAAAACTTAAGTAAATCAGGGACCAATATATATACAGTATATTTAAATTATATCGGCCTAGAATTCAATGTTTGTTGCACTGTTTTTTTACTGCACGTTGCTCTTGCCTATTGTTAGCTACCTTACACTATCGTCCGCCGAGTTAAATGTTCAGTACAGTCATTCATGACTTTGTAGGGTACCTACCGTCGCTTTGAACAGTCATTTATGGCTATGGATAGTACCTACCTCGCTTTGTACATTCATATACATGTATTTCTTTGTAGGGTACCTACACTCACCTTGTATAGTCATTTATGGCTTTGTAGGGTACCTACCCTTGCCGTGTACAGTCATTTAAGGCTATGTATGGTACCAACCCTTGCCTTGTACAGTCATTAATGGATATGTCTGGTACCTACCCTCGCTTTGAACAGTCATTTATGGCTATGTATGGTACATACACTCGCCTTGTATAGTCATTTATGGCTTTGTAGGGTATCTACCCATCCCTTGTACAGTCATTTATGGCTATGTATGGTACCTACCCTCACTTTGTACAGTAATGTATGGCTTTATAAAGTACCTACCCTCGCCTTGTACATTCATTTATGGCTTTATAGTACCTACCCTCGCCTTGTACATTTATTTATGGCTTTATATAGTACCTACCCTTGCCTTGCACAGTCATTTATGGCTTTATATAGTACCTACCTTCGCCTTGTACATTCATTTATGGCTTTATGTAGTACATACCCTCGCCTTGTACATTCATTTATGGCTTTATATAGTACCTACCCTCGCCTTGTACATTCATTTATGGCTTTATATGGTACCTACCCTCGCCTTGTACATTCATATATGGCTTTATATAGTACCTACCCTCGCCTTGTACATGTACATTCATATATGGCTTTATATAGTACCTACCCTCGCTTTGTACAGTTATTTATGACTTTATATAGTACCTACCCTCGCCTTGTACATTCATATATGGCTTTATATAGTACATACCCTCGCTTTGTACAGTTATTTATGACTTTATATAGTACCTACCCTCGCCTTGTACATTCATATATGGCTTTATATAGTACCTACCCTCGCTTTGTACAGTTATTTATGGCTTTATATAGTACCTACCCTCGCCTTGTACATACATTTATGCCTATGTATGGTACCTACCCTCGCCTTGTACATTCATTTATGCCTATGTATGGTACCTACCCTCGCCTTGTACATTCATTTATGCCTATGTAGGGTTCCTACCCTCGCCTTGTACATTCATTTATGCCTATGTATGGTACCTACCCTCGCCTTGTACATACATTTATGCTTATGTATGGTACCTACCCTCGCCTTGTATATTCATTTATGGATTTATATAGTACCTACCCTCGCCTTGTACATTTATGTGTGGCTTTATATAGTACCTACCCTCGCCTTGTACATTCATATATGGCTTTATATAGTACCTACCCTCGCTTTGTACAGTTATTTATGGCTTTATATAGTACCTACCCTCGCCTTGTACATACATTTATGCCTATGTATGGTACCTACCCTCGCCTTGTATATTCATTTATGGATTTACATAGTACCTACCCTCGCCTTGTACATTCATGTGTGGCTTTATATAGTACCTACCCTCGCCTTGTACATTCATGTGTGGCTTTATATAGTACCTACCCTCGCCTTGTACATTCATATATGGCTTTATATGGTACCTACCCTCGCCTTGTATATTCATTTATGGATTTATATAGTACCTACCCTCGCCTTGTACATTTATGTGTGGCTTTATATAGTACCTACCCTCGCCTTGTACATTCATATATGGCTTTATATAGTACCTACCCTCGCTTTGTACAGTTATTTATGGCTTTATATAGTACCTACCCTCGCCTTGTACATACATTTATGCCTATGTATGGTACCTACCCTCGCCTTGTATATTCATTTATGACTTTATATAGTACCTACCCTCGCCTTGTACATTCATATATGGCTTTATATAGTACCTACCCTCGCTTTGTACAGTTATTTATGGCTTTATATAGTACCTACCCTCGCCTTGTACATACATTTATGCCTATGTATGGTACCTACCCTCGCCTTGTACATTCATTTATGCCTATGTATGGTACCTACCCTCGCCTTGTACATTCATTTATGCCTATGTAGGGTACCTACCCTCGCCTTGTACATTCATTTATGCCTATGTATGGTACCTACCCTCGCCTTGTACATACATTTATGCTTATGTATGGTACCTACCCTCGCCTTGTATATTCATTTATGGATTTATATAGTACCTACCCTCGCCTTGTACATTCATGTGTGGCTTTATATAGTACCTACCCTCGCCTTGTACATTCATATATGGCTTTATATAGTACCTACCCTCGCTTTGTACAGTTATTTATGGCTTTATATAGTACCTACCCTCGCCTTGTACATACATTTATGCCTAAGTATGGTACCTACCCTCGCCTTGTATATTAATTTATGGATTTATATAGTACCTACCCTCGCCTTGTACATTCATGTGTGGCTTTATATAGTACCTACCCTCGCCTTGTACATTCATATATGGCTTTATATGGTACCTACCCTCGCCTTGTATATTCATTTATGGATTTATATAGTACCTACCCTCGCCTTGTACATTTATGTGTGGCTTTATATAGTACCTACCCTCGCCTTGTACATTCATATATGGCTTTATATAGTACCTACCCTCGCTTTGTTCATTCATGTGTGGCTTTATATAGTACCTATCCTCGCCTTGTACATACATTTATGCCTATGTATGGTACCTACCCTCGCCTTGTATATTCATTTATGGATTTATATAGTACCTACCCTCGCCTTGTACATACATTTATGCCTATGTATGGTACCTACCCTCGCCTTGTATATTCATTTATGGATTTATATAGTACCTACCCTCGCCTTGTACATTCATGTGTGGCTTTATATAGTACCTACCCTCGCCTTGTACATTCATATATGGCTTTATATAGTACCTACCCTCGCTTTGTACAGTTATTTATGGCTTTATATAGTACCTACCCTCGCCTTGTACATACATTTATGCCTATGTATGGTACCTATCCTCGCCTTGTACATACATTTATGCCTATGTATGGTACCTACCCTCGCCTTGTATATTCATTTATGGATTTATATAGTACCTATCCTCGCCTTGTACATTCATGTGTGGCTTTATATAGTACCTACCCTCGCCTTGTACATTCATGTGTGGCTTTATATAGTACCTACCCTCGCCTTGTACATTCATTTATGCCTATGTATGGTACCTACCCTCGCCTTGTACATTCATGTGTGGCTTTATATAGTACCTACCCTCGCCTTGTACAGTCATTTATACCTTTATATAGTACCTACCCTTGCCTTGTACAGTCATTTATACCTTTATATAGTACCTACCCTCGCCTTGTACATTCATATATGGCTTTATATAGTACCTACCCTCGCTTTGTTCAGTTATTTATGGCTTTATATAGTACCTATCCTCGCCTTGTACATACATTTATGCCTATGTATGGTACCTACCCTCGCCTTGTATATTCATTTATGGATTTATATAGTACCTACCCTCGCCTTGTACATTCATTTGTGGCTTTATATAGTACCTACCCTCGCCTTGTACAGTCATTTATACCTTTATATAGTACCTACCCTCGCCTTGTACATTCATATATGGCTTTATATAGTACCTACCCTCGCTTTGTTCAGTTATTTATGGCTTTATATAGTACCTATCCTCGCCTTGTACATACATTTATGCCTATGTATGGTACCTACCCTCGCCTTGTATATTCATTTGTGGATTTATATAGTACCTACCCTCGCCTTTTACATTTATTTGTGGCTTTATATAGTACCTACCCTCGCCTTGTACAGTCATTTATACCTTTATATAGTACCTACCTTCGCCTTGTACAGTCATTTATTTACAACGGAGTCAATGTCTAGACCACGCCCCTACCTCTTCTTTGTACGGATTCTACCTCCGCTTGTTACAGTTAATTGATTTGGGCGGAGTCAATATCGAGACCACGCCCCTACCTCTGCTTTGTACGGATTCTACCTCCGCCTGTTACAGTTAATTGTTTCCGGTTGGAAAAGGTTCTTCACGTTGACCTTACTCAACACGTCTTAAATCTGATCATGTTGCGTAGGCTTTGTTCAAAGGTTTGTTTCGCAAGAATGACACGTACAGATATTTTGTTTTTATGGAACTTCGATTATTTTATTTTGGATGCGTTGTCGTTGCACACTAATATTGATATATTAATTTGTCATATATTTTCGCGACTGTAAACATTATCATATTGATATTGTTGATTTCAAAGGGTATGGTGTAATATGGCATATTTTGACCTTAAACCACACTTCCAAGCTAAAACCAATGATATAGTACGCCGGTGTTAACCTGACCTCTGCAAACAAACTCAAATTGTCCATGTTTTACTTGCATTTTTTAAGAAGTCAAGGGCCATAACTCTATTCTTACTGGAAACAGTCACAAGCTACAGCACAATTTCACAACTTCACATATTGGTTAACATTCCTGTAAAGTAACATGACTGTGGCTCTCATACTGTTTTAGATTTGTGCGACACAAGATGGCGTGCTCTTAATGACATATTTTTACAAAGTCAAGGGCTATAACTCTGTACTTACTACAGCAACAGTCCCAGGTGCACAACACATGCTGCTTAGCATTCCTTCAAAGTTTTGTGACTATGGAGATACGCGCAACACAAGATTTTATGACAGACAGACAAGGGCATATCGATATCCCCCCTTTTAGACTGGCGTTATACTGGTTATTAAAAATACTTTCAAACACCATAATTATAGAGACGACAAGAGCAAACATTGTCCTCAACAATCTTCCATGTTTATACCAAATCTGGGATGGTTATCTGTTTATGTGTTCCTATTGCCATTTGATATAGATCCGTTCATCGTGGTGACAGTTACATACCATGCTTACTCACCGGACATGTTTATGACCTTAAACCTTCGAGTGCAACATCTCGGAAATTTCCAATGTTATCCGATTGCTCTACCTTTCTTATTTCAACATTTCTTATTTATTTTGGAACAGCAAAACCTGATCAAGGTGAAAACCATAAAGTGAGTTTTCTTTAGGCATTTCAAGTTTAAAATTCCATTGTTCAATACTAGACAGTTTAACTATCAGCGATGTGTAAAATGATAAAAACACAGTGTTGGCACCTCCATACATTGTCAACTGACCCTTTGTTAAGATTGTTTGAATGATATTTTACTGGTGCTTGATAAAATTATATCATTGTTCAATGGACATAAAAAAATAACTATGTCGACAAACAGGTTTTAATATTTTAACGATGCCTTGATAAACAGGCCATGTGTAAAATGCATAGCGATTAGTTTATTGGAAGATTTTAGTCAATGAAAAGACGCGTTACAAATGATATCCAAGAATGGCTACTCCTAACAACTTAAAAATACTGATACACAGTTTCTTATCTTGCGATAAAACGCCCAGACAATCAAACCGATTCCATTAAAACAATTGGTTGTCCTGGTCAAAATATGCCAGTCATGTCCATTGGACCAACTACTTTCGAGAAGTTTGGTCCGAGTGTGTGTCATTGTGGGTGGGGTATACTGTATTAACTAAAGCTGTAATATTTTCAGGTTCTTGCTATTGATCAGACACTGTTACCTACTCCAGCATTGATGAGATGTTCGCGAGCCAACAGTACGTCTCCAAGTTATAGAGGCTATGTGGACGAGGAGCGAGATTATGACACGTGGAATAAATCTGGTAAATTTCTGTTATAAATTATGTTTAATATACATAGACATTTTGGCAAATAATAGGACAGGATTGCATCATAAATTTCATAGAGGATACAAGGGTCAAATGTTATTATGACATAACTTTGCACTTACTGGGCATAGCCAAACATGAAAACCCAGGTGCACAACATCACATGCCGGTGAACATTCCTGTAAAGTTTAATGACTCTGGCTCATATAGTTTTGGAGATATGAGTGACACAAGATTGCATACTCTGTAGGCTATATTTTAACTAAGTCTAGGGCCATAACTTTGCACTTACTGGGCACAGCCAAACATCAAACCCCAGGCGCAAAACTTCACATGCTGGTTAACATTCCTGTAAAGTTCTATGAATCTGGCTCATATAGTTTTGGAGATGTGAGTGACACAAGATTGCATACTCTGTAGGCTATATTTTAACTAAGTCAAGGGACATAACTCTGCACTTACTGGACACAACCAAACATGAAAGCCCATGTGCAAAACTACATAGACTGAAGAACATTCCTGCAAAGTTTTATGACTCTGGCTCATATTCTTTTGGAGATATGAGTGACCCAAGATTTTGTGACGGACGGACATGGGCAAATCTATATGCCCCCCCCTTTTCAGAGTGGGGGCATAAAAATCATGTGGACCGTCTGACGGCTGCATTTATAACATGAGGGACATACAATTCTTTAACTAGAATAATCATTTTATCATAACTGTTGCCTATAGAAACAAAACAGCTGTGAGGCTTTGTTTCAAGGGTCTCCAAAAAGTGATGTTGTGGAGCATTTTTGGTGTTAAAGCAATGTGTAGCTTCACTGGGATAAACACCAGTCAAGATCTTTTTTAAGTCTTATTATTCCATTCTGGTACACAAATACCATTAATCAATTTTACTGGATATATCAACAGTCTTCACAATAATTTTTTTGAAGGACTTGCCCATTCGGGCGGACAGCTTGCGATTTCAACTGGCCCGAATTCACTTTCACTTGCCCGAATTAAATTAACAGCACCGTTTAAATAACAAAAAAACATGATGTTTTAATTTGTTAAATCGGAAACAAAGACTGGTAACAATAGTTGATGAAAAGTGCTGTTACACAAACAAAATTGACAAAAAATGAAAACCAGTCAAAGTATCGAGTACTACATCATCAATTTTTGTGACATCTTCGGTAAAAGCTTGTCAGACCGGACCACGAACACGACTTGCCCGTTCGGGCAAGTGAAATGGAATTTTTACTTGTCCAAAGGTAATTTCACTTGTCCCGGGCAAGTAGGTTATCATTACAGACTTGGCCATCAGTGACACCTGTAATGATAAATAACCACTCAGTATTGTTTAAGAGTTAGTCAATATACTGATTTATTGAGGAGCTTATGCATCTCATTGCTATCATTGTCAACCAGATGGTCTACTTGAAGTACCGCCATATTCATCATCTCAAGAAAATAGTACATGTAAAGTTATCTTGAGTTTATTATAGATTTGCTGAGTATTATGGCTGATTTTCAGGGATGTATCAATTGTGGAATGGCGAGAGTCTTGATATAAACAGCTTCACTGGTCTATTTGTGTCATATTTGGCGAATGAGTTGACCAAAATATTCACATATTAATTTATAATATGGAAAACGTGCAGTCTTGGAAGCGCCTTCAGTCCTTTGATATAAGTTCTTTCTGTTAATGTCTTGTATTGTAGGATTTTGTCTGGTCAATATGTTAGGCAGAGTAGCGTGCCGACCAAAAGAAGTAACAACACAGGATGGTCGCTCAGTTGTCAGTTTTCTTCTGGGATTACTAGATGATACACGTAAGAATGATGCATGTAAGTTCGTTTTAATATAGTTTTTGTTTTATGGTAAATACTCTGTTCATCTATATAATCCTCCCCTAAACTTGGAATGTGGTCTCACTAAGGCAGCTAAGCACTGGATGCACATAATGCTTAAGATGGGTTATCAGGACATACTCCACATACAAGGCCAAATACTGCTCGTCAAAAGTACATTGCCAGTTGTAACGTCAAGGTGTTGCAATGATCTGCTTGCTCACTGGACATGAATCCAATCAAGCATGGGACTTACTTGGACAGTCAGTAATAAAACATCATGTTATTAATAACGTTCATGACCTTACAGTTGTCCATGTTCAAGAGAGGAACGCCATTCCAATTTTCATCATTTGACATTATGTCAAGTCGATAAGTCAAGAATCATTTCATTTGATTCTAAGGATAGGTGGACACAGTCCGTAATTATGGAACAAATTACACATACAGACTAGAGATATCTCTAAAAAATGATGAACGGCGTAGATAGAATGATGTCTAAAGAATCGCCATATTTCGGAACTCCATTTAGTGCCTCTCCGCTTACAATATGATTGCATATTTAAACAACGCGCTTCATATACAATATTTGATTGGTCTATAATTTAGGTCAAAATCAATATTATACAGCTACGCCTAAAAAATATGGTAAAACGCAAGTGCACAGTTTCTTTTTGCATCGGTATATGTCTAAAAATATTGTTGAAAGTAGCATTTAAATCAACAAGCCAACTGTTTACAGAATGTACGACTATTATACTATTGGCTAATATAAGAATGTTTTGATTTTATTTCAGCGACAGATGAGAGGCAATGGCTTCAAATTCATGTTATCCAGGAGCCATTACAGAAATTGATTTTGAACAGGGTTAATGTTGGGTAAGTAATTGAGAAAGTTTTTGATTAGTCTCCCTTGGTTATAGAGTATTTTGTTTCCTTTTTGTAACCAGCATGTCTTTGCTGTACATTTCTGTCTCCAGTCTCCTAGAAACCAATCTATGAAGAGGGAAGCGTATTGGTTGAGGTGTAGAGTGCCTGACTCCTGATCCCCATGATGATGGGTTGTTCATGAACTTCACAACCCCTAAATTTGGCGCGAGTATAATGTTGCTCAGGAGAGGGAACACTGTAATTACTGAAATATTTGCTGAAAATACTGTCAGTTTTATATCAGTTATATGCAAAATCATATTAAATTTTTTTATAAAAATTTATTAGAAATTTAATATGACTTTTAGTAACTGATAAAAAAAAAATGACTGCAAAATTTGCATTATAACAAAGTTAGAAACGTTATAACAATACTATTGCAACATTTTTTGTAGTCAGAATTATTCATGGAAAAATCTGTGAATAAGTATGGAGGTCAGAATAAATAATTAAAATGCCTACTTACCTACGCAACTGTATAAAGTATGCAACTGTATAAAGTATGGTCGTGTGATATCAAATAACAAGTTTTAGGTGTGGCCTGAACTTACGATATTATTTATTTAATAGGTAGATGATATTATTACTTTGTGATGTTTTAGAATGTGTCATGCATTGTAGGACTAGTCTTATTGTGTTAGGAAATCTAGTGTATACTGTGGATCCTGCCGACAGTGATAAGAAGACATATGTTATAAATTCAGGTAAATACAGAAGTTTTGTTACATATGCGTTACATATCTAGTTAACGTGATAATTAACTAGAAAATTATGTAGTTAACTAGATATTTATCACGTTAACCACTTAACACTTATCTAAAATAGATTGTCTGATCTGAAAACCTAGGGGTTTAAGTGGTGGCAGATGTGGGCACTATCGGACAATTGTTCATGTTAAGATATTTATCTGGTATGAAAATTTATCACGATTCTTATCTAGTTAACGGCATCATTGTTTAGTTAAGT
This sequence comes from Mactromeris polynyma, assembly GCA_032209605.1. NCBI lineage: Eukaryota > Metazoa > Mollusca > Bivalvia > Venerida > Mactridae > Mactromeris > Mactromeris polynyma. The sequence goes on from JASFXZ010000009.1 coordinate 22,867,995, forward strand.
ATTAAGTTAACTGGTGGCCGAAGTATGCCACCATAGCATCTGCATGCATATTGGAGTTTTGTTTTGATGCGACAAAAATTAGAGTGTATTTGAGAGAGACTGGCCAGCAGTGACTGAATTTACTAAATTGAGACAATGTGACTAAATGACCTTGATATTATGTAAGTAACCAATCAGAGGCTCGAAATAACAAGAAAGCTTCTCCATGATCCAGAGTGAGCAGATGCCAAGATTGACGTCTGCTAATGGATATTTTTTTGACATTTGTCAACATTTTTGTTGTTTAAAACTATACTAAAGGTCTGATTGGAATTGTAGAGTGTTTTAGGGTCAATAATACGACCCCTGAGCACACATGTAGCTGAAAGTCGTTTAGATGGTCAAAATAACTGGTCAGCAGGCTATGACCTATATTATGCTGAGCGTAAGTCAGGGATCTACAAGTATTATTGTTTACAACTTTGGTATGTCTCAGCCGAGGATCAAACCTGTGACCTTGACCCACTTTTGAAAGTCCTTTCTCTAACCAGCTTGTTATATTTATTTCAGAAAAAATTACTGTCCTCAACAAATCTAAGAAAGATTTGGAGCGATTACTTGCATATAAGGATCATGGATATGAAGTTTGAAGGCAAGAACAATAGTAATGATTGTAGGGAATGTAGAGCACCGTGAAAAAAAGGAACAATCTCCAAAACATGATATACATTGACTGGCCATGTCTTCATGATCTTACTGGATGTCTTATCATGGACTGGCCCTGTCTACCTGATCTTACCAAGTGTCTAAATCTGTAGTAAATGTATTGTTAACAAGAAACTGTTCATTGCAAGGAATGAAAGAAAAAGAAGTTGATATGAGCAAATAGTCTAGTTTTGCTTTTGGCTCTAGATGTAATGAATTGCTGTACTGTATGCCATGGTACATTGCATGATTTTATGTGAAATGTACTGACTACAGATTGGGCTTGTTTTACTGTTTGCTGTTGAAGGGAGTATTTAAATATTCATAGTTATTATTCATGTCATTTTAATAAAAGTGTAAAGTGTGTTTATTTATTATTTATTTTATTATCATAGTGTCACCCCTACTTAAAGGGCCAGCCATTTCTGACTTATGAGACACTTACTTTCTGAGCACATTTACTTCTGGATTCCTATCCTTGAAAATGCCAGGCAAGCAGCCATATCAGAACAGACCCCTACCGTGATTCGAACCTTTGACCTCCCACTACCAAGGCGGATGCCTTGACCACTCGGCCAAGGGAGATGGTAATAACAGGGTTGAGTGGTTATGGTCGCTTGTCCGTCACAGCTGCAGGTTCGAATCTCGTCCAGTATATTGTATGTGAAGAAGCCATTCAGCTGAATTACGGAATGTATGTGGTTTTACCCCGATTTCCAGCTGGAAAGCCTGAATACTTCATAACGCTAACAAAGTTATAACACTATATAATTTAATTTTTACATTTAGTTAATGGTTCTTTCATTGATTGAGCCAATGAATGTAGTGCATCTCAACACTTAGCATTATTTCCCGTCTCTAATGCCCACCGTTACAATTAGTCAAAGCTCTGATGTACCACCATATGCCCTTGCAAGTCTGGTTTTATCACTCCACCATTCTAAGAGTGGCATACGAATGGTAAAGGGGCATTACTGTGTGTTACACCTGTCCATCAGCCCATTTGTGGGGAAAATGGTTTCTGACCAATACCTCATGAAAGGATGGTTTGATTCAATTCATATTGGGCACATAAACGACAGGTCAAGTTTGATATGCGTCGCAATCCACCAATTTTTAGGAGAGGAATTGTCCTTTTTCAGTCCACTTAAAGCTCACACAGGTATCTCTGTATCCTATGGACAAATCTAGTTACGTTTGTAAAATTGTACCTTTATGTAAATATGTTATTTTATGTTTGTAAAGTTGTACCATTATACTAATATGTTATTTTATGCTCACATGTCATTACATTTGTAATCTGTGAAAATGTAAAAATAAAGGAATTGTTCTGTTCTGTAAAAAACAAGCCAATTTTAATGGAATTTATTCTCCATTTATTCTACTTAAGATACAATGTATAACACAAGTTGAAATATCAATAACAATATATCTAAACTCGGTGGACCCAAATAGGTCCTAGATTTTGTAACACTAACATGAAAAAGAACACACGTACTTTCATGCGTTAAGATGCGATATATGCAGAAGAAAACTCCCAATTGTGAAATTCAAAATGGTTTATGAACAACTTTATAAAATATTTTTCATTTATGCAAAATAATAATAAATATATAAATGCGATTGACGAAAATTGACAAAAGCATTTTACTGACACGGTCAGTTGATGATAAATTTTAAAATAGCAACGATCACGCAATGTATTTATTATTGACACAAACAACAATATAGGCTTTGATAGAAATGCATTACGTAACTCTTAGACGGCACCATGTGGCCATCTTATTTGATTGAACAACTCAACACAAACCTAACGTATCTTATGCAATGTACATGTGACTAACAGACTCCATAGGATGGTTTAATTTCTAAAAAAGCTGGTTATAAAGACATTAAAGACACGATGATAGTCATGCCTCATGCTTCCAGAAGCAGGTAAATGCACATCCGTCACTGTACTTGGCTTATCGTTGTGCAATAATCGGTTATTTTATCTACGTACTATGATGGCATAGTATTGCCACCAGTTTGCATGATAACGTTTACGAATTGTTCCGTGCTAACCACTTAAATATCGCGATAATTATCTAGCTATCTAGTAAATATTCGTGATACTTTTTTGGTAAGATAAATATCAGAAGACTAAAAACGGGCTTGCAAGTGCTTAGAACTGCCACCTGTCACCTTTTTAGGATGTTTTTTACACTGACGGGTTACTGTCTAGTTATGGTTCGCGAATTTCACTTAATAAGTAACATAATAAGTAGTTAAGATTCGTGTTACCACTTATTTATAAATGCATTTTTGGCTTCCAGATGTAACTGATTATCTAGTTATGGTTTGCGAATTTCACTTATTATGTAACATAGTAAGTGGTCAATTAGATAAGATTCGTGTTACCACTTGTAAGTGAAATGATAATTGGCAACACGAATTTTATCTAGTACTACTTATTATGTTACTCAATAAGTCAAATTCGCGAACCATATAACGAGTTATCCAGTTGTATAAATGTATTTTACTGTAGATAACTGGCAACACGAATCATATCTAGTTAACTACTTATTATGTTACATATTAAGTGAAATTCGCAAACCATAACTAGATAACCAGTTAGTGTTATTCATCATAAATAGGTAACTGGTGGCAGTTCTGGGCACTTTAAAGCCTGTTTCTAGTCTAATGATATTTACTTACCAAAAATGTATCAAGAGTAGCCAGTACACCATTCTACGTTACCTGAACGTGACGGAGACGTTTCCAGCTAACAAGTGATGAAGACGTTGCCGTCACCCAAAAGTGTTACATTTCGTCGACGTATTAGTTTTCTGAACGTGTTGAGGACTGTTAAAAAACCTTGAAAATGCTTTGCCAAGACCTGCAATATACACGTCTTTAGGACGATCTTAAGACGTTTTCCCAGCTAACACGTGCTGAAGACGTTGCCGTCACCCAAAAGTGTTACATTTCGTCGACGTATCGGTTTAGTTTTCTGAACGTGTTGAGGACTGTTAAAAACCCTTGAAAATGCTTTGCCAAGACCTGCAATGTACACGTATTTAGGAGGTTCTTAAGACGTTTTCCTTACAGGTACGTTTTCCAAACCTCAACAAGACGTTTGCAGGACATAAGGAAAACCAGACAGGAACCCCATGCAGACGTATTGCAGTAGTGTTTGAAAGGAATTTAATGACATAACGAAGACGTGTTAAGAACGTTTTATTGTCTTTGAAATTTCGCCGACAAAACTTGAAACAAATTGTCTTAGAAACCATCAAAATGAAGAAAACAATCGGCAAACAATAACTATTGTTAACACACTTGTCTTTTCAGTGAACATCAGGAATGTAATGAGTACACATACACATTTATGAATGTTATTTGTTAAAAAAACTATTATAAATAAAACCGGCAACAACTGTTGCTGAATTAACAAAAATTCAAACTGTGAAAACTCTTTAACTCTTTCCTTTTCATAACAGCCGTTCCTTGAGAAAAGGTACTTTATTCCATTGCAAACAGTGTGAACTCAGTCCAGCTGCCACTGATCGAAGTGAACAGTAGTTTGTACATAACCACTACAAACAGGGCATACTCTGATGTGGCGTCTGGTCTGGGTTTACACTATTTGCTGTCCTATATAGGTACCTTTTCTCTTGGAATGGCTCATAAAGGAAATATTACTAGAATTGGTCTCCTTTAAGTCAAACACATCAAAATGAAAGTTCAGAAAACAAATAATTATCTACACACTGAATGCTTTCAATGAACGCCGGGAATGTTATATGTTTGCATAGGCACATCTATTAATGTAAATCCTTCGAAATTAAAACTACGAATACTTAAAATCAAGCGCTTTTCATATAGAAAATGTGACTAGAAACCAAAATGCGTAATGCATATATCTGACCAGAACTAAATAAGTCTCCCTAACACTCTATCAAAATTGTACCCGCTCGTTTTTTCTAAGTTGATGCATGTCGCGACTCTGGTGTTCATGGAAGTGATGAAATTCTGCGCTTTTTCGGTTTTCGACTGTCAATTTCACAGGATGAGGAATTGTCTTTGGTGGCTACCTAGCTGTGTGGACTTCTGACTTGCTAATGTCACTGATGTAGCCAATTTGATTTTCTTTGCTTTATAAGCAGCACCACCTTTAAGACCACTTGAACGCTTGAGAACGTCACTGGCCCTGGAGCGAAGACTACATTCAGTCTCTGGTGGGTTTTTCGTCCGCAAGACACCTGTAATGGAAAAAGGAAATGATAATTAAAATGACCGGCATCCTTCGAGAATTGCAAACAATGCATAGATCAGTCTCCGCGTTGTCAACGTCTGATCAGGGTCTACACTGTTTGAGGTGGTATTGGGGGAAATTATCTTGAGGAGAGTCAAATAATGTAAACCCTGATCAGACGCCGCGTTGACAACGTGGCGGCTGGGCTGGGTCTACACTTTTTGCAAAGCCCGAAGGTCCATTTTCTCAGGACGCTAGCCAAATATTAAAATTATTAAAAAGTTTAACAAGTTTATTTCAAAGATACATATATTTTTTAAGGCTTAAATCCCATGAAAATCAACAAAGTAATTTTTATAAAAGTTGCATTCAAACTGAAGAAAACTTGTAATTTCAATCAAAAGGCACTGGAAATTAACTACTGGTACTGTTCAAGACATTGTTGCTAAATTGCTGTTGTTATTTGACATACGTAGATTACATACATACAATTATTTCATAAACGAGATGAAGTTTCATTGACGGACTACAGAAAAATCGCAAGCATTAATAGCTTAAGTGTAGCCTTTGTACATGACAGCTAAAGCAGAAGCGAAATCACTATTCAAGTGTTATGTCACAAACTCTTATTCTTAACATCTATTAATGCTGCCACTGATTTATACAGAGACATTTACTAACAAGAAAATCCTCGCCATAGATGCAGACACGTAATTGAGCCATTCCATGAGACAATGTACCTTATCGCATTACAACTAGTGTAGCCCCAGACCCTCCATCTAATTAATAACTTTGCTTCTGATAAGAGTCTGCACTACCGGTATTTGAAACCCATCGAAACAAACAGCAGTTTGTCCGCTGTCAATGCAAACAGTGCAGAACCTGATCAGACGTCACTCTTCTGGTGTGGCAGCCGGTCTAAACCTATACAATGTTTGCATAATCATAAGGTACTTTTTCTCATTGGAGGGCTCATATGAGTTTAATACATACGTACACGGACCTATAAACTGGTTTATATGTCCGTGATATAGTGTATTCGAAATTATAGGGAAAAACTGGCATTTTTTAACAAAAAGTATTTAAATTCAGAGATATTGTTTTAACCCGTTCTCATTTATTTCAATGTAAAAAAGAGGACCTTAAAACCCTTAAAAAGGCACAGTGGTGTAGAAATAGATTAATTGTAGAAGTCTTTCCGAAAACGAAATAAAGACAGTAGTATGACGTACAACGTGATTGGATTTAAGCTTAAATTGATTAGAGCCTGACTGAAATGGAAAGCAGGGCAGTAGCAAAACACTATATAAACCTTATCAAGGTAAGGAACCTTAAGTGCAATGCTTACTTTACTTTTATTCCTCCAGTATTGAAGATCAAAACATATATACATATATTTCATACAGTGTAAATGGTTTGCATTATACATAACTCTAATAATAAATATCTTACCACATAGATTGCGATAAGTATGCATTAGTATACACAGCAACAATAATCAAGTATTGATAACCATAATGTATGCGATTCTGTATATGTCCATGAGTCTGTATGTCAGTGTACGTGTTTGTGTGTGTGTGTGTAATGCGCGTGCGTGCGTGCGTGCGTGAATGTTGCTGTGCAATATTGATAACTAGATCGAGGATTATTAACTCAAAATAAATTAAATATCACAACTCGTGTATAATGTTCATCCAGTTTATTAATTAAAGGTTCAAGTACATGCACTAGATTTATTAAAAAAAGAGCTAGCTCGATCATTCTTTTTAAATGTAGGCCTAGATTCATGTATATAATCTGCTCATTCAGATAAAACGCATTAAGCTAAGATTTAATTTACTCAGTTTACATTTCACAATATTCTTCTTGAAAATTACACAGTAAATACCTTAATGTCATGCATGTGGCTTTCCACAAGTTTGTATTTTTTCTTGTATTTGCGTTTATTTATCGTCGCCACCGGTTTCCCATATGGGCGACGCCTCCAGAAGAATGTTAATTAGTCATATTAGATTTTTGGAGGATAGTATTAGTGCATGATACAGGAGATGCCCCAGTTCCAGAAGCATCCCCTGGTTCCTTTTCGTGCTCGATGTAAAGCATCATACACGGGACCTCGGTTTTTAAAGTCTCGTCCGAAAGACTGGAAGTTTATACATGATTGTATCTAGATTATATATGGAAACATTTCTAAAGATCTTACTAATTAAGTAGATCTAAATTTTATTGTCACTGATGAATTTACTTAAACCAATCTCAAAACATGTTAAAATAACATGGTAGATCTACACTTTAATTGGATATCAAATAGAGTAATAGCTTCAGATGCTTACATCAAAATGTAATAAATTATTCATCTCTAGAAATTAACTGAGTTAGATCTATATCTAGTAGTATACGGACTGGCTTCTCCTACTAAGTTAAGTGACCAAGTTGGTTACAAATTCGGCGCGTTTATACTTATCAGAGAAATGTGAACAAAAAATTATCACAATTTTGTAACAATTGACCAAATATTGGTCACAAGCGTTAAAAATTCGTTACACGTAATTTGCTGAGATTTATACTTCATGTATGTTTTGAACGAAGAAAAATCGAGTATTCACATTACAAAATGGTGAAAAACAGCAATATTAAGTAAAAGCTATACAATAAAAAAATCTGACATTAAAACCGCAGTTAACACTCCCACAATGCATTATAAACATGGGAGTTATCTGCAAGGATTACAGACGATGTGCAGGAAATTTACATTACAAATGCATCAAAGGTAAGCCTAAATAAAGATTGATACAACCGCTACATAGACAATTAAAGGTTTGTGATATGTGTGCAATATGAAAAATAATTCAAGTATATTACTACTAGAAAATTAATGCAGTAGCGAAATTATACTTGAATGCACCTTCGTTTCCCAGTGCACTCCAAAAACAAACATCAAAAGTCTAGGAAGATCAACAATGGCAAAATTACAAAATTTTGAGTTTTAAAGACGCGTATTTCGCGAGCATTCATGATAGCTGAAAGACGTTCCATACACTATGTTTACTTACGAGCGTCTGATAACACAGATATTACAGTTCTGCATTTACAAGCCATTATGATGATGATTATCACTCAAAATGGGCAACAAAAGCATTGATGATATTGATGATTTAATCTTGCAATAAACGATGCTAGACAATGTGCACGCTAAAATATGTGAACAAGTCCATTGCAATGTTCACAAATATTATTTTCACTGGTTTTTCGTATACTGAAATACTTCCTGCTATGATGGCCAATCTTGAAGCGCATATACACGGCAGAATATTATGAATATGTTTATCAGAAAAAGTTGCACTGGACGGCTTTTTGTTTACCAGAAATAATGATATGATAATGACGCTTTAGAGCAGAAGTCTTGTTGGATTTTTAAACTATGGAAAGCCGTTTGGGTAAGCAATAATTAGCTGTGTGATATGTAGTGTAATTTGATTTGTACGACTGTGCAGGATTATCAACAGACCTTGTCATAGAACAATCACTTATGAGAAGTGAGAAAACTACTGGTGGCATGTCATGAGGAAAAAGGATGACAGAATGTGGCTTTTGTCAATGCCATCTTGTGCTGAAATCAACAATGCCACCCTGTCATTTTGTGGTTCTGGGCTTCACACAAGTCTCCAACACAAAGAGATAAACAAATCACGCAAAGATAGAGACTACAAGGACACAACGCATTCATATCATTCATTGCTGAAAGAAATCCATTTTGTGAAGATCCACTACTGTTCAATATTGAAACTGGTGTAACTTCAGGAAATGATGTGAATGCTCACAAAGCAAAAGAACTTGGAAATACATGACCTCCAACATCAGCAGCTGCTAAGTACCACAACTTGCCAACATATTTCCAGATCAATGATCGGATAGGCAGTAATATTACACTTGACCCTCTAGACTGGGGTTGGATTCCGATGCAAAACAAACTCATACCTGTAAAGACTGATATACCTGCTGCTCCTGATCAACATCTTAAGATGGTAAGGTGTAAGTGCAAGCTAAATTGTGACTGAAAAAAGTGTATACGCAGTAAACATGGTATGGAACGTACTTCAGGATATGATGAATGCAGAGGAATCAGTTGCAGTAATGTCACTAGTTTGACAGAATCTGACCTAAACAATGAATCTTAAAACCTTCTTAGTTGTGTTATTTGATATTTTATGTTACTTTCTCATGCCTTTGAACTTATTGTTGCATTAGTCACACTTGCACTAAATGTTGCCAGTTTGTAATGTTACAGAATTCATAATGATACTAAATATCTAATGCTATTATATTATCATAAAATTGTGAATGTTTTATCACTGTGGTAAAACTAATGTAGCAGAATTTTTTTGCAATACTTTTTGTGAAATGAAAGCATTTGTTGTTTAAAAATTAAACATTTTTGTTAATTGCGTATAATTTATTGTTATAATGCAAAATTTGCAGCCAGTTTTTATTAAGTTTTGCAAAATCATATTTAAATTTTTTGTTTATAAAAATATACAAAATAATTCAACTGTGCACCTTAGGGCCAACATTTATTTCATTTTGACAATAAAAAAATTAAATTTTTAGATACTTAAACCCCTTGGTCAGTTTGAAATACCTTCATTCAACATTAATAGATACAGGGTCTTCTGATACCGGATGATATTGGCATTTGTTGATCGGTAACGGCATTTATAACTTGCCCAATTGATACTATTCTGGTTCCCTGTCTCAATATCGAAATAGTTATATGACAGTAAAGGCTGTGAACCAGACTAGACTTCAAAAGAAACAACGGTTGCAACGAAGCGTGCACACTTTATATTTAAGAAGATTCTTTCCATTTGCAGTTAAAAAAAAGAGAAATGGATTTAGCATTAAAATTGTCGGTTTATGTTTCCAGGTATCATGCTTTATAAATGATAATCAACAATAACGTGCCAATATCAAAATGCTATCCATTAGCGATGGCATCACGTTTCGCCCTAAGCCGGTTCGTCACAATTATTTTCACCACTGGTCGAATATATCTTTTTGTAATATTAAGCATGGCGATACGTTTAGCAACATTTGATAGATTTTTCTTTGGAGTATGCAAGAAAGCCCCCTTGGTTCTGGATCTAACAGACCCTCCCCGAACAAGTTAAAAACTCATTTTGAAAAAAATCATTTTGAATCGCCAATAATGGATCACTAAAGCCAATTTCGATGTAAATTTCTTTGTTTTGAATTCTGCAGGGTCACATGTCTCAAACTATGTCACCAGTGCATAGGTAAAAATTTACTTACAAGTTTCAATGGGAGTTGTTCAAAACGCATCAAAATGCAGAACTTTGTTAGGAAATTTTGTGTGGATATTTCAAGATAATCGAGATAATGGATTTTACTCCTTATTCAATTTGTATTGTGACTGATCCGGTAAATCCACAGGCTTCGTTTTTGGTATGTAACACTAGAAGAGAACAATAGAAAGGCCATGAAAGTATAGATTAAAATTGCATTTAAATGTCCCTAACTCTTCGTATTTTTCTTTATTGTCAAGGGAAACATGGCATAAACATGTGTGTTAACTAAGTCTAACAAATTTGAAACTTTCATCACTTGAAAGAAATTGTCACTACTTTTACGAACAGGCTTTAATACGCTCTTCAAACTGCCCTTAAAATGGTTTGTTTTTACTTTTTAAACCTTGGGCAAAATCAGGAAACAATAACCATATCAATAATTGACTTACTGCAAATGTTAGTAATTAACTAAAATTTTGAAATATGATGCATATATAAATCATCTCTTCCTGGATGTGATTTGACACCTAGTGTTATTATTATAACAGTTTTAAAATTGATGTATTGCAGTAAAGTACTACAATGATTTAGTGGTTGTGGTGATTCTTCTTTCAAATGTCGACCCTATCAACGTTCTTGATGATAATGGGCAAAGAGGAATTATGGGGTGGTTCTACACCTCCTCCTAGTGCAGCATCAAATGTGATGTACCTGCTGTCAACATGAGGAGATAGTCACAGGAAATACCGGTAATCATATTTTTTATGGGCCCTCTTTTGAGGCATTCTTATTCGAGTAAGTACATATTAATCTTCTGACAATAATCAATTGTCAAGCAAGGCTGATGCCAGCTGTCACTGTAGTTCTTGCTCTCCCATATTGTGTATTGAAATTGCTTCAATTGATTGGAACTTTCGTAGAGTTATTTGATCCACCTATATACATGGTCACTGCTGCTGCTGTCCACCACTACTGCTGCCGGAGTCCTGGTGCTCTTGACCAAATGTCTCTGGCAGCCCGAACATTTAGTTAGCAGAAAAATGCTCAAGAAGGCTGCTATCGTGTGAATTACTATTTCTATTAATATTACTGGTAGTCTTACAAACATTTAATGCTAATTTGCACACTAAGGCTAGACTGTGTCTGGTACATGAAAGAAATATTCTCATTTTATTTCCTTGCTTTCTAGACAAATACTTGTGGATTGCTTTACTTTTAGTTTGCTATTTAGTGACTAGTTTTGTTTGCCTATCAGACAAGCCTATAATAATCTAGCTGGAGTTCACTTTCCTTGAGTAATCCAGTTACCATACATTGCAAATATTGTATATCAATTATGTTCTGTATTTTCTGCAGGCACTATGTTACTAGATCTGTATTGATGTCACTTGAACTGTGCAACACAGGAAGATGTGTGTTCTTCTCAAGATTTTCTCTAAGAGGTACTTTAACAAAAAATTGTAAACTTGTAATTAACTTCACTGTTAAATTTTCAGACTCAAATAGAAGACCTTTTAAATGTCCCATGTAAACAGAACATGTTTGTGAACAATAAAATTAGTTTGTGTTTATCTTTAGGTATAAGTGTTACGGTAAAATTGTGAATTTCTACACTGGTCACATTTCAGATATCGTATTGAATTTCTACAGCTGTTCACATTTCAGATATATCGTATTTAAGTGTAACCAATCACCTGTGCCAGAATGGAGAGCTGACATTGTCCATGGACTGTATCAGTCAACAAAAAGTCTATAACACTTCAGTGTGCATGAACTATAAGGTATAAAGTTGTAAAAAAAAATATTGGCATTATTAATTCCATATTATAACAAATATCAATAGGAAAACATTTCTCACTATATGCAATTGGTCATTTAAGGGAAGCAACTTCACCTTATTCTATAGACCATTATTTTGAAGTAACGAAATTAACTGTTTTATATAGCAGGAAATAGATTGCAGAATGGTTAAAGGGAGGCAACTTTTATAAAAAGCATTTACCTTATATTTTCTTTGTAAATCTGTATTTCACTTATAATAAGTGAAGTTATTACAACTAGATAGCTGAGGAGTTAACAATATCTGTGCAAAACTGATAGTTTTACTACAGAATAAAGAGGGCAAGAAAATACTGGGCTGAAACCTTGATGGCAATTTTTTTATGTTTATTTTTTTAGCAACTAGTAGGTCTACATCAATGAAACTTCAGGTGCTAGTATCCAATGACAAAAGAAATCAGTGGCTAACAGGATTTTATTGAGGTTTGTGAAATTTGGATTTTATAAAATTAAAAAAAATGATAGTCAAATTTGTATTGCGTTCTCCCCTTGACTTTCTGTTGTCTGCTTCTTTGCAAACCTTCTCATAAAATGACTAGTTGTATTGTTTTGGCTGTTTAATAGATATCATATACAACATTATGCCATTTTTTAAAATATTAATTTTACTTTTATTTATGCTGAACATATTGTTATCTTATTCAAAATTATTACTCGATGAAACAACTCTTAGAATGGATGAGCTTTTTGAAAATTGCTACAATGTACACAATGTACTACGACAGCATATTAATATGGAAAGTGGAAGTGCATTATCTGGACTAGATGACTGTTAATCCAAGAGACCCGTCAAGCACATGGCTAAGGACTTGAACTAGAAACTATAATGTTCCTGCATGTAGGCAGGCATTGCATTTATACAATAATAAATTGTGTGAAAATGTGAATCACCTGGTCTTGCAGGAGAATAGTACCAATAGTATGTGAAAGGCTTGCTTCTCCCACTCTAAGTGCTGTGAGCATTTTAACGCTGATGTAAGATGGTTACCAGATTGCCTAGTTCATTTGTCATCAGGGTTCTAAGACATACTTATTTCTGCTTAAAATTCACAGGGCCATAAAGGTATAACAAGGAGTACAGATGGGGCAAAAGTTGTTTCTGGTGATTGCTGTTGCAGTGGTTGCTGTGACTGGTGTTGTTGTAATAGATAATGTAAAGTTATATGTATAGACCATATTTTATTTTATTGAGCCTTGGCTTGGTAGTATGCATACTCCAACTTGGCTGGGTTGTCGCGCCAGAGGGTTTTGAACTTTGCTGATCATAGAACTTCTCTGAGATGTTGAGACCTTCTTGATGTAAATCATAGGAGCCTCCTAGCCCTTGATGAAAGTTGATTACTGGTGAGGCTGGTGTCTTTCTTTCCCAATGATTCAAGGAGCCAGTTTTGAAAGTCTGACTTCAAACAAATATTTTTGTCAAGTTGACATCTTTGCACAGTGATGACAGCACTGCCCTGTTGAATCCTTGCATTTCTGTGCTGAAAAGTTGCTTGTAACTGATAAGACATCAAAATCGCCTAGTCCCATCTCGATTTGTGACTGACATCAGCTGACAATAATTTTCTGTAAATTCCAGGTAAAGAATTCCGTGGGTTAGTAGATATTTCAACTAGTCACCACCACCCTCCCCCTGACACCAGAGCAAACAAGTGAATCTTGTGGGCAAAAGCTACAATTACTGCACATTTTGCAGGTAAGCGATGAATCTCCTTTCAAGCTGTCAAGTTGGCTCTTCTTTTCCTAATTTTTCTTACTTTTTTACTTGCTCCCCACGTTTCCCCTACTTTTTCTAGAAAGAGCCCTGCTAACCCTACTTCTTCTAGAAAGAGCCCTGCTAACCCTACTTCTTCTAGAAAGAGCCAATAACACAATTTTTTAGACTGTGTATGTATTGGAGGCCTACATTATGCTTCATGGAGGCTGTGCATGTGTCAGAGGTTAGCCGGTCATACTGTGCTTCATGCAGGTGATGTTGTGCTAGGAGGTCACTGTCAGAATCTCTGGTAGTGATCTAATCATGGAGAATGTACAGTGAGGTAGATTTTAACCGTTTTTGATATTCCAAAGGTAAGGAATGATCCCTTCTTTCCCTATTTTTTAGGCAATACAATTCCTTGAAAAATAAATAGCCCTATTTTATACCGTAAATTTCGAAACCTCCAACTGCCGTACGGTATGACCTAGCAATAAGTCTGAGGCATCTACGGTATACGTGTATATGTATGAACTGACTGTCGCAGGTGCAAATGTACTAAGCATATTGAATGCATGTCATGTTGTGAATGCACGTCGATCAAGTCACAGCATTATTCATATGCGAATAACATGTGTCGCTAATCTTACCCGTCAACAAACAATAGAATATTAAGTGGTAAATGAAAGGTGTGAATTATTGTATTGTTCAGCCCATCTATGGTGAACAATGAATGAAATGATAGCTAGGGACCGCAAATCATGTTCGAATGTTCGACCTTTCTCTGTTCGAGAGATCATCTACTGTGTTCGAGTCAAAACTGTTTGAGGTTCGAAGTTTTACAGTACCTGCTTTTTGAAGAGGTGAGTTGACAGCCTATCCTTTGTTAAGTCAGGCGAAAATTAAAAAAGTTTGTGTTTGCCCTTTACCGACTCCAGATTTTAGAGGTGGGTAGGTAGGTAGGAAAAACATTTTATTTTGTGGAAATTTTAATATGTTTTAGTCGAAATGTATTGTTCGTGCGTGGTAATTTCGGCACGTGGTACATTGGGTGGGCGGGTACAGTAAGATAATTGTAAATATTACAAAAGATACAGTTAAATGACATGTGGTTGTCAAAAACAAGGTTAACATAGACTCGAATCAATTCAGAAAAAATGTTGGTAAAATGAAAGCAAAATTGACACCTTTATGTGGACTTATTTTTAATACTTTATATAGCCCGTCTGTTTTAGTGAGTATGAGCACGAGGCTTCAATAATTGTTGATGAAAATATTTTAAGGGCAACTATGACCATTTTTGTGTCATACTTTTTTCTAACTTTGGGTTCCAAAGTCTTTCTAGCGAGAGGAAGTTATCATAAGGCAAACATAATGAAACAAAAATAGTCATTGTTTTGCCTTTTGATAACTAAGAAGAACAAACTGAACACATCGTAGTGTGACATAATGGTGTATAGTCGTCTAGACTATCAGTAATTAACCATGATTAACCAAGATCATCCAGGCTTGATCATAGGCATATAAACTGTGTTTAATAAACACACGGGTCGGTCTCGGGTTTATAACCAAAAATAAATAAAAAATCCGAATTTTGCAATTAATTTTTTTGAGTCGGCGGCCAAATCTCGGGTCGGTCGGTGAAGGGCAAACAAACTTAATTTTAATTTAGGCCTCATTGTCTGCCTCTGCCTGTAGTTTTTGATTCCGACACTGCATCGGGACTCGACATCCTTCACCAGAGCTGCAGTGCCTTGTTATCGACCATTTCATGTCAGTCTCTTACCACCCAGCAGTTTTTTGGCTCCAGTTTACAATTTGGAAATTAGTTTTCACTTATTTAAGAATAAGTCGGTCTTGCAGCCTAGGAAGTAGTTCTTATAAATGTTGAAGGCTGTCTCTGGCTGTACTGGTTCAATGTCAGTTGTATTTATTGTTACTGTGTAACTTCTGTGTCATTTCTGATTACTGAAACAATGATTTCTCTGTATTTTGTAGGACTAAGTGGATACTCCAGATAGCTGGAAATTTGTTGTGGACTTCACAATTTCTGTGCAAATCTGTAGAACAAAGAGGACGAAACAGCACCAGGCAGACACCTAGATGTAGACTGGGAGAATTTTACAGAACATGCATATAGTATTAGTAGATTTGTCACCACATGCATATTAATCATGAAGGTTACCATATTTTATTTTTGGTTTTGCTGCAGTGTTTGCGAGCTATTTTATTTAATGCATCATTATGATGTGGATATTTCATTTAAACAAGTGGCATAGGGATTTCATTTAAGTTTTTCTGCTCATTTGCATATTACATGCACACTGTGCCAAATGAATTTTTTGGCATCATAGAAATATGCACAGGTATGCAGTCAAGGCAATTGACTTACATTTAGCCTTGTCAGACAATCTTGGAAAACTTATCAGACCAAATGCAAACTTTTCAAATGCAATCATGCTATTTAGAAAGACACAAATTGATACTTCTTTACAGATATGTTTGCTAGGTAAATTTCTCTCAGTAATTACTATTGATTAGACTTAACACTTAAAAAAATACAAAAATGTATTTATTTTCATGAATTCCATATTATTACAAAAATTAATAGGAAACATTTCACAAGATTTGCAGGTTGTCATTTAGGGGAAGTAACTTCACCTTCATTTATTGACCATAATTTAGGAGTAACAAAATTAACTGTTTTATATAGCATAAAATAGATTTCAGAATGATTAAAGGGAGGTAACTCCTAAATAAATCATTTACCAGATATTTATTTTGTAAAGCTGTATTTCACTTATAATAAGTTAAGTTATTGAAACTAGATACTCCAGATAGCTGGAAATGTGTCGTGGAGTTCACAATTCCAGTGCAAAACTGGTAGTTTTACTATAGAATAAAGAGGGCGAGAAAGCACTGGGCCGACACTTAGATGGCAAATTTTTAAAGTTGGATATTTTAGCAACCAGGGGGTCTACATCAATGAAACTTCACATGCTTATATCTTATGACCATACAAATCAGCAGCTAAATGGATTTTGTTGAGGTTTGTGAAATATTGATATTATTAAATTTTCAAAAAAAAATTCAGTGTCGAATGTGTCTGAAATGTTCCTCCCACTGACTTTCTTGGATATTTTAGCTACCAATGAAACTTCACATGCTAGTATCTGATGACAATAGAACTCTGTGGGTAATGGGATTAAATTAAGGTTTGCGAAATTTTGAAGTCAATTATTTTGATAGAAAATTGGTGATAATGAAATTTGAATGTGTAGCTTCCAGACAAATCTCATTGAGGCTTTTCATTTTGTGGTTTGATGTAAAATATGCGGCTCTGTTAGTAATCAGCACAAGGAGGTGATTAATAGAGGATTATAAGTATGTACATGTATGTTTGTTTTTTAGTTAAGAAGAATTAAGATAAGGATCATGCCACAATGGGGACTCCTGCATTAACTAAACATAGTAAGTACTTTGTGTAAGGTTTTATATTTCTGTAGCATTATCTGATCAGACACTCACTGAAAGTATCACCAATCCAAATGTTTACTTCTTTTATTGTTTTAAAGATTCAGGAAATGGTGAATGTAAATGATTGAAGTAGAAAATGACATATTTTTCTACATCCTTATCTCACTTACTTACTTGTGAGAAAGCTTTAACTATGATCAGTTATACACGTTATTTTGAAATTATACTTTGTAGTTAAAGATAATGAATAATTTGTGTTTCTGTACATCTTTTACTGAAAAGTGATCTGACCAAACATGTCAGTCCACCATAAAACACCAATCGAAAAACCTATCTATTTTCTGTATGCAAACCACATCAGTAAAATGGGGGCACCTGTGGCTTATGGACATGTGTCTTGTTGTAAAAATGTAAAATCTTCAACATGGAACTGATGAGAATGTAATTGTATGTTTCCAGTTTTGCGCCATTTTTCTACTGTATTTCACTTATGTATGGTGGTCAATTGACCTAACTGTTCTTGTGCAAGCAATTTTGTGGCAAAATTCAACAATTTGTGCGGTCAAAAAATTGTTCTCGTAAAACGGATTTATAACTTCAATAACTTTGATAAATTCACATAACAAATGGATTATCATTGTCATTTCTAGTTAAAAACTCACATATTTCAGTCTTCATATCGCTTAAATATTAGATTCTAATCCCGTTTCATCAGCTTTACATGATATTCGAAAGGTATTTTCGAAAGTAGTGCCTTTAACGAACATTGAGGCACCGGACGTAGTTGGCCGAGGTTTTTCAAGTCCTTATTTCACTCTCTTTATTCCATCATATATGTTCTTGAGATCAGTATGGAAGTGGAACTATGGTATATTTGTGCGAACAAAATAATGTTTAAATATGCTGTGTACATGTAATTATTACTCAATACATAAACTGATAAATTCTATTTTAAATGAAATTTAGAGTCAACATTATGTGTTTGAAACAGTTCAATGTAATCAAGTTAGGTGTAAGGCAGAAGTTGATGAGAAAGCATTATCAAGGTTGGAGAATGATAGAAGAAAAAAGAAACAGAAGGAATAAAAACAACAGTTATGTCAGAAAGAAAATCTTCAAACTCCTGTACAGAGTTGAATTAAGGTGATTTGTTGGAAAACTGTTACCTTAAACTGTTATGCTATTATGAGCCATTCATGCCATACAACGGCATTACAATAGGGCTGTGTAGGTCTTTCCATTTTGTGTGGTTCCTTGTGCAAGTGGCCTTAAAGGTTTTGTGAAGTTTTGTTGTCAAGAAGTGTCTGTTGTTGTCAATAGTGTCATTATATGGTAAATTTATTACATTAATCATCTTCAAAACAGCTTCATAAAATTCATTCAAACTTCACGGGAATGTTCTTGACTGTTTTGTGTTTAATTCAGTTGCAATATTCAGCATGGCCATCAGTGTGAATAGCACTTTCTGATATGTAAAGCATCACACTTTATCCCATGATATTCAAAACTGCATTCGCGCTACTTGAGAAAATGCTGTTTTGAAGATTACTCGAGACAAATGCGATATTTTACATACCAAAACATTTACTGAGTAGTTTGCCATGCACTCTTCTCTGGACCCTTCCTTGCATCTAAGGCAAATAGTTTTGACTATTCGCCCTGTGAACCATTCAATATATAGATTCTATCAAATTTAAATTGGAAAATACTGCTATTCACTTGGGTAGGAAATTGGGTAGCCATACAAACTCAGTTTCACTCAAAAATATTCAAGAATCACATTGATCTTATGAAATTACGTTGGTTCATATCAATACCACACTATTTAAAGTCAACTTCAATCCAACGCTGCCTATTTCGTGTAGTTCTTTTTGCTGGAAGAGGGAATGCTTTTGGGTTTATATGCACTTGGAATGTTTGCCTTAATGTGTGCAGAAAACTCGTGTTATGACAAGTTCATGATCATCAATTCTTATTTATTACTGAAGCCATGGAGATGCATTTCAAATCAAGAAAATTGGCTTTTGGGATTTAAATTTTTCAATTTGGGAAAAATAGCTTTTCAATTTGGTAAAAATGTTTTGAATTGGGAGAAGTAGATACTTTTTGCACAGGTCTGATATAGTCCTGGGGGCTGTTTTATCAAGATGTCGTAGCTACGACATGTCTTATCTTAACTCCAGAACTTTTGTTGTAAGACAATAAAAACCAAGTCGCAGTCTATAATACGAAACTTCCGGTGCGTAATTCTCCCACGCACCTGTCAAATTTTGACCAGTGCTGTCATAACAAACAAAATGGCTACCAAATGCAGAAGAGCAGGGGATAGGGGAGTTATTAGGGCCGATAGGCCGAGGGCAACAGTTAAGAATGTCATCCCCGACACCAAGGGACAACAGTTTTGACTGTTACCCAAATAACCATTAAATAAATGTTTTATTACCTGATCAAAAGTTTATCTAAACACAAACTAGTATTTTCTCGAATGTTGACAATATGTACTGTCTTACTGTACACTACTAATAACACTACTAGCTCTAACTGTTTGTTTACATATTTCAACAGACGTCCAATAAAAGCACGGGAATGATATTGACGTTAAAATGACGTTGACGTTTTCCAGAGGGAAACAGTTCAAACTGTTGACCGGGGAATAGTTCAATCCAAGACAAATTGATAGCTTTCATGTAAAACAGCAAAAAATAACAGATGGACATTTTAAGTTTATGGCATTTAGTTTCATTTTTGTTGGCCCTGTCAACTCTGTCCCATTTGTTGTATTAATCTGTGCATTAAGTTGATGCAATGTGAGGTCCTATTGTGTAATATTGCATATTTAAACTTAATATAATTTTAACCATTTCATAACTGTATACCAACAATGACATGTTGTTTATACGATTCTTTCATTAACTTGAACCATTAAATTTATACAGAATTCCCATTATTCGATTCTAGATTGAATAATGTTGGCGGGGTATCAAGAACTAGTGATGAAGTTCAAAAGAAGAGGTTGGATTTGAAGGTGATTTTTCCCCATTATTTATTGTTTATTACGTAAGACTCGGAGCAGACGTTATTTCAACTGTATGCAAACATTCTGACAAAAGTAGGGATCTTTGTCTGTTTGCACTGCAAAAAGAGCACAAATCACTTACTACTAAGGGACGTCCACTTGTAAAGCCTATGACTGTTGTTACTACTACTGGGTATAGTATATAGTATATGGCCATTGTACTAGAGTGTATTTGTACTGGTTTGCAGCTTTTTGTATAAGCTTGACATAATGATTTTTATTTTGTGCAAGATCCGGATGCATAGCACCAAGCTATGGATAAAAAACTAATTGAGAATAATGGAGTGTTGCAAGAATATTAATCTCTTTTAGTTGTGCTCATTGGGTTATGTTTAAGCTTGCACCCAGTTATGGCAGAGTTACAGCCCTTGACTTAATTAAAATAGCATAAAGGGCATGGAATTGTATGCCACTTGTATCTCTTAATATTATATGAAAGAGTGATGAAGTTGTTATTGGGAATGCCATATACACATGACAACACCTCCCCACACAGACCCACGGGGTAACAGTTTGCAAAACATTAGGCACTGAGGAGATGCAAGGGTAAACATGTATGGGAGTAGGGGTGCAATGAATGGTCTGGCCAACTATGAACTAAGGAGAATTTAGGAAGACGGGAACTTTAATTGATGAAATATATCACAGTACATGTCAAGAAAGTCAGTAATAATAGGCCAAGCTAGTATAATGAATCTTTCATGCAGTCTAAATAGCATGTAAAATTTACCTGACATTTTGTTTGTGTTTGTATTGTGACCGAAGAGCAGACTGAATTTATTCAATTTGAATGTTATGATACTACCATCTCAAAAAGTATTGGTTGAGTCATGGAACTTTGCAGGAATGATAATGGAAGTTCAGTAGAGAGGAAGATTGGGCTTGCATCTGGGTCCAAGGGCAAGGTCACTTTACTAAACTATTTACACTATTATTACAATAGGCTAGAGAGCCAAGATGGTCCTATATTGGTCACCTAGTCATCCTGCTCAAGCTGACCAA
This sequence comes from Mactromeris polynyma, assembly GCA_032209605.1. NCBI lineage: Eukaryota > Metazoa > Mollusca > Bivalvia > Venerida > Mactridae > Mactromeris > Mactromeris polynyma. Next base: position 22,889,312 of record JASFXZ010000009.1, read on the forward strand.
AGTATTTGTTTATAATATGTATCCTACAAGCTGATGAATAGTTAGTAAGAATAAGCATTTGATTTCTGGCAAAGACAACCTAGTTGGTCTTTTGAATATGTGTTGACTTAGTTATTGGTAATTTATTTTGACATCCCAGGTACGAAAGATCTATGAAAGATGTGAAGGTACTACATGTATGCCTGAATCTGACTTCAAACAAATTCTAAAGTTAATTCTCAAAAATCCACCAGAATAAAAAAGTACCACATTTTGGAGATGAAGGGTGTTCATTGTGGACAGGTGTCATGGATTTATTCCTTACATTTATAGTTCTTTATAAACAACAATTTAATCACAACCAAGCTCATTACAATACAGTTTATGTATTTGATGCAATAAGTCACAGTCCATATGTTTTCTTGCATGCTAGTGTTACAGAACTGCTTTGTCATTAGTGTTCTGCGTTATATGTTTTATATTGACAAAATTGTTTTATTTTCCACACTGTTGTTTTATATCAATTTCACTTTTACAGAGTTCTTGTTCATAATGAGATGTTACAGTTACCATCCTGTATAATTTTCCAGTTCAAAGGCGTCAATACTTGTAAGTCCTTATTTTTATTACATCTCTGTGTTTCCGTCATTAGCCAGACTTGTTATTCACAACATGCTCTACACTTCTTTGTCATATATTTTTAAAGATTTTCTGTAGATGTTCTTGTGCATCAAATCCCCAGCATTGCCTGATTGACTTGCCGTAAAAGAACACTTTCATGTGTCTTAGACATTGAACTGATTTGACACGATTTTTACCGATGTAATTATACATGTACGTACTTGAACTCAGAAATTCTGTTTTCAGTTTAACACTGCTGTAGGCCTTTCCCTTGGGGAAAATACTAATACTAATGCAGGGAAAGGTCACAGTTACCATCCACAAAGTATGGCCGCCTAGAACTGAAAGACAGGGCAATAAATCAAGGTGCTTAAGAAGTCCTTGAGGGAATTTCTTATCAGAGTGGTAAGTCAGATATGTTACATCCAAGACCTAGCTGCATTTCTTTTCAGTTGATCTGTAATATCATTTATCATAGAGCTGCAATCCAGCATAACCAATTTGGACACGGTGCATTGTGTGAGCCTCACTCCCATGCTTGTTTGTGTGATGGCTTTGTTATTCACTATTGTTTTGTTGGGACTTAGAGTCATTCAAGTACTTACAGAAAACTATCCATACTGGTTTGAAATCCAAAAATTGTGATCGATTGCTGTAAATATATTGGTCATATAGAACATACGTATTTATGCTATATATTTGCAGATCATGGGCGCGAGTACCCACACATCACGCAGCTACTGACACTCCGTCGTCTTTTTGATGGAAACTTCAACAAATAATGTTACTGAAACACAACAAGTGACAGGAATCTCCATGATTTGAAACCAACTCTATCAGATGGAAATGAGTTGCCATCAAGCATTACAGAGATTCAGATTCTGATGTTGGCTTGAACAGTTTGATAATGTTATTCTTGTTGCCCATAATGGGAAACGTTTCGATTTTTTTGAATGCCATCTGAATTCTTGATTTATTTTAAAAATGCGGTTTGAGTTGTGTTGACAGATTAGCATTTTTCAAGAAAGTGTTTCCATTTGTTTCATTTAAACAATAGGGACATTCTTAGTTCAGCATATGGTGCACATAATGCACTAGAAATCTCTCAGCAATCTTACTGTTTACATATGTGACAGTTGGTCTACCAGTGACATCACGGATTTCTCATTTTTTCCTAAATGTGTGTTTCATACATGTTTAATGATGCAAAAGCTCAGAATATTCAGCCTCTGAATGAGTTGGTTGTTAGTGGTGGTTGCAAGCATATCACAGCAGAGAACATTGCTTGGTCGGGACTAAATATTCACCACTTGCAACAGATATTTGAATGCCAGGATGAAGATGGACTAGGAAACAGTTTAACTGTTAAAAAAAGTGCAGGTCAACCAAGAGTGACCAATACAACCGTCACACTGAACTTGGTTATTCAAAAGTTGCACAACATTTCAGAACAAAGTAATGACATTCTTGATTGTAATACACACATTTTCTAATACTGAGTAGTGTTTTCTAAATCACATGGTGCCTTTCCATTAAAGTTCACCAAATGATTTTTACCAAGCTTAATTATTCAGATTGTCATCCATTCTGGTTGCATGAATTTTGGTAGAGTTATCTCCCTTTATTTATAGAAAATGGTATGAATATTTCATTGTCTATGCTTGTTCTCTTAAACCAATGGATGGTTTTGCATGAAACTTCACTCAAATGATTTGTACCAAACTTTGTTGTGCATATCCTTAGCATGTTGAATGATTTTTGATAGTGTTAACAGATTATAACATTGGTTAAACATTGTGTCAGGACTCGCTTCCTTATTATGTGCCATTTGGTCATTCTTACCCCATTTGTGTATGTTATTCATTGGGTAAACCTTGCTTATTTCAGTATGTCTTGTATTGCTGTAGTAGTGTACATGTTTATCTACCAACCATTATCTATTATGGCACCATTCAACCTAGGTTTAATATTTGTGTCTGCTTATTTACTTAAAGATGTATCTGGCTCATTTGAAGGTAAAATGTTTGAATGGGTTTTGTCCAGTATTGTTGTTACATTGGCCAAAGCATCTTAAATTATAAATAAGAACAATTGCAATGTACAACCAATTGAAAATATCTCAGTTCATCATAATACTAATAGAAAAAACTACAATACCTACCCGCTTGTTTGTGATTATAGAAACCTCTTTTTTCAACAAATACAGATGATTACATAATGAGTTCATTATTTGATAATGCATATTTATTGATATTTTAAGTGTATGAAATACATTTTTCCTATTTGGGAAGGTAAACAAATGAACTCGAAAATGAGAAAAGTATTATTTTAAATATATTCCTTCATTTTCCTACAAAAATGTACTTTTCACCATCTTCTGTCATCTATCCACGCCACTAGCAACATTTTGAGTTGTGCATCAGCCAAGCACCACAACAGATGGTTACAGTTATGTTATATGACATGTATGCATCCAAGAACTTAAAGATGCTCTATTTTAAAACATACATTCTTCAATGTTTACATTGCAAATTACATTCTAACTCCCTCTGACAAAGTGGCATTGTAGGAGCGGGGGAGTTTTGTTAAAAAAAACATTACATTCCTTTTCACCGAAATTAATGTTTTCCTCCAGGAATTTATATTAAATATATGTTAAATATCAAAAAGGCTGAAATTCTAATTTATGATATTCCATATTTCTGAAATAGGACTAGGAGGAATGAAATGGAATTCTGTCATATGAGGTGTTTTTTTTCAAAACTAACGATGTAACTAGTAATACATTGATCTAATCTTGTTTCTAATATATGTGGTGAATTTGCATATAAATACACAATATATTTGTTGCTCGAGAAAATATTGTCAACTTTTTCATATTGTTTACCGTAGATTTATGTCGAAAATAGTCGGTGATCAATGAAATTTGGACGTTTGTGCATGTGTAAACGCTTCGGATTAGCCAATCAGAATGTAGAGATTTGCTGAATTTGGAATTATTTTATCATGAACAAACTTTCATTCTATTACATTGCCATTTATGTAAGTGTTGTGGCAATGAATTTGCAAAGATATATGAATCACTTGTTTGTATATCTGTTTGTGATCTTTTTCACAAATTCTTGAAAAGGTGCATTGTTGGTGAATGTATACGAACAAACTCATGCAATAAAGGAAGATCAAAATTTAATTGTTTGTCAAATGTATGCACTCCAGATGATCACATGAAACCAGAGCCCGTATTCACTAACACTTTAAGACTGAACACTGATTCTCAATAACTAAGCCCATCACCTAAAAGTATTTTGTGAAAAATATACTTCCGACAAAGTTGTTTTCGATAATTGTTTCAAAATTTCTAATGTATCGAGAGACCAAATCTAAATTTCTGGATGCATAACTTTATTAATTTTTCTGTT